>JANRMT010062791.1:106709598-106746769 GCA_026402145.1 Polypterus bichir lapradei | reverse complement strand
ATATATATATATATATATAAATCCATAGGGTATATACACACATGCACTATTACAATGGTAGCCTACAGTCTGCATGTTGCAGCAAAAAAACAAACCAATTTGCCAAAAAATTCTTAAATGTTTATAAAATTGCAAAAGGAATTAACATTTATAAAACAAATGTCAATACAATAAAATAAAAATACAGGCTAATTTTTTTTTTTTATCTCGGCATGCCCTTATATTTGTAAACTTCAATCAGGAGTGACTAACATTCTTCTTATATAGTACTTCTGTGTAGTGTAGTTCTGAATCCTTCTACACTGATTTGCTGAAACCCCACATTACTGTATAGCACCTTCTACACTTCCTTCTTAACCAAACAATGTTAAAGCTGTTCTGTCATATTTTATGTGCAGCCTAGTGTTTGTTTTCTTTTTCCTTTAAATAAACCATAGGTTACACTGGCTGGCAAAACAGGCAGAAATGGTAAGTACAGAGATCAAATCGAAGCTAGCATAACCCACATTATCTGCTTTATTGGAAACACTTTCATTTCCTTGTTAATTATATAAACTATGGACAAAAATCTACAGTATAAAAAATATATTGCACCATCAACCCAGATTTGTGCATTGTTACACTCCTAATTTATCTTCTAACACTTAGACTGATTATTTATAGCTTTGCTTTGGAAAATCATAATAAATTAACAGTTAGTAAAAGCTAAAATTAATGCTATACAACGCCTGCTTCACAAGTAAAACAGCTTAAATTCCATTAGTGTCTGAATGCAACACAGAAAGAATTTTAAATGTTAAACTGCAGCAAAAGACATCTCTTTATTGATCTGTTCTAAAGATCTATTGAAAAAAATTCTTGAAAATGCACCTCACACTGAATAGTGACCTCAACGGTCTCTCCTCTCATTCCAGGAATTTTGTTTAGTATTTTATCTTTTTTACTCCAGTTAGTAAAACTAAAACAACAGTCACTTTCACACTCAAGAAAAACTGTATATTAATAAACAATTCTTCCACTGCAGGAGCAAAAAAAAAATGCTGACTATTATAATGTTTTATTAGCAAAGATTTTATCCAGTCTCCTTAAAAAATGTTTTACAGTAACCAGAATTAATTTACCTGGATTTGTAACATATGATAACTTTACACATATACTACAAAATCTTCAATAGCTTTCTACTAAATATTATATTGACTTTAAAATATAACTTCACATAATGCCTTACATACTGTATTTCTATATCTCAGTATATATTTCAGCATCTCCATTCCTTCAGATTGGACAAGCATTTAAGATCTTCAGATTTCAGTATGCTTGCAGTTCCATTTATATATCCCTGTGCTTCATAGGTGGCAAGGCACTTTTGTCTATTGCATTTGCCTTTGGAATGCTCTTTCTGCATATATGAGGTCTGCTGAATCAACAAATTCTTTTAAACATATTTTAAAACCTATTCTTTTGAACTTGCTTTTAAATTCAACTGAAGGAAATGCATCACACCAGCAGATTTTTTTTTCTTATTAAAAGTTCTATATAAAGTTGTATTAACTATCCATTTAATCAGACTAATGTTGGATATATGGCAGCATTCATGGCTAATGAAAGTTTTTTTTTTTCATTAGAACATGGTTGGAATAGTTACAGAATACAGATCACATTAAAAAAAAAAAAAAAAAATGCAAATAATTTTTCCAAACAAAGATCAAAAAAAAAAAAAAAACATGACAGCAAACTAAAGCTTACAAAATACTAAATGCAAACTAACCATCCTTGAAAAGCAAGCTGATAGAATTCCACTTCCAGATCCAACATCGAGAGCCTTTGCCCCATCATATAGCTGATCATGGAGGAGTTCCAAAGCATATGCATGCTATAAAAAAAAAAAAAAAGAATGTTAAAAGAATCACATCATTTTTCATTCAAGTGTTTATTGTCATGTTTTTCATAAGTTGTATATTCAAGAATCTATTAACTTGTTTTTCAAAAATGTATTAATATGGATTTAAGCCATTAAAAGCCACAGCCAGAGAAAGTTCTAATACTAAATCATGTCTTACTATAAATTATTACAAACATCAATGATGTTTACAGGATACACATTTACACAGCCCATGCAATGAATTAAACGGTTTTAATTTTGGAATTGTTTTTTTTCTTGCAAATTTAGTGACCTCTTTCTGGGTAGAGGACAGAAGACACAGAGGTCTCAAAAGTGAGGCTCCAAACAGGACACAAATAAGGACTGTAGAATGAAGAACAGGCAGAAAGAATTATTATCTTGAACTATGTCCAGTAACAACCCCCTCACTCTTTGGCCATAGGGAACCCATTAACTGAGCTGTGTTACTGTTTAGACTGGCCCAAAACCCCCATCAGCACCAAATCTCACAGTTACAGTGAATGGCACCTGAACTCGGAGTTCATAGTAAGTTTGTTGCCCATGTCTTTCTGGAGCTTCACTAAGATTTACACCGTCCACTTCACAGCTCACTGTACACATCAAAATGTTTAGAGCCTCTCCAACTTGTTACTGTACAGGATACCTCCCCTTCTTCATTTCTCCAAATACTCCATTGGTCAGTGCTGTTCTTTGTGTACCCCGGCCACTGCTTCAGCCAATGGCACTCATTTGCATAAATCAGCAAGTCTCAACTGAGCGCCGCATCAAGCATGTACAGGGTGAGTTTGCATAGTTCACTCTAATTCACTATTGTATTATTATCGACAAATAAAAACATTTGCAAATATATACAGTATATATATATATATATATATATATATATATATATATAAATAAATAAAACACAGGTCTGCATTTATTCTTTTTCCTATAATGTTACCAAATTTCAAACAAATCAGTCAAAGCATTTATTAGATTTTGGGATATTTAGTTTTTTTATTGTAGAGGTTGTTTGTACCCCTAAATATTGATCTATTGAAATGTCCTTTCCTAGAAGATGCACATTGCCCTAGATGTACAGTACAATCCTGCCAAATCGAAGTTTTTAAATTAAAAAGAAATAGTGTTTTTCTTGGTGCAAGAGTGAGTCAGTCAGTCATTTTAGCTTTTTATATCGATACTTTCTACATTTAAATAATTTAAAGCACCACAAACTTGAAAAACACAAATCCAATGCAAACATATTAATTTTTGCAGACAAGATGGGACACTTTACCCTATATGACCGATTTTCTGAATAAAAGAAATTATAAATTATACTATTTATCACAGTATTCCTTTAGTAAATTAAACCTTTCACAAGGTCTTAAACGTAATTAGATACCAGACATATAGAGTTAAGTGGTTCTTGTTGTGCAGACAAATGTGGAGCTCAGCAGCTGTGCAGATTGCTCACTAAACCTATGACAAAATCAGTTATTTCACATTGGATAATTAATCTGAGTGTTGTACATTTACAGTAATTTCTCCTCGATCGCGGGGGTTGCGTTCCAGAACCCCCCTGCAATAGGTGAAAATCCGCGAAGTAGAAACCATATGTTTGTATGGTTATTTTTATATATTTTAAGCCATTAGAAACTCTCCCACACTGTTTATAAATATTCTCCGCACAGTTATGCAGGAAACCCTTGTTTAACGCAGTTAATCCGCTCCAGGCAGATAA
The DNA here is from genome assembly GCA_026402145.1 of Polypterus bichir lapradei. Lineage (NCBI taxonomy): Eukaryota > Metazoa > Chordata > Cladistia > Polypteriformes > Polypteridae > Polypterus > Polypterus bichir. Next base: position 106,743,143 of record JANRMT010062791.1, on the reverse strand, counting down.
ATGAATTTCCACAAAGTAGGATTCTTTATTTATAAATCTAATATTTTCGCAGTTAGAGCATTGAAAACCTGTTTACGACCTTCTAAATACGTTTTTTTAACATTATTAGAGCCCTCTACACATGAAATAACACCCTTTACTCAAAAGTATAAACTGTGCTCCATGACAAGACAGAGATGACAGTTCTTTCTCACAATTAAAAGAATGCAAACATATCTTCCTCTTCAAAGGAGTGCGCGTAGCAGAGAATGTCAGAGAGAGAGAGAGAAAAGTAAACAATCAAAAATCAATAGTGCTGTTGGGCTTTTATGTATGCGAAGCACCGCGATAAAGCGGCCGCAATGAAGGGATCAATGTGAAGGTAGTCTTTCAGCATTTTTTAGAGGAGCATCCGTCAGTATCTTCTAAGCAAACAGCCACTGTGCAAACAGCCCCTCCGTCAGGAGCACAGAATGTCAGAGAGAGTGAGAGAGACAGAGAAAAAAACAAACAATCAAAAATCAATACGGGCTGTTAGAGCTTTGAAGTGTGCGAAGCACCGCACGGGAAGCATATTGTATATCATTGAGGAGTTTTATTTAATATGTAATACGTGCTCTGATTGGGTAGCTTCTCAGCCATCCGCCAATAGCGCCCCTTGTATGAAATCAACTGGGCAAACTGAGAAAGCATGTACCATAAATTAAAAGACCCATTGTCCGCAGAAATCTGCGAACTAGCGAAAAATCCGTGACATATATTTAGATATGCTTACATTTAAAATCCGCGATGGAGTGAAGCCGCTAAAGTCGAAGCACGATATAGTGAGGGATCACTGTATTGCTTAATTGTCAACATCATATGAGAAAAACAAAACCCAAATTGAACAAGCTTTATGTACTAAAATGCAAAACAACGGCAACTCTAAAAATGAACAAAGATTAACAAAAGATTTTTTACCAATATAAAAAAAAATGTGAATGTATTATCCCCACAAAAGATATGCTGTTACACATTATCCAAAGTTTATAAAATTTAACTTCTTCCAGCTTTATTTCTTTTGGTCTCACAGTTATTTACCGGAATACATATATTATCTATGGCACCCTGCCCAGGATTGGTTCCTGCCTTGTGCCCTGTGTTGGCTGGGATTGGCTCCAGCAGACCCCCGTGACCCTGTGTTCGGATTCAGCGGGTTGGAAAATGGATGGATATATTATCTATCAATACTTTTTCAAAAATCCCATTATTCCCAGTTACAAGAGATCAATAAGGCTTCAATAAAATAACCTAAACTGCATTATTTTTTGAAAACCACATTAATTTAATAATTAGTGTTAAAGTGTATTTTTAAAGCGTTACCCAACTATCAAATGTTATGCCCAGCACATGCCTCAAAATGATAGTCACTCATGATTTAACTTAATCATCATCGTTCATCAGAGTGAAGTGGATCCTGGAACTTCATATGCCATTGGTGCCTGACCTGAAAGAACAGGAGCCTTATAGAATGTCAGCTTGGATTACTCCATCATAGTAGGTTATACCAGAGTTGTCACGCAAGTGGCATGTGGTTGCCCAAGAAAGAAAGCCTATAGCCAATAGGATAAGTTAAAGGTCTAACTTCTTAGGGGCTACAAAATAATGTGAGACGCAAGGTTATCAAGGCCACTAGTAAAGCTGTATTTCAATGCTATGTATAAGAAGAACTTACTTTCCAAGTTTTACTCAGAAGTAGGAGGAGATTAGCTGCTCCCATCAAAAAATGATAAATTAAGTTTAGAGTTGGTGTGTGGGATGTGCTGAAAATAGGCCAGAACAGAGAGAGAGAGAGAAAGCGATATATATTTTTTGAAAGACCAGAAAACAGAAAGGCAGGATGCTTTAGAGTTCAATGCAGCCATAACATTTTGCTTTTTCTTAATGTGTGCTGCCTTGTTTATTAAAACAATGCACACTTTGATTTTGGGCTATTCAAGTCTCCTTTTGAATATTTCAGGAGAGTCTAGGAATTGCCCTCCTCATTTACATCTGAAACTACCAAAAGAATCTGAAATTGTAAGTAGCAAGTTATACTAATTGCCTGTAGACTATCACTTCTTTCTGGTAACATCAGATTAAAGATTTTCTTAGGCTGGCAGAGTGATGCACTGGCTAGTGCTGCTGCTTTACCACTGCTGAAACCCGATTTCCACTCCTGACAAGTTCATTGTGTCCAGAATTTGCACATTCCTATGTATTTCCTTGGATTTTCCACCAGTACTCTAGTTTCCTCCCATATTGAAAGTGACATTCCTGAAAAGTCAATAAGAGTCTCTAATCTGGCACAGTATAAATTTATGTGCATTTCCAAAGTTGTATGGATGGCGAGCGCCTTCCTTCTTACTGCCTGTCACCTCATAATGGAAAATTTAGAAAATGGATGGGAGGGCATTCATTCATTTCAATCACACCCTTACCAGGTGTTTTTAATTATGTAATTTGCTTATGTAATCAAATGAGTAAGTCTCAAAGACTACAACTGAATAGTGGTTTGTAAATGGCATTGTTTTAACTCCACACTTCTTGAAGTTTAGCTAGCGATTTGAATTCTAACACACCTCTCTGTTATCAACCATCTCTTACACAGAAGGAGTCTATACATTAATAAAAGCATTGTTTGACTGCATTAAAAGGCTGCTTTTTATCCAGTAATGGTATGTTTTAAAATTAAAGCCAACATACCAAATTTGCTATCAAGGTGCAATTGACCTATATCAGACAATCTGTGCATACTAACCTATGTATTCAAAAATAACCCACCAAATCTGGATAACTCACAAAACCAAGGACTAAGTAATCTGAAGGAAAAAGGTGTTCTGTGCTACAGACACGTTAATTTATGTATATACACTTTATCATTATCATATTTTAAGCCAGAAATACAAACTTGTCAACAAGTATACAGTATTTCCTGATATAAAATCTGCCTACTGAATTATGACAGGTTACTTATTAGTTTTGCACCTGCCACTACATTCCTCTTTGACATATACCAAATATTGCAGTATTGCAGGATAACACCACAGAATGATTGAAAAGGAGTTATTTACTTCATTATAAAGTGACAGAATATTTTGTACCTTATATGCCATTTGCAACATCAGTTATGCCTGAATGTATTCTTTTACAACAAATGGAATTTGCAGATGTATACATTTTCTCTATTATGTAAAAGATATTCAAAGTATCATATTATTCAGATAATTACCCTCATAATCCAGACTGAGCAACCTACTGATTCGTAATATCAGCATGTATTATTTAGTCCTTGCATACTGTGCAGTAAAGTTTAAAAGCAGAATCTAACTCATCTTTAACAAAATGCATCAACAAATCCCAGAGAAAACTGGCATGGTGCTCTGCTAAACATATGAGGAAAGCTTACACAGAGTGACTTTTATAACCTTGGGTGCAAGAACATAGTGCTTCACAGTAAGAAATTCAGTGTAAAAGTGAGGGAGAGATGCAGTTTTGCAATGAAGAACTTTGCAAAAGCATGCAATAGAATTGCTGGGATATGTACATTTTCTAGAAATTTTAGGAAGTGAACTGTTCAAAATTTTTACTCTAACCCTTATCAATCCAGACATTCTTCTACAAAGAGTGCTGCTGTGATCACTATATACAAACCCCATTTTCAAAAAAGTTGGGACACGTTTAAAAAATGCAACAAAAACTAAAATCTGTAATTTGGTAATTCATTTGAACCTTTACTTAACTGTCAGAAGGACAAAGAAAAGATTTTCTGTATTTTCACCAATAAATGTAATTCTATTTGTTAAACATAAACACATTTAGAAATTGATGCCTGCAACACCCTCCAAAAAGTTGGGACAGAAGCAAAGGAAGACTGTAAAGGTTATATAAGTGACATTCTATAAGGTTCCTCTATTAGCAGGTTAACTGGTAACAGGTGTGGGTAATCAAGATTGGGTAGAAAAGGAGCATCCACCAAAGGCTCAGTCTCTGCGAGCAAAGATGGGTTGTGGCTCACTACTTTGTGCTAAACTTCATGAGAGAATTATCTGTAAATTTAAAAACAATGTTTCTCAGAGCAGAATAACAAAGAATGTAGGTCTGCCACCATCTACAGTCAATAACATTGTGAAGATTCAGGGAATCAGGAGAAATCTCTGTGTGTAAAGGCCAAGGGAGGAAACCCCTGCTGAATGTGCATGACCTTCAAGCCCTTAGGCAGTATTGCATTAGAAACTGTCATGCTACCGTGACGGACCTCTTAGCCACATAGGCTCTGGAGTACTTGGGGAAATCCTTGACACTTAACACATTCCACTGCTGCATCAAGAAATGCTTCCTGTGCAAAGAGTTTTGCGCAGAAATTATGGCAAGTTCTCTGGGCTCAAGCTCATCTAAGATGGACAGAAAGACAATGGAAACATGTTCTGTGGTCAGACGGGAATAACGGACGTTGGATTCTCCCAAAGAATATTATCAACGAAAGTTGCAAAAAACAGCATCAGTGCCTACGGCATGGGGAATCTGTATATATTTGAATAGGGATTCCCGGACATTTGTCATTCCCGCATTCGCATATAAAGCATGTAAAAGTGTAAAAATCGATCAAGAAATAACAGAGTTATAGTTGAAAATAATTAAGTGGCATGGTTTTTTGGCCCACGGTGTAGTGTGTTGCCGATTAATTCAGTCAACAACAGACTAGCAGCAGTCAGTCTCCCAGCTCCCAGTAAGACTGAGCACAGTGGACTGGGAGTCGTCTGCACTCTGCAGCTTACGAATGCCGGGATGGGGCAGACTTCATTGACGTCTGTGGCACGTGCCGTTGACAGTACAGGCAGGTGTCAAGTTTCCAACTAGAGCAGAGCTCGGGTCCAGTCGGCAGTCGGAACATCAGTTGTTTTGTGTTGAAAGCCTCATACGAATGGCTGAGTTTGTCGAGTTTAAAAACGATGGAGTTTGGCAGCATTTTTTGTGCGACTACTTGAACAACAAACAAGAAAAATAAATTACCAATTTTTATGCACTGTATATACTTACCATGTGTGGAGCACTGATGGTTGCTTGGTATCCTGCAAAATAACAGAAAAGATAATATTGTTCTTCATAACCAGAATGCTTACCATCACTTAAAATGTAAAATTAGAGTAAATAAAAAAGGAAAACAAAATTCAGTTTTTAAAACTGCTCTAAGATGACATGCTTTGAGCTGGATATTGGAGAGGAGTTAAATTAAATTCCCAGGATAAATGTACTAGTTTAAGATTGCCCTAATTACCTAGAAAATAGAGTTTAAATACTTACCTATTGACTGAGGAGAATCCATATAAGGATTACATTTTGCATAATGTGCACGGTCTGTAGCCAACATGACTTCATATACTTTTTCTGATTTAATAATCCCATTTTCTAACACAAAAAAGAATAAGACAAAAATTAATAAGTTAAAGTTTAAATTGAAATGTTCAATTTGCAACATAATCATCAATCAATTGCCTAGAAATTATTATAACTAACAATGAACCAAAATCAGAAACTGATATAACTTTCAACAAGGTATGTGGTATCTTAAATAAGACAACTCACAAGTTTTGGCTTCACAAACACAAACTGCACAACTATCTTGCATTTCCAAAAAATGTACTTCTGTTTTAACAAATCTTTTTGATACTTTTAAAATAGCACATAAATAAATTAACCATTTTAATTAAATGCGTCTTTCCATAAACTACAGTGGCAAGAGTTTTCTTTTTAGACATGTTGCTAGTGTATGCTCATACAATAAACATATACTGTAAGCAATCATTTTATTTTTTGCTCTTGATCTATTCAGTAGCATTATTTTAAGAGAAAGTAGATGGAAGAATTTATTTTAAAACAAGTCAAAGCATTCACATAGTCAGTAAGCAGCTGAAAGACTGGGTTAGTAATATAGCATACAAAATAATTGTACTGTATGATCTTGCTGATCTAATGTATTGTAATTGTTAGACATATGAGAGGCGTTTTTGCCAAACATTTACTGGCAGGAGACCAAGGACATACTTGTTTATCTGGCAATTCCAAAAGACAATCACTAGTGAGTGTTGCTGAAAACAGTAATGTCTTGTCTGATTTGCTAACTTGCAAATGCAACCAGTGATTTTTTTTTTCAAACTTTAATTCTCATTTTCCTAGTAAGGAAGGTAATGTGGTTACACTATAAAATTACCTTCACAATCCACTTCCAAACCACTTTCCTTGACAAGGGTCACAGTAGCAACATGCCAGCTTAGACTTTATAAATTCTTCCAGTGCCTGATAAATATATAATCTCTAGTTCTGTTCCTGAATCACTTCCAAATGGCTATGGCTTGTCCACCCATTGCTGAAGGAATCTTTACAACTAGCCCAAAATCAATCTCGAATTGCTCCACTCACTCTTGAGAAGCAACAGTTTTACTCCAAGGAGGTTAATTATTGCCAGGTTCCTAATCCTCAACTGGAAAATGAATCCTAACATTCTTTGCAGAAACTTAATTTTAGCCACCTGCATGCAGGGTCTCATTTTTGCTGTATCTACCCATAGCTTATGATCAGGAGAGGAGACTTACTGTATGACAGAAACAAAAGCATCACCCAAGGACTTCACTTGTACTTCTTCAGTACCATAGGCCAGCAGTACAAAAGGTGCAAAACCAACAAAGTTGCACTGATTCATTAGTTAATCTTACAATCATTTCTACCCTCAGTCATGTAAAAGGTAATAGTTGTTAATTCCTTGTACAGACATTAAAAGTGTCAGAGGGCTAAGGAAACATCTGCCAACAACACTGGAGCAATTATTGTGGCCAAAAATGTGACCTGAGCTGTGCCACAGCACTGCCAACGACTGCACCACCATGTCTCCATGATATCAAAGAAGAAACAACGCAGTCAGAGATGCGCAATCATAGACTTTGGCAAAACAAAGCAAAAATGCCAAAATCATAGTCACAAGTCAGAAACAAATATACGTCTTTTAAAGATAGAAAATTAAATTCAAAGTGGCGTGTCATGATTGAAGCTGCTGACTCATTCTATTTTTTTGAAGTCGCACTAAAGGCTCTCCAAACTGTGCTGATGCTTTGCACTTTTCCTTCTATCAAAAAGATAGAAACATGTTGTAAATACTAATAAACCTTTCATTATTATTATTATTCCATAGAGTCTCCTGTGTTTTGGGGGGGTGTTAGGCTCCTTCAAAGTTTGATTTTTATCAGCACGTGGCTAATTATTATGCATGCATAGGGCACGCGCTCCTTCGCTTATACTGTCGTGGCACTCAAAGATCAGTCTGCACATTGGCGAAAAACCTTGAACAAACTTTCTGGTTAATGACTCATAGCAGTCCATTTATCTTTTTGAGTTATGGTTTTAGCGTCTTGGTTATAGTAACAAGTTGTATATGCTTAATGAATTTTACGGTTTTACTGTCTAATATTTGATAATGTCACGTCCGTTTAAAACCATCTTCACAGCTGCTCACAAACCCTGTTGACAGCTGGCAATTCAAAGACATCAACTGCAACTAAAAAAGTAGATGGACATACCCTATGCAGCGGTCTAGCCAAGCACTTTGACTACTTGCAATTGACACAAATAACACTTTAAAATCATAGCTGTATTATGATACATTACAACTTCACAAGCAAAGATAACTCAGTATTTATGTTGTTTATGTCTCATTACTGTGGCCAAAAAGGTGACGACCTGTGCGGCTGCAGTGCCAACCACTGCACCACCATGCCCCAGTGTAATCAAAAACAACCAATCATATATTTCATCAAAACAAAACAGAAATGCTAAAATCATAGGCAAAAGTCAGAAAAAAATATGTAGGTCTTATGAAGGCAGAAAATTCAAAGTGGCGTGTCATGATTGAAATCCCTGCCTCGTTCTATTTTTTGAAGTCAAATTGAAGGCTCTCTAAACTGTGGTGATGCTTGGCACTGTTTATTCTATCAAAAAGATAGAAAAATCTTATAAACAGTAATAAATCTTTCATGAGTCTCCTCTTTTTGGGGTGGGGGGCATCAGGCTCCTTCAAGGTTTGTTACGACGTGGAACCTGAAAATCGACTTGACCATTTGGCTAAAAAAAAAAAATAATAATAATAATATCCTAAACCAGCCAAATTATCAGTAAATAATTTGACTAACAAGGTTAAACACAAATGCAGGAAATTCCCTGCGAATAACACTTTCGCAAAATTCGGCAATCAGTTTCTCAACCGTTTTTCTTAGCATATTAAAAAAAAAACACAATTTGTTTGGTCTTAAATTGTTAAGTACTGAACCCTCATTAGGTACAAATAACTAATGGTGATGTTTCTCCCAATCCTAATGTTTTATTCTGGAATTTTAACAAGTGATTTCTGATATTCTGTTTTTTTGGGGGTGAATGTTTCTTTAGTTTTTATTATGAAAGGCAAATGCTTTTTTAATAAATTATTATTTTTCTATTTAACAACAATAGGTGATTTGATAAGGAATGAAAATTGAATGGCCAAAATGTCCATACTTTTAATATACAAATATGATACTGTAAACAGTACAGTGACCTCCATAATGTTTGGGTCCAAAGACACATTTTCCTTGATTTAACCCTCTGATCCACAATTTAAAATTAGAAATGAAACAATTCAGACATGTTTAAAGTGCACATTACAGACTTTTATTTATTATTTGCATACATTTCAGTCTCACCATGTAGAAATTAAAACACTTGTTCTACATGTTCACCCCCATTTCAGGACACCACAATGTTTGGGACAATTGGCATCACAAGTATTTGTGATTGCTCAGGTGTGTTTCTTTGCTTCATTAGTGGAGGCATAAGTTACCTAAGCTTGCTTCTACCCTTTGGTGCTTATAGCTGCCCTTGCTCAAAATGAGGACAAGAGTTGTGCAGTTGAAAGTCAAATAAACCATTTGAGACATTGGTAAAACCTTAGATTTACCTAAATCATTATGGAAAAAGAATGTACTGGTTAGCTCAGTAATTGTAAAGGGGCTGGGAGGCCAAGAAAGACCACCACTGCTAATGACAGGAGAATCCCCACTATGGTAAAGAAAGATCATAAACAGTCTTCAGCAGGCAAAACCTTGCATAAACGATTGTTTTGGTGAACACCAAGAATTAAGAGTGAACTTTGCTTTTCAATATTCTTTCTGGTGACATAAGCTGGCAACAGTACATATACTTTACATAGAAAGTGACAGAAATGAGATAATTATATCCCCAAAAATGTAATTTGCTTTAATGACTAAAAGACTGCAGTTTCACGACAGAACAGCAGGCTTCAGTTAAATAAATACCAGAATCAAAGCTTTAAACCCACCACCACAGTTGTAAATTAAACATTTGGTGATGCAGTCTCCCCATAAATACCATACCAAGAAGCAATTGAACTGCATCTGACTAATACCAATCCAAATATACTTCATATTGATAGTTTTTTTTTATATCTGTGAAGGGGAACTGAATAAACCCATACCTTATTAAGGATCTTTCAGAAAGTACAGTATTATAAAAGTATAATTCAAAGAAACAGAGTAACAAATGGAATAAAATAAAAATGTTGCTTTTATGTATTTAAGTAATATATGCTGGAAATGTTGAACATTTAAAAATAAAAAATAAATCTAGTTCCAAGAAAGAATATTCCTATAAACACTTCACAGTTTAAACTTTAAATTTCACTACAAACATAAAAAAGCCAGAGACATCTGTTTTATCATAACACCTCTGTCCTTCCATCCATTTTACAAATCTCTTACATTCTCTCCACAAGAGTTATGAAACTCCAAAGCTACACTAATATAAGAAGTCTGCACACCATTGCCAAATTCACAGATATTGTGTAATAAAAAATGAAACCAACATAAATTCTGTCAGAACTTATTCTACCTTTTTATTGAAAAATTGCTAGAAGTTTACTTTTCAAAATCTGTCCCTCCCTTTAATTACATATTCAACATTTGTACAAACTTAAATTTCCAGCATGAAATCATACTTGTCTGCTTTACATATTTGCATTATTTCAGAACTCTTGTAAAATACTTTTTGTTGTGCTTTTTTTTTCCTTTTCAAAGCGTCTTATATGACCGATCAGACTTTGTTACTGCTTAGCCTGCGTAATAGTCCAACAGTAAAATATTAACTGGACCTGCAGTTTAATTGGTAGTCTGACACATTCACCAATGTAAATTTCAAATTTATGACGCTTTCACTATGTTTGTCACATTATGGGAATTACATGAATTGACATTAGTTTGACTTCAAAAAACTAAACAAATGACACAAATTTAGCACTTGCATATCTGTATTTAGCAATGGCATACCCTGCTAACTGGCATAGTCACAGTGCTTCGATGCACTAAATAATTTTTATTCTGTTATTAACAAGTAGAGCAGCTCATTTAATCTCCAGTGTAGGCAAGCCTAATACCTACTCTGAGTCTTGCCTCGACTTTTAACTTGCTACAGTTGTTCATACTGCTAGCGCATACAGTTAGTTCTATGTGTATAATAGCGCAAGGTCTTACGCATCATAAGCTGTATAAACTGAATAGGAAATAGACCAATACCTAAAAGCACATCCGTGGATATGTTCGACACAATTAAAGAGTAAATATGAAGCCTCATTGCTTTCTATTGTCTGTGTAGGACATGGTATTAAAAAGCAACTCATCACACCATAGTTTTGTCGCCTCTTACAACATTGTGTACTACAAGTTGAACAATTAAACTCGCATCTGACCAGTCACATTACTGCACTCATAAAGAATGCATGAAGCTGTAAATAACAGAAGTTGTAAATAACAGAAATTAACAGAATACAACACCGTAGTCCATCTTGAGAGGTGGTGTTATTTCTCTAAAATTATAAATAATGCTGGTAATCCAAGAGTTTTATTCTCTACTATTGATCGTTTGCTAAACCTAGGTCAATTAATGAAATGTCGCCACAAAATTTTCAGTGAAACTTGTGAGGCTCTTGCTATATTTTTTAATCACAAAATTAATGATTGGAAATAATTTAGTACATCCCCCCCCAATACTGATCCTATTAAACTCCAGTATTCCATTTTAAGCAAATTAAAATTCTTTCACCAGGATAGATTTACGCAATCCATATAGAATAATTTCTCAACTGAAACCCTCGCTTGCATCCTTGACCCAATACCAACAAACCTTTTCAAAGAAGTATTCAAACGTGCTAATTGATAGTGTGCTTGACATAGTAAATTCATTATTAGATACAGGGGTCTTCCCAGACTATCTTCAGACTGCTGTTCTTAAACCCTTGCTCAAGAGAAATAATCTTGACTCCTCTGTTTTTGACAATTTTAGACCTTTTTCTAAGTTGCCATTCTTCACTAAAATTCTAGAAAAGGCAGTCGTTAACACTCCTAAACATGCTATTCTTGATAAGTTTCAGCCAGATATTAGAACAAATCACAGTACAGAAACTGCACTGGTTAAAGTAGTAAATGACTTGCGGGTTAATGCTGACAGAGGCCATTTATCTGTTCTCATCCTTTAAGATCTGAGTGCCGCATTTGATACCATTGATCTGAATATTCTTATAAATCGCCTTAGTCAGTGGGTAAGCCCCCCTGGCAGTGTCTTAAATTGGTTTGAATCTTACTTAACTGGTAGAAAGTCCTTTGTTCGTTGTGGTAACTATACTTCAATGAGAGATAGGATTCTATAAGATGTTCCACAAGGATCTATCCTGGGTCCAGTGCTCTTTTCAATCTACATGATTCCATTAGGTCAGATTATCTCAAAGCATAACATGAGCTACCACAGCTATGCTGATGACACACAACTATATTTATCAATAGTGCCTGATGACCCCAACTCTCCTGCTTCACTGACCTAATGTCCTTCTTGTGTATCTGAGTGGATGAGCAGCAGTAATTTTCTCAAATTAAATAAGGAGAAAACAGAAGCCTTAGTTATTGGTAAAAATAAATATAACGAGGGTTTTAGAAATAAACTTGATCCATTAGGAGTAAAAGTCAAGACAGAGGTAAAGAATTTAGGGGTAATTGTTGACTCTGACCTAAGTAATAAATCATATTTTATCAGACTAGGACAGCATTTTTTCACTTAAGAAATATAGAAAAAGTTAAATCCCTTATAAAACTTTGCAAGATCTTGAAAAATTACTTGATGCTTTTGTTTTTGTTTTTATAGACTAGATTACTGCAATGTACTCCTTTTAGAACTACACACAAAAGACATTAATTGGTTGCAACTAGTGCTGATTGCAGCTGCCAGAATCTTAACTAGGAAAAGAAAATCCAAGCACAACTCTCCAGTTTTGATGTCATTACATTGGTTTCCTGTGCCATTTAGAATTGACTTTAAAATACTGCTTATGATTTACAAAGCCGTAAATAATCGCGCTCCATCCAACATTTCAGAATGCCTGTCACCTTACACTCCAAATCATAACCTTAGAACTTCAAATGAGTGTCTGCTGATAATTCCAAAAGATAAACTTCAAATAAGTGGTAAGGCAGCCTTCTGCTGTTATGCACCTAAAATCGGAATAGCTTACCGATAGATGGTGGAGCATTTTTTTTTTAAAAAAAGCTAAAAACCCATTATTTTAACATGGCTTTCTTATAGCTATATTTTTCTGTAACCCTGATAGAGTATACTGTATATGCATTGAATTATCATTTTTATCATGGCTCTGCAAACCGTACTAATCCCTGCTTTCCCTGCTATTCTTTTTCCGGTTTTCCTGTGGTGGAGATCTGTGCTGCTGCCACCACCTGATCAAGGCACAATGCAGTCCCTACATTGATGGACTGAAGGGCCAGATGTGCATATGACCATCATCATCAAATTCTTTCATGTGAAACCTGAAAACCATGAGGACTGATTTAGATCATTTATGTTAGGTAGAATACCCAGTGGGGGCTGGGCGGTCTCATGGCCTTGGAATCTGTGCAGATTTTTTTTTTCCTTCCAGCCCTCTGGAGCTTACTTTATTCTTTATTATTTAGTATTGCCTAATTATAATTTTTATTTTTTATAAACTTTTCTTTCTTCATCTTGTAAATTATTTTGAGTTACATCATTTGTATGAAAATGTGTTATATACATAAATGTTGTTGATGAAGTTATTTATGGACTGACTCCATAATGGGAAAAAAGTAGTATAAAAGAAAGCCAGTGTTTGTATTTTGGGTTTTCCTTTTCAAATAATGAGCACAATTCCTGCAGTCACGTGCTGAAAATCTACTGTCTAGACATGACTTACGTTTTTCTTTTTGAAATGTACTGATGATGTTATGTATCATCAAGTTCCACAATGAAAAGGTCCAAAACATCAAATGAGACAAACCAAGACATACCCCAGACTTCTTCCTCACAAATAACAATAAAGTACCAGCGCAAATATTAATGATATAATACATTTACTTTTGTTTATATAACTCCTTTCTCAAAAGAGCAATTTATTCAGAAGGCAATAAAACAGAACCAACAGTAAAATAACAGAATTAAAAAAACAGGATAACAAAGCAAATAAAAAACAACCCAATACCCACAATGTAGAAAAGAAAAAACAATCTATAGGAACTAAATGTTAAGAAAGATACTGGCAAAAGATTTTCAGTTTTGAAGGACGATAGGGAAGAGCTGTCTCAGATGGACTGAGCTAAAAAATTCTGAAGTTTGGGGTCATGGCACTAAAAGACCTGGCACCCCAGGCAGACAGTTTTGTATAATTGGCTAGCTCACAAATTCTGAAGGTGGTAAGCAAAAGTCTCTATCGTACATGCAAAGAAATTGGTAACCAACCTAACTGATAATGAACAAGAGTGAGGTGTTTGGTATGCTTAGTATAAGTAAAAGCTCTTGTGGCTGAATTTTGCATAGACTGTAGCCAACTGAAGACGCTAGCTGAAGACCAGTGACTGTAAACATATTAATCAAGTCAGGAGGTAATCAAAACATGAGCCAGTGTTTCAGCATCCTCTTTGTTAAGGGCAAAGGCAAGCAATGTTGCAGAGATGGAAAAATTTAATTTTAGTAAGTAAGATTATATGAGGCTCAAAGGTAAGTGATCGGTTCAGTAATATGCCTAGATTACTGACTGTCTGTAAAGGACTGACAATTATACCATCAATATTAATGCAAAAGTTTGATATCTTGGAAACCATTGATTTTGGGGCAACTAACATAACTATTTATATCAGAATTTAATTTGATAAGAATGTATTGATTGACCGTATCAAAACAAGCTGTAAGGCTAAGTAGAAGGAGAATGTTAAGTGCAGAGATAATTTACAATTCTCAAAACAGCAGCCTTTGTATGAGTAGGTGATATGTGGGAATGGGCTCTATAGCTAAATCTCCATATCAAAGCATAATTAAACACTTTCAAGGTTAAGTTAGATAAGCAGTTTATTGTATCTGTATGTACTTTTCAAACTGAAAAATAGATTTTTTTACCAAATGCACTACTAAGTATGAACATTGGTGCAAACCAATACCATCAAAACACTTGTCTCTGCTACACAAGCAGATTCAATAGTGGGTAAAAGTACAGCCTCCCCCTCTCATGCCCCTATTAACAAGCAAAAAACAGCACTACAACATACTGTTTATGTCCCACATTCCTGTCTGAATCAACTGCACAGAATTCCAGTTAATCCTATTAAAGTGGCAGGCTCACTTATTACACACAAACATACAAGTCCATACAAAAATAAATTAGTTTTCATAAACAGCCATACCAATATAAATATTTTCCATTTGCTTCTACATGCGTGTTTCGTCTTTGAATGTGTTTGCAAATTTTGTGCTAATTTTTATCCTACTGGTTTTTATTAAATCCACACTGGAAAAAGATTTTCATCATGCCCAATGGGGGCCGGGAGGTCTTTTAGGCTAGATCCCCCGCAAACAGTCTCCCCAGGCAACTCGCTTTTTTGTTTTATCTGCCCTCCCTGGCCATGTGACCATAGGAATGGACTTATCTTAATAGACTTTAAAAAAAATTATCTTCAAATTAGGAATCTGCTGCTTTTATTTCTCGATTGTGTAAGTGTGTATTCTTTATCAATTAATTTTATATACTACTTATTTAGTCATATATAACTATTTCTAATTTGTTGTTTTTTCTCTTGTAACTCTTAACTCCACCACTAGACAAGGTTCCAAACCCAGAGAAAGGAGGAGGGTTGGGCGTGGTGCAAGCCCTCCCACCCAAAAAACTGTTTTTGCTTCAGAAACGGCAGGAAGTCAATGCGTAGTTAGTCAACAGCGTGGTGGGCTTGGTCATCAATCTATGACAGCAATGGAGCAAAGACATTTTATGGCTGTCTATCACTCAATGTCTGACCTGGCTTTCCAGATGAAACCGATCACCAAATTCGGCACCTGGGATGTTTGAACACTGTTTCAGACGTGGAATCTGGCACAATTATTTCAGAAATTCGATTGCTACTACCTTGATATTGTCTGCATTAGCGAAGTTCGATGGACCAACAACAGGAAGTGTGTCAGTGACAGCAAGACTATTCTCTATTCTGGCCATGACAACAACCATATCTACACCGTCGGTATTGTTCACTCCGCATGAGTTACTGGGGCTCTTCTCGAATGAAGACCAGTATCAGACAGGATCATGTCCGTGCGACTGCAAGGACCACATGTGAAGGTTACAGTCATCCAAGCCTACACCCTGACCGAAGTTACCATCGATGATGTGAAAGATGCCTTCTATGAAGACTTGCAAGCCAAACTCAATCGTGCTCCGTGCCAATTCCTCATTCTCCTCACGGGCGACTTCAATGTGCAGATTAGTGGTTCTAGGGCTGGTTTCGATCAAGTGATTGGACGAGATGTGCGGACCCATTACGCAATCGACAATACTGTTTTCCTCTTATCTGTGCATCAGATAGATTTGTGGTGGGCAATTCACGCACAAGACAACTCACAAGGCCACTTAGAGAGTGCCCAATAGTCGTGTGCTCAACGACATCAACTATATATAGATCCCTAAGCTCTGGCATTCTTCGCTGTTCAACGTGTGGTGTCACCGTGGGGCAGATGTCAGCTCCAACTATTACATGGTCATTGTGAGGTGTTGTCTCAGTCTGAAGCGTCAACTCGTCCATCTCCAGCATGAGTACCTGTTTGACTTCTTAAAGCTCAAAGTCGCCGAGTACTACAAATTGGAGCTTCGGAACCGCTTCCAGCTGCTCGTGGTTCCAACTAACCTCAAAGCCCAATGACAGAACCTGCTTGACACAGTGGTGGCATTGGCCAAATTGAGGGCTATGTCGGTCATACAAAAAGAGCTGGATTCAAAACAGTGAACCAAGACAGCCTGTGAACAAGCCCAGCCTGGAGTGTAGAGGGACGTGGCAGTGGAGCAATATTGTGCACTTGATCGCCAAGTTAAGCAAAGCTGCCGGCATGGCAAGTGCAAGTGGATCGATCAGAAGGGCTTGGAGGTCAAAGAGGTGACAAGTTGGAATGATACACATGCTTTCTACTAGGTCATACATGACCTTACAAAATCGAGTACTGGTCACCGCATCCCAGTCAAGTGCAAGAATGGAAACCCCCTTATCTCTCAAGAGGAGCAGGACCGACATAGGGTGGACCATTTCAGAAAGATCTTAAACCAAGTGGCCTCAGCTTCACTATTCGACCCAAATGTGATCAAATCGGAGCCCAACCTTCCAGTCTCCCCCGACCCATTCCCTGAGGCGGAAGTCATTCAAGAATGGAAAGGTGACTGTGCTTGATGGCATACCCCCGGAGCTAATGAAAAGCAGCAATCAGGCTTTGGTCACCTTGCTTACAACTCATGCTGGTCTTCCTTGATGGCCCCCCAACAACTGGAAGCTTGGCCTCATCATGAAGCTTCCGAAGAACTGCAACCTTTCAAATTTCAACCACTGATGTGGAATAACACTTCTGTCAGTGCCATGGAAAGTCTTGATGATCATCATTCTGTGACAGCTTCGGAGTACCGGGGAAAGTCGCCTGTTCTTTATCAAGCAGATTTTTACACCACTGAACAGTCACTGAGCAGTCGCTCGAATATGAACCACGTTTTTCATTCAACTTCATCGACTTTACGAAGGCTTTTAATAATTCGGTACACCACAATTTGCTCTGGAGTATAGCAAGATCCTATGGCACTCCCGCCAAGTACTTTGACCTTATGCACAGTCTCTACCAGGGCTCCAGTTGCTGGGTCAGGACCGAAGGCAGAGTCACCAACTTCTTCGAAATCGAGACTTCCCCTGCTCATTCTCTTGGCAGTTGACTTTGTCACATGGCACACACTGGATCGCCTGGACCTCTGTATGATGGCCGTCTATTAGCCAACCTTGATTTCATGGACGACATAGTCATATTGGGCCCAACTCAAGAATAGCTTTGTGACCAAACCAAGTCCCTTCAGAATGAATTGGCTAAGACTGAAAACAACGAGAGTCCTGCAGGTCGGCTAGGCTCAGGCACGAGTGCCCATTAGGGCAGGTGAAGAGAGGATCAAGGAAATTGATGACTTTATGTACCTCGGGAGTATCTTTACTTCCGACAGCGACATCAAGTGCAATGTGACTTATCAAACTGGAAAAGTGACAGCAGCTTTTCAGCAACTGGGTGACCTCTTCGCTATCTCTGCCTACTAAGATTTGGCTTTTCACTTTGATCGTTGTTCTGACTGCCATCTATACTTGTGAGTCATGGAAAATGACAAAGGCCAAAGCATGAGAACTCGACATTAACCAATAATGGTGCCTGTTGCACATCTTGAAAGTCACCTATCATGATCGAAAAACAAATGCAGCGGTATATGGCTAAACAAACTCCCAGCCACTCTCCACCATGGTCACTGAATGAAGTTTCCAATTCACCAGACATGTCTGGTGGATGTAATGCAAGCGGGTACCAAAGGTGTCCATGCTGTGAAATCCAGCCCAAGGGAAGGGGAAGCAGGTATAACCGAAAATCACGTGGCAGAGGATGTTCACTGAAAACCTACGTACTGTTGATGTTATGTGGAACGAGGCAGAGAACGGCGCGCAGGACTGATCACCATGGAGATGACTTGCCCCCAAATGTGCAGAATGGCAGGAAAAGATTTAAAACTCTTCTTTTATATTGTGTAAATCACTTTGAGCTACATTCCTTGTGTGAAAATGTGCTATAGAAAGTGTTATTGTTGCTGCATCCAGTTTACTGGTTAAGCCAAGATACCACTCACTCTTAATTATCTGTACTGTGAATTGTGCAGAAACCAGAATGAAATGGTTCATAAAGCTTATGTTTGAAAAAGAAAGTTTGAAAATGTGTAGCAACTGATCTTTCCAACATCAAGCAGTCATGGAGAATGGATTAATCTAGATCAGGTTTCGTAAAGACAGGAGTAACAGCAGTAGTTTTGAAGACAGTAGAACATTGCCAGATTGTAACAATTTATTGATGAGGTGGGAGACATGACTAATAAATGGGTAATAAAAGGAGGGGTAGGGGCAGGATCAAATTTAGTGGAAGAAAAGTTGGATTTTGTAATTAATTCAGAAACTGAAAAATAAATCTGTGGGATGAATGTCAACAGTAACTGCTGTGAAGTTTTTTGAAGGATTTAATGAAAAAGAATATGGAGTAAATGGAAAGAACTGCTGTAATACTGTATTTTTTCTTTAAAAAAAAAAAAACTAGGGGGCTTCGCTCGCCAACCCCCATGTTTGCTTTTCTGGATACACACTTTTAAGTTTTTTGTTTTCTTTGATTTGTTGCTATTTCATTAGTTTCACTTTTATTTCAGAACTTCTGTAAAAACAATGTTTGGAATCTTTGGAGTCCCAATATGCTGAATCTTTTAAATGAAGTCCGTGAGACATGTGTTTAATGACTTTTTACCATAATTCAGGATAGATTTCTCAGTTTGGAATTTTAGCACAGACAAAACGATCTACATCATCAGCAGTTAATTTTTTTTTGCAAAGTAACCAATAAATGCATGTGAGCCTTACAATATTTAGATACTTCTGACATATCACCCATGTCCATATATTCGAACTCTATTCACCTTTTCGTTATTTCTCCGAGTAATAATTTCTCCTTTTTTGCGCTAATGCGATGTTTACTTTCTTTGTTTTGACATTTTAGTTTTTTTCTGCTTTCATATTCTGTATCTTGCTCTGCATGTGTTTCGCGCCTACTTTTTTTTTTTTTTTTTTAGTCTTTTGAATACCAGTTTTCATTATCTCTAACCTGCTCTCTGCATGTGTTTGGCCCCCTTGTTTTTTAACCTCTTTATGACGTTTTACTTTGTTTTCTACTCTGTCTCTTTTTTCCCCCCAATGACACCTGGTCTGTGGTGATTAATAAAAAAAAAAAATAAATAAATAAATAAATAAAAATAAATAATACAAAGCAATCAAGTTTTTACAAAGAGAAAAAATTAAGAACAGATCGATCCCCACCCTGAGAGAGAGAGCAAGCCAAACGGCGTTAAATTTAAGGCTTGTAAACATACCTAAATTAATAAATTCTCTGTGCCTTATGAACTTATTTTAAAATATTACTGATTAGATCCTGCCATGTTTTGAAAAAAGTCTGTACGGATCCTCTAACTGAGTATTTGATTTTTTCCAACTTCAAATAATATAACACATCCGTTTCCCACTGACTTAAAAGAGAAGAGTTTGGGTTTTTCCAGTTTATGAGAATAAGCCTACGTGCCAAAAGTGTAGTGTATGCAATCACAATTTGTTTGTCTTTCTCTGCTTTAAACCCATCTGGAAGAACATCAAACACAGCTGTTAAAGGGTTTGGTGGGATTGTGAGTCCAAGGCTATCTGAAAGGTAATTAAAAATGTTTGTCCAGAATAATGTTAATTTGGTGCAGGACCAGAACATGTGACCTAGTGAGGCTGGGACTTGGTTGCAACGTTCGCAGGTTGGATCATGCCCTGGGAACATTTTGGAAAGTTTTAGTCGAGACAGATGTGCTCGATATATAATTTTGAGTTGTATGATTGTATGCTTTGTGCATATGGAGCTCGAGTGAATTCTCTGCATTGCTACTTTCCACTCCTTTTCTGATATATTAATTGAAAGATCTTTTTCCCAGTGTCTTCTTGGATCTTTGAAAGGGAGGGATTGTAAAATGATTTTATATATTGTAGAGATGGAGTCTAAGTCCTTTAGATTGAGCAATATTTTTCCAGCATGGATGAGGGTACAAGATGAGGAAAATCTGGAAGGTTCTGTTTAACAAAGTTTCTGATTTGAAGATAGTGAAAGAAATGTGTAGCTGGAATGTTAAATTTGGAATGTAATTGTTCATAGGATGCAAAAATGTTGTCTATATAAAGATCTCTAAGCAAGTTAATTCCAAATTTTTTCCAAATATTAAAAACTGCATATGTTTGTGAAGGTTGAAAGAGGTGGTCCTCTTGCAGGGGTGCCACAGATAGAAGCTTCTCCGTCTTAAAATGCTTTCTACATTGGTTCCAGATTCTAAGTGAGTGGAGCACAATTGGGTTATTAGTGTATTGCCGATAACGTGTGTTTATTGGAGCACAGAGCAAGGAATACAAAGAAGTACTGCAGGAGTTTAATTCTATTGCGGACCAAGCCTGTGTATGTTCTTCTATTTGTGTCCAGGTTCTTATTGCCTGTATATTTGCTGCCCAGTAATAAAACTGGAAGTTAGGAAGAGCCATGCCGCCTTCTGCCTTTTGTCTTTGTAAGGTCGCTCTTTTGATGCGTGGATGTTTTGAATTCCAAATAAATGAGGTTATTGTCGAATCTAATTGCCTAAAAAATGATTTATTAATGTATATTGGGATGTTTTGAAATAAAAAAAGGAGCTTAGGAAGAATATTCATCTTAACAGTATTAATTCTTCCAGCTAGTGTGAGATGAAGGGTTGACCATCTATGCAAGTCTTGTTTAATTTTTTCCATGCAAACGGCGAAATTTTGTTGATATAGAGCTTTATGTTTACTTGTGATGTTTACCCCTAGGTATTTAAACTGTTCTGCAATGATAAAAGGTAGGGTATCTAATCTAATATTATATGCTTGAGAGTTCACTGGAAAGAGTACACTTTTTTTATTTTCCCTTTTTTGAGTAATAATTTCTATTTGTTTGCGCTACTGCGATCTTTACTTTCATTTTTTTTTTTTTTTATATTTTCTAATTTTCCTACTTTGATATTCTTTAACTTTCTTCACATTTGTATCGCGCCAATTTTTTTTTTTTTTGAGCCTTTCGAATTCCACTTGCTTTCATAATCTCTAACTTGCTCTACATGTGTATAGCGCCAACGTTTGTGAACGTCTTTATGAAGTTCTACTTTGTCTTTTACTCTGTCTTTTAATTCTGAGCCCGATTGGACGTGCTTTTCTTTCAATTCCACTTGTTCCAGGCTGATTATTACTTTCCTTATTTTCTGAATTTGCACCTTGATTATTCTTTTTTGTATTTTTTTTCTCTCCAACGCTTTTGAGTCTCTTTTTTCCTCGCCGCTTTTTGCTTCGCTTAGTCTTTAACGTTTCATTTATAACGTATTGTCCTTATATGCTTTATATACACTGAGAGCCCTGGATCTGTGTGTGCTCAAAGCCTTACACTCACACGACTGAGAGTTTTGCTGCCCATGGTCTTATTTGATATTGGTTATAAGTAGGGCGAGTCTTGCAAGAATCATATGTTCTACGTCATTGCGAGACGGTCCTGGGTCACTTTCTTTGCACAAAGTCTCATGTTTAAGGTCCCCACAAGATGCTCCATGGCCATTCTCTTTTGTGTTCTTCACGTGAAGATCACGTCTCATCTACCTAGTCTCTCTCTCCCAGGATTTTTTTTTATAATAGAGAGATTTAGCAGTTTGGTAGTGGCCAACAGAGCTCAGAGCAGATGAATTAGAGGGTTGAATAAGTCTGGTTATTGTTGTAAATAAATAAAGATTTGGAAAGATTTAGGATTACTGCTATCATTGTTTATAACTGTGAAGTAGTTAGAGGAATGGGTTTTATTTAGGGAATTTATATACTTGGACATATTCTTAGTGTAGGCCAAAGAGGGGACAGTTAACACCACTTTTATTGTAAAAGAAAACCAATAACTTTCATTTTTCCTAGAGTTTTAAAGAAAACCATGAGAAAGTGTAAGACCCAAACTACTGAGCGTCTTAGAAATAACGTAATCAGAAACTGGATCATCAGGGCAGAAAAGCATTGATATGCCCAAGATTAGCATAGCCTGTAAAAAGTGCAAAAAAAAAAAAAAAAGAACAAACAAATGTAATGATACAGTACAAAACAATATTTTTACAGTAGGATTATGAAAGAGGCTGCAAAAATTATGTTCAATGAATCTGTGTTCAGTGATGCCAACTAGAGGATTACAGACACTGAAATCATGAAAAAGATCAGATCAAATCTAATGTGTAACCATGAACATCAATGGGCAAAAATGGAAATTTATCAAATCAAACATAATTGGAAGCTAGAACATCCATTGGATTATAATTAAAAAAAAAAAAATACAAGTACCAAAATACCAAAAAATAAATACCACATTGACAAGCCCCTCAAAACTCCAAAACACCATGCTCAGGATAACATTGTTACCAAAAGAAATCTCTGTATTTATTTTTCATGTATGTACTTCTTTAAAACATCATAAATCTTACCGCTCAAGAACAATACATAATTATTATTGTTGTTGATGTTTTAGAAAAACAACACACCTTAACGTAAACAAAGACTTTTCCAAGTTTAAAAATAATGATTACGCTAAGAAGTTGCCACTGCTCCAGAGGATCAGGCAACAGATTCAAATCCCAGCCACAGGATATGTGGTGTTTTCATTGAATTCCTTTGGCCATTTGTGATTTTGTACTAAATGCTTCATGACATTAGGTTAATTTGTGACACTAAATAGGATCAGAATGATTTCACATGGCTTTGTACATGAATGCTGCCTGAAATTAAATTTTAATCTCAATTATCAGCTGCTACTATCTCCTTTTCATTCTCTTTTTCTTTTCAGTATTCTCCTGTTGCTCTCCTGCCACTGAAAGAGACCTAAAAATGTGTGGGAATCTTTATCAGCAGCAGCGTCAGAAACGTACTTAAAGTCCCCCTTAAACATGTGGTCTTCACTTACTGCTTTTCTCAAACAGCACATTTTTTAACTATATATATGTATATGTTATTTGAAGCAAATATACTATATATTTTAGGATACAGCTGAAAGTGTGAGGCATAAAAAAGAATGTCTGTAGGCATCTTAGTTAATTTCCATAAACCTCTTGGCATCTCACAGTTCTCTCCACGTGTTACCAAGGACCTTGCATGCAACTGACAACTATGATTTGTTTTTGTGCAGTACCAAAACAAAAACAGCATTTCACAAGTCAAACAGCTTTTTTTGCCAAGAGTTGACGCGTGAGAAGTATTTTTCAGCATGTCTGTCACATTAACCCATTACTAATGTAGGTGGGAGAAATCATACCTAACAGTAAACATGACACCTCAGACAAATTTAATTTTGAAAAAGACCAAATGATTTTAAATTATGTGTTGAAACAAGCATTACATTAAGTATATTTATTACTGGTGCTTAGTGACTGTCATTAATCACAGAGTTGCACAACTGATAAAATCAAAGAACTGAAGCACAATTAATAATATAAATTAGGGCCTGAACTTTTTAAAGGCATCAGGGACTTAAACCATTGTAAGAGTTTATAAAGAATAATGATAATCATGGACTACAGTATAACTTACACCTACTAAGTTTATTCACTAACGTTTTCTGTTCAGTGACTGAAAAAGTAAATACTACTTAAAATCAATGCTAAAATATAAAATATAAAAAAATAACAGTGTCACATAAATATTAAGATTATATGGGATAATTTCATTTACACAACTATTTTAAAACTGTTTTTGTAACAACATACTTTACATATCTGTTAGCAACTCAGCAAATGCTATGTGAGATTATTTTTTGCATCAGTATATGGAGTAAATATTAGCTGGTAATATTCAACTAAAAAGTCAAATTCAAATTTCAGATGTCACCAACTACTGATGCTTTATTTTCCTAAATCAATTCCTCTCTTTTTATATTTGTCTCAATTTTAAGGCTATGTTTGTAAATGTAGATGTGTTAATTGAAGATTAATCTAGGTGCTTAATATAAGTAATCAGATGTTGTTATTGCTTATGCCCGAGTACACCGAGCTGAACTGACAGTAACAAGACAAATGTTCATAACTTGGGTAACACTAAGTTTAGGTACTGCAAAAATTAATCTATTAGTCATTTACTATTATGAAACAAGACTTTAACAAACACTTCTTTCAGTCTTCATAACAATTACAAAGCATCAGTAAAGTACTTATTCATCTCTGCAACGTGACCTACTAAAAGGACTACAATTTGGATTGGTTCGAGGTGGCTTAAACAAGGCACATTTCTCTTGATATTACATATTTTAGTATAAGATCTGTAAATCCTTCATATTAACAAGTAATTTTACCATCACGTCAATATGCCATACTTGTGTAAAAAATTATGGATGCTCCATTCAGTTTTTTTCAAGACTGGCACCTGATAAGGTGACAATATGCCTAACTACTTCAGCAATGAAGTTTTCCAGTAGGGCTGCAGAATCTGTAAAAAGTTACTTTTCAAGCAACAACTTTAGCATTTCTAAAAAGAGGTGAATACCATAAACAGATATTAGGTGAAAGGACACAAACAGTTTTCCTGTCAGGGACTTGAGAATATCCCCACAGCCAAATACATTACAAAAGATAAACCAGCCTTTATTGTGTAGTATTGCTCCTGAGGCATTGTTATGTGTAAAAACTGATCAAACCAGACCTATTTGGAATTTGTCCACTACTCACACTAGTCATGTCTCCTTTTCTTTGTGAGAAGTTAGAATCCACTTTATTCCAGCCAGAAGTAGTTGTTAATGCCAAAATCCTTAATTCAACAACCTGTAATGAATATGCTTTAACTCCAGTTGGCATAATCACATAAGGAGGTATTCCACTTAATGCTTAATTGCAAATAATGGCTGTTAAATTACTGCAAGAGACAGCTGTCTTTTGCACAATATCAGAAAAACAAATTAATGTTATTCAAGGTACCTAAAGAATTAAACTATTCAGTTAATCCTGAGAATTTAAAAAAATGTAAAATTATTATTTTTATAAAAAAAATATGGATCCAACTCTACCAATGCAACATCTCTGTATACATGTACCACATCGGAATAAGCAACTTCAAAAATTCCAGTTATGGAAGTAGACTTAAAAAATTTTAACCAATTTCATTTTTCTAAAAGTTGAAATGGTTTTAATATACCACACAATAAAACACTTTTCTTTCTATTATAAAAAAATCCTGTGAAAGAAAGACTAGATAGACAAGATCTTCACGTGAAGATCACAGAAGACACTTAAAAGACCCGTGAGACAAAAGAGATTGGCCACAGAGCGTCTCGCGGGAACCTTAAACATGAGACTTTGTGCCAAGGCCAGGACCATCTTGCGGTCTTGCAAGATACACCCTACTTACAACCAATATCAAATAAGACCACAGGCAGCAAAACACTCAGTTGTGTCAAGGCTTTCAGCACACACAGATCCAGGGCTCTCAGCGCATATAAAGACTACAAGGACAATACGTTATAGATAAAACGTCGATGACTAAGCGAAGAAGAAAGTGCAGCACAGAGGAAAAAAATGCAAAAAATTAATAATCCAGGTGCAAATTCAGAAAATAAGGAAAGTAATAATCAGTCCGGAACAAGTGGAATTGAAAGAAAAGCACATCCAATCGGGCACAGAATTAAAAGAGTAAAAAACAAAGTAGAACTTCATAAAAACATTCAAAAACGTTGCCGCTATACACATGCAGAGCAGGTTAGAGATATGAAAGCACTGGAATTCAAAAGACTCAAAAAAAAAAAAAAAAACGATGGCACGAAAACACATGCAGAGCAAGATACAGAATATAAAAGCAGAAAAAAAACTTAAGTGTCAAAACAAAGAAAGTAAACATTGCATTAGAACAAACAAAGAGAAATTATTACTCGGAGAAATAACGAAAAGGCGAATAGAGATCGAATATATGGACAAAGGTGATATGTCTGAAGTATGTAAATATTGTTAAGACTTTGAAGTTTAAGTCAGAGAATTTATTAGTTACTTTGCAAAAAAAAATTATTAACTGCTGATGAGGTAGATCGTTTTGTCTGTGCTGAAATTCCAAACAGAGAAACCTATCCTGAATTATGGTACAAAGTCATTAAACACATGTCTCAAGGACCTCATTTAAAAGATTCAGCATTTTGGGACTCAAAAGATTCCAAATATTGTTTTTATAGAAGTTCTGAAATAAAAGTGAAACTAATGAAATAGCAACAATTCAAAGAAAAAAAAATCTTAAAAGTGTGCATCTGGAAAACCAAACTTGGGGGTTGGCGAGCGAAGCGAGCAGGGGGTAAAGCCCCCTAGTACTTCAATATGTTTAATATTGACATTTTAAATGTGGGATATTAATCAATGAGAAAAGAATGAGCTAAAATAAAACACATAAGGAAAGCAGACTTACAGCATTGCAGAGCAAG
Source organism: Polypterus bichir lapradei (assembly GCA_026402145.1). NCBI lineage: Eukaryota > Metazoa > Chordata > Cladistia > Polypteriformes > Polypteridae > Polypterus > Polypterus bichir. The sequence goes on along the minus strand of JANRMT010062791.1, from coordinate 106,716,461 downwards.
TTCAAGCACAGAAATATGTACATATGTGAATTTAACAAGAGTAACTATATAGAACGTTTTTAAACCCAACCTAAATAGTAAAATTATGTACATTTTTATGTTAAAATGAAACTCAAAATTACATTAAAATACACACAACAAAATTGAGGTCAAAAATACCACGCAATCTTAGAAAATGAAGGCCACACTTAACCCACTGACAGTTACTGATAAAATGGATAAATTCAATACAGTAATCCCTCGTTTATCGCGGGAGATTGGTTCCAAGGCCGGCCGCAATAACTTAATTTCCGTGAAGTAGGGACACCATATTTATTTAATTAATTAACGTGTATTTGGACGTTTTTAAACCCTCCCTGTACTGTTTACAACCCACCCTTTACTCTATTAATAACAGGGACAACTGTTAAGCAATATGAAATCGGTAGATAAGTTTACAGTTACTGTATAGCGAAGTACACGTAGCTATATACTGTGTGACGTGATGATGGTGATGAATATGCTGTGCAGTAAAAATGATGACGATGAAGGTGATGATGACTTTTACTGCGCAGCCGATGACTGTATTTTACGTCTCTTCCGACGGCATTGCTATTTTCTGAGGCACCTCTTCCACGGTTTCCGAAGGTGTATCCGTAGTAGTAGTAGTAGGAACTGGCTCTTTTTCTCGGTTGGCGAGAAAGCTTGAAGCGAAATGGCCGCAACAGAGAGACAAGGGGAGATGCTGTGGGATCTGGGCATCAGTCAAAGCACCAATCACGGGCCCGATTAGAAAGCGGGAAGCTGTGATTTGTCATCTCCCTCCCATGTACCAATCACATCCCGTGTTACAACGCACTTAGTCACCGAACTTGTTTTGTTGTTCTTAGACTAGGAAATACTACTACTATATTTAAAAACCCGCTAAGTCGTGAATCCGCGAAAAGTGAACCGCGAAGTAGAGAGGGATTACTGTACAGCAATTCAACAAAGTAACTGATTTGAGTAGAAATAATTAATGATTATGAAAAATAAGAATACTAATCATTCTCCTCTTCAAGATATTATATATTGCAAAAATAATGATTATTACAAAAGCAAACAACATGGACACAACTTATACCATAGACACTTGAGACAGCATGCTTTTAAAATTTCAAGGTAGCTAAACCTGCACAAAAACAATAAAAATATTCAAGTTTAAAAATAAGTGGCAAGATAAGCCACTGTAACAACCTTAATAATTAAAGTTTGTTTGACTGGAATTACCATAATTTCACATTTAAAATACTAAAACACTTGGCTTTCACTCAGATTTATTTTTTGTACGTTATTTATTCATTATTATTGCTACATAATTTTGTTTTTCTTTTCTTGTAACTATTTTCTGACATCTTATAAAGCAATTTAAGCTACATTCTGTGTAAGAAAATGTGCTATAGAAATAAATGTTTTTATTGTTGTTGGATGGTAAAGACATCTCAGCATTTTGTTTGACTTCCTTTCTTTCTTAACAAATTGTGTTCATAAAAATTACTTTTGAATGCACTAAAATCACATTTTACAACTGTGAGTGGAAAAAAAACACACCAAAATGTTTTTCTATTTATGTCAAAACACGAAGACTTAAGTTCAATAAGCTAGTGCAGCGATGTTGTTTGTTTGATGTGAGTAATTAATACAACTGTTGTTGGAAAACATATTACATACACTTTGTATCAAACATTAAGTAAATCAGCCGACTATTGTTGAAGATGTGATGAAAAACATTTTGGTGTGTTTTTTTCCACTCACAGTGTATATCTGTCACCTCCTGACTCACTGATACCACATATAACATTCAACTTGTCTTGATGTCTAGTAATGCAAAACATTGATTTTTTGCCAATTCTCTGTGCTCTAAAACCAAAACCCTGATTTTATGCCAGTTTTGGGCCAAATTGTGTGCAGGAAATTACACCCTTATGATAAAGTGTAATCCAATAGGTGCCTTTAGTAAAAATGAATAGTCAAGAACATGAAGCTGTGCGTGCAACATCAATCAACCCCAATGGGATGAGGGGTGAAACTTGCTCTTTTTCACAAATTACTATGGAAAAAAAATGGGGACTGTAATACAGACATTGGAAGTGTCGTTTTATACATTTTGAGGATGCTGATCTTGAATATGATAATATATTCGATATTTTATCCATTACCAGTGGCTCTAGCCCTCTAACTGCAACTCTCAGAATATTAAAATGGCAACATTTTAAACATAAGTATGTGGTGCAACATTTTAAAATATTTCAAGGTCAGTGATTATTAATATGATGGTACTGTTGATCCTTTAGTAGGGATTTAGCCCTCTAAAGATTTCTATCAGTGTGTGAAAAATTAGAAATATCTGTTGCATTTGAAAATATTTAGTCTTTGAATACTTTCATTGAGGCATACATTTTAAAATGTAAAATATCTGATGCAACTACTGTATTAATTATGTACCTCGTGAAGTACTGTTATGTATATTATTATTAGTTTGTTATGTACCATATTATCATTCAAATTCTACACCCCGAATTAGGGTGGTTTACGCTAATTCAGACGTTTTATAAAATGTATTCAGGGTCTACTTTTATGCTCTTCATTAACAAGTGTTACATTTGACTAGTCTGCACTACTTTTTAACTCACTGCAAAATGGAAATATAAAATTCACCTATGAGTCAAATGATATTCCAAATCTTAGTGGCATAGTAATAAGCATACAAAACGTAAACAATGTGTAATTTAAAGTGTTGCTTAACTGTGATAAAACAAGTTAAACGCCCAGTGTTTGAATGATCCGTACAAAGTGAAACGTTATCAACAGGATACATATGACACGCCACGCGCACGCGCACACACACACAACATGCTCGCGCTCCGTGAAAACTCGCAGACGTACCGCCCATTTCCAAGCGCTCCAAACTTGAGGCGTCAAGGTATATTTTTAGTAGTACTGTAGTGCGCTTGTACTTCACAAACGGACCACAGATTGCATCAATCCATGTGCCATAACAGACAGCTGCGAGGCACCTTTCTGTTTTAGCCAGTTACGGTATGTGTCTCCATGCACACTGGTGCGACTGCCAGAGCAAGTCCCTACTAAATTAAACTCATAAGTAAAGACCAAACAAGTTGCCCTCCTTGCAGGCCGAATGCGTAACTTGTGCGGCAGGAAGAAATTAATGCATATCACCTCACATCGATTTTGCCACATTTCCCAAAGCACGATTTACGGCTTGCACCCCTCTACTGCACTACATCGCCATGACTGACATGTATGCCATTACCTGCTGGAATTAAACTGACAATTAACGTTACTCTCCTTTTTATACGAAAAATAAAAATAAATGCATTTTCGCATTATTCAAGATCTGACACACCCCTCTCTTTCCTTTGGTATGGGCGTTATCTGCAATTAATTATTTGCTTATCCTTGTCTCACCCGCTATCCTAAAGTTTTTCCCTTAAATAAATAGCCTTGTATGACGTTCGCCATATTTATGCTTTAGACCTGGGCCTTCTTGTTACGAGCCCTCCCCCTCCTTCTCCTGGCCCTTCGCAATGGAAAGCTGAACTTACTGCGGAGATTGTTGACGAGCTCGGCATGGCTGGCTCCTCCTGATTTCCAGGCCATCATTGAACAGACACTGCGGATCAGGTAGAGAGCGCCCGTCAGTGCAGCGCCTGCGCATACCGCTTTACCCATAACGCTGACTACTTCCAGGACGGTTGAGCTGACATCATTGGTATCACCCGACATGCCCCTCCCTTGCCTATGCTATAAAGCTACGTGGCTACACTCCAATCCCGCGTGTAGTGGCATAAACATCAATAGAGATAGTTCAAGTGCTCGTAAATACTTGTGCGTTAAAAGAAGAAGAAGAAAAAAAAAAAAAACAAAAACACCATGAACTTAAGGCTTCCAAGGTTAATCGTTGTCACTTGAAAAGGCAAGATTGGAATAAAACACGCTTGTAGTATCAGTCCGAAGAACGATGACTGCCATACTGCGAAGAGTCCCAGTGCTGCCAAAGGACGACCAGTAGGCGGAGTGGCAGCGTCTGCCAAATTTTTTGGGCATGTGACTGAAATGTAGGGGTGGATTTTAGAGGTTGAGCGTTTCTTGATTCGCAGAGATTATACTTAATTGTAAACAAATACATTACAGTTTAAATGTTAAATAATTTAAAGAATTAAATAAAACAATAACAAAATAGTCGTACACGAATAGTACGAACGTTGTTTCGTTTGCTCAGTTCCCAAGGTTGTATAAATATGCTGATGTATGGTTCTAACTACTATATGTATGAATAAGACCTTGGTGTGATCTGTAAAGGATCAGTTCAGTTTTTACTGCACATCCTGCAAAAGTAAAGAATTTAATCATTTACCCATCCATCCAGTTTCTGAAGCCTCCTTTTCATTAAAGATTGTCCATGTGCACATTATTATTTTTTAGTTATTTACCTATTGTAAACATCCAAAGTCCAATGAGTGGAGTCAGAGCATATTTCATCAGTACTGTAAACAGGATTGGACTGAAATCCATATCTAACATTATGCATGCAATCTTATATATATTCTGTCCCTGGACAAATTTGATGTCTGGTTTATACTTTGTAGAAATTCTACCATAGCAGTAGTAAATCTGTTGAGTGTACAAAAATCCAACATCACAGTATTCTCAAATATATGTGTTTCCTTACTGGCTGTGCTCATGTTTTTCTTATTCAAAGTAGTGGACCAAGGCAGTCAACTGTTCTGTTCCTTTAGCATATACAGGTATTTGTGACAAGACCTCAATCAAAGTTGCTAGTATTAGGTTTCTTCTTTATACAGTTGTTTGTTATTATAAGAAGAATAGGAGCAACATGCAGGGTATTCAGTGGCATAGTGGTGTTGTGCTGCTGCCTAATGCATATAGTGCTGTAGCTTCAGTATGGAGTTAGGGTATTCTTTCAGCATCTGCATGAATTTTTTCTTGTTAGAAGTTCATTTACTGTCTGTGCTGAAGCTATTGAAAAAAGGCAAATGTATGGTAAACAATAGGCTATAATGAAATTTTGTATTTATTTATTCTTGCCTGTTAGAACATTAGAAAAATGTAGACAAGAAAAGGCCATTCAAAACAACAAAGGTTCACAGTCTTATTCTTTACTTAATTCTTCCAAAAAAACATCAAACCTAGTTTTGAAGGTCTCTAAAGTCCTACTGTCTACCACACTACTCGGTAACTTATTCCATGTGTAAATTATTTTCTTTATGAAATAAAACTTTGTAATGTTTGTGAGAAATGTATCATTAAGTTTCCAATTGTGTCCTGTTGTTCTTGTTGAACTCACTTTAAAGCAATGGTCTCAACCCACTTAGCTAATTCCCTTCATAATTTTAAACATTTTAATCATGTCTTCTCTTAATCTTCTTTCATCATCTGCAAACTTAACCAGCTCCTTACTTATATTCCTATCCAAATCATTCATATATATTAAAAATAGCAGCGGCCCTTGCATTGTCGCTGAGGGACATTACTTTTAACGTCACCCAATTCTGATAATGTTCCTCGCACCATAACTCTCTTCTTCCTAAGTTTTAGCCAGTTCTGCACCCATTTACACACTACCTCCTGAATTCCTAGTCTTTTAATTTGATGCACAACCACCTATATGGGACCTCATTAAATTCTTTCTGAAACTCAAGATAAATAATATCATATGCACTATTCTGATCATATCCTTTTGTTATATCCTCATGGAATTCCAGCATGTTAGTAAAACACAACCTTCCTTGTCTAAACACATGCTTACTGTTTAACATCCCTGTTCTTGCCTTGTGTTGCTTAATCTTTTCCTTAATAATTCCTTCCATTTGTTTACATGTGATACATGTTAAGCTTATTGGCCTATAGTTGCTTGGATCTGCCTGATAAACCTTTTTTTATAATGGGATATTTGCCATTTTCTAGTCCTTTGGAATTTCCCCAGTGCGCATTGACTTCTAAAAATATGTGCAAATGGTTTATGTATGTACTCACTAACTTCCTTAAGCACTCAAGGATAAATATAGTCTGGTCCTGATGATTTGTTTGATTTCAGTTTATTAAATCTAAGCACTACGTCTCCCGCTACATTTTCAAAATCCCTCAGTACCTCCTTAGAAATTCCTGTTGCCTCAGGGAGGATATCTACTTCACCACATGTGAAGCTAGATTAGATTAGATTAAACTTTTATCGTTATTGTACAGATGCAAGGAAATGCAGTTTAGCATCTAACCAGAAAGTGCAAAAAGTAGAGTAATATATATTGTGGCGAGTTGCTGGGGCTACGACCCGGCCGGGACGCCTGGAAGGAGCGGAAGTTGGCATGTACATCTTCCGGGCCACGAGGGGGCAGCCGCCCTGGAACTGAGGAGGACCACAGGAGAGGAATAAGGAGGCTTATGCCTATTGGAACCTGTAGCCACCGCCAGGGGGCGCCCCGAGTCTCAGAGGGCCCGGGATTGATTTACTTCCACCACTCCCGGGAAGATGGAGGAGAATCCCTCCAGGGACGCCCAGAGTGCTTCCAAGTGCTCTTCCGCCACACCAGGAAGTGACGTCAGAGGGAGCACCTGGAGCACATCTGGGTGAAAATAAAAGGGCCCACATTCCTACAGTCGGGGAGCTAGAGTCGGGAGTGGGAGCAGGACAAGGTTCCCGTGGAGAGAGGAAAGGCGGTCCAAGGGACAGAGTGACAAGGGACAGAGTGAGAAAGGCCCAGTATTAAGGTGATTGGGGCAAGAAGGCCCAGTGGACTGTGCGGGACTGAGTTGTGTGTATTTATAATGGAGGACAAAATAAAAGACCTTTTTTATAAAGATGC
>JANRMT010062791.1:106644472-106709198 GCA_026402145.1 Polypterus bichir lapradei | reverse complement strand
ATTACAGAATAAATATATGTAAACAGATGAAAATATATATAGAGTACTGTCAAAAGTTATTGATATTTAGAAGGGTCAGCTATTAAGCAATGAGGATTGAAATTTCAGAATGGTGATGGTGTTATGAAAGAAACTGGTTTTGACCCCACTAGAGCAGGACCGAAGACTCCTGTAGCACCTACATGATGGAACCCTCCTTCAGTCCATGGTTGAGGTGAGAGGCATCCTTGATGATGTTGCAAGACCATCACAAACGCCATGTGTTCTGCAGGACAGTGTTAGTCGGCAGCAGGATGCTGATGATGTGCTGGGCAGTTTTCATCATCTGTTGCAAGGCCTTTCAGTCAGCTATGGATCAGTTGCCATACCACACCGTAATGCAATTAGTCAATATGCTCTCGACAGTGCACCAGTAAAAGTTCAACAGAATCTGAGGAGACAGGCAGGCCTTCTTTAGCCTCAGCAGAAAGTAAATTCGCTTTTGCGTTTTTTAACCAGACTGGAAGTGTCTGGAAGTATTGTTTCGAGGAAAGGTCCTCAGAGATGTGGATGCCCAGAAGCTGGAAACACAGTCCACCTCAGCCCCATTTAAGTGTGTCTGCTGCCTATTGTTTTCCGGTAATCCACAATGAGCTCTTTGGACTTCTTGGTGTTAAGGAGAGGTTATTGCCAGCACACCATGTTGCTAGGTGTTGAACCTTCTGTCTGTAGGCTGACTTATTGTTGTCACTGATCAGTCCTAGTACTGTGGTGTCATCAGAGAATTTTAATGTGGAGTTGGAGCCATATAAAGAGACACAGTCATCGGTGAAGAGGGAATAGAGGAGTGGACTCACTGTTTGTATACCTCTTTACTCTTCATCTCGAGCTGCCTTTTAACTTTCCAAATATCCTTCTTAATGTTTGCCTTTGTGCTCTAATATGCCCTACAATTCACACTGGAGTTATTATTCTTACATTCTGTATACAACCTTTTTTCTTTTGTAGCTTATTTTTTATCTCTTTATTTTACCACTTCAGAGTTTTTTTTTAACTTCCAACTAATTCCAAAGTGTGGGATATACCTGTCCTGCATTATATGTAAAACATTTTTAATCCTGTTCCACAGCTCCTTAGCTGTCTCCACACTTAAAAACTCATCCCAGTCCATCCCTTTTAGACTTTTTGCCCTAACACAGTTAAATTTAACAGTTTTAGCCTTTGCATTCATCCATTATCCAACCCACTACATCCTAACTACAGGGGCCAACACAGGAAACAAACTCCGGGCAGGGTGCCAGCCCACCGCAGGGCACACACACACATTAGGGACAATTTAGCACCTAACCTGCATGTCTTTTTACTGTGGGAGGAAACCCATGCAGTTACTGGGAGAACATGCATACTCCACACAGGGAGGACCTGGGAAGCGAACCTGGGTCTCCTAACTGCAAGGCAGCAGCACTACCCACTGCACCAACCGTGCCGCCCCTTTACATTTGCATTCCACAAAAATAATGAGAATTGTATTATATTTTGATCACTTGACAGTAGTGATTCAGTCACATCTACACTCTCAATTCTATCTTGATTATTAGAAATTACTAAACCTAGTCAGGCTTTCCCCGTGTTGTTGCTTTAATATAATGTATTAAAATATAGTCTCTGGTCACTCTTGCTGTTCTTCTACACTGTTTGCAAGGTTAGCCCAGTTAATATTTAGGTAGTTAAAGCAACCCATGACTATAATATGCCCCTACAAGCTTGTCTTATTTTGGATGCTTCCAGCAATAAGGCAAGCTATTTTTAATGTGTAACTTATTTTACTTTTTCACTTAAACATTGAGTTAAAATTTACATTACTATACATATTAGTTTTTTTTACTATTGTTTGTCCCCTCATTTACATTTCTAAGCCTGACCTGTCATACTGTCCTTGAAAGTTCCAATTCCTTAGTACAAATAATCCTCAACTATCCTACTCCAACACATTAGAGCCCTTCCAGTTCAAAAGTAATCTGTTGTGACAGAATAGGTCCGATCTTTTGCAAAAGAAGTCCCAATGCCCCATAAACCTAAACCCTTCTATCCTGCACCAGGATTTCAGCTACACATTAAGGCTTCTAATCTGCTCAGTCTTACTTGGACTGGAGTATGGCACAGGTAGTACTTCAGAGAAGGCTACTTTGTCGGTTCTGATCCTCAGCCTGGCATCTAACACTTCAAATTTGGATTGCAGAACTGGCAGAATGTCCTTAAGTAGGTTGCGAGAACAAGACAAAAACTTTTATTCTGCTGGAATTCAGGAACTTCTGGGCAGTGGTGCAAGTTCATTGAGAAGGGTGGAGAACACATTGAGAAATGACATTATCAGTTTTGTTAAGGTTCATTCCATTTTCTAATAAATCCCATTTTCTAACTTTAGCTGGATTCCCCCTTGTGTAATCAGTGTTTACTGATGCCTTTCTATTAAGAGAAAAGGAAAAATCAAGGCATGTGCAATATGTTTAAGTGTTGTGAGTGTTTGTAAACTTAACAGATTGTGCAAATGTAACAGTCAAATGAATACATTTTGTATAATAATAATTTTATTACCACAGACAAGACTCCATGATAAAAATTAATCAGAACTAGGAGGACCCACTGGATAAACTATTGTACTGTAAAGATTAAGTTGTGTGTGCGATCTCTGACATAAGGTGATCAGTTCATTTTTATCCATTAAAGAACAAAACTTTCATTTTTAATTTTCAAATATTGAATGTTAATTAATTGCCAAAATAAAAATACACTTAAAAGAAAAAAAAATATTTCAAATGATACTACAGACAATGTAAAAACTGTTAACACTTGGGTAATTAAAATATAATAATAATTTTACAAGTCTAACCATTACATATGATGAAGCACCCAATTTAGTTTGTCCATGAAAGTGAAATAAATAGGCTGGTAGAAAAATGCACACAATGTCTGTGTAATGGTGTGGTCTTCAAGTCAGATAAGGGCATCCACTAGTAATGAAACGCAAGTCATCTGGTTTTAGGTCCCAGGATCAAATTCCTTGCCCATGGCGCAAAAGTATCCATAAGTAGTTTTAAATATATAGTCAAAAGATGCTCTTATTCAAGGAGAGGAGGGCAACGTCAAAACATTAAAAGTAAGAATCAGCCCAAAAGGAGCAATCAATACATTGCCTTTTAAAGAAGTTCTCAGGTTCAGTCATGGAGGACCACATTGACTGCAGGTTTTTTGTTTCAACCCAGTTTCTTAATTAAAAAACAATAACTGCAGCAGAAGCTATTATTGCTCAAGCAATATTTTTGTGCTTCATTTTAGTTACTTAGCTTGTTAATATTCCAAACCTTGAATTGCCTCTAATAGTATTAAACAGCTGCTTTCATTGTTTTCATATGCTTCTTCCAATGTTAACCATCTGCCATTAGCAATGAGATGCAAAAGACAAAGCAACCAGCAGCTCACCATCTAATTTGGTTCTGTTGACACCTCTGTATCTATAAAGCAATAGCCGTTTCAATAAATTATCTGTAAAGAAAGGGAAGGGAAGAAAATGAAGGACTGAGTGTTATTGATCTGCTCTGAGACAAAATATTTTGGATGACATCCTTGGAAAAGAAAATATACAATATAAGGATGACCTGACATGCTGAATGAAAGCACTAACTACCCATAAAATAAAATAACAATTAAACAATAAATAAATACAATAACAATTAATAACAATAAAAAATATTAAGCATTTGACTTGCAGTCATTTAACTGCATATATATATATATATATATATACTCATATATCGGAGATAAACTGTCTCCCTGTCCTGGGATTGCACTTCCCTTCTTTCTATGCTTGTTGGGATAGGTTTAGGCTTCCCTGCGACCATGTCCTGTATAAGCGGGTTAGGAAGAGAGATGGTTGTATGTTGAAATCATGCGGACAGGTTATAAATTAAAATATTTTCTAAATACTATAAACGCTTTGCATTACACCACCATTACTTCTGTCTTATTACTTGACTTGAATTCTAGGCTGACGTGGCCTCTGTGTCAAATTCAAATATACAGTATCAGTCACAGGCTTTTTGCGATGTAATTAATTCCCAGGTACTTTCACTCCTTTTGTGTTTTTTTTCTTTGTACGATCGTAAGATTCAAGACTTTGTGATTAGATCTGTGCATGGAGCATTAAATGCATGCTGCTTTCCTTGTTTCCGAAAAGAGTTTTTAATGCATAATTTAAAATAAAAAAGCGCAATAAAAGACAGTCACTTTATTTCGAGATAATCTATAACCATTCAAACCTCAAGGGGACAGTATTTCAACTTTCTCATGGTGGAAAAATGCAGCTTGTCCTCTTTAGCTATCCGTTGCTTTGTCAGTAGCCAATCAGGTAACTGTTTTGAAAAAAGCGGAAGGGGCGTTCTCGGCGGCATATGGAAAAAAGTGTATAGGTTTTTTGGTAACGTGTGAGAAAAGACGGTCGTTGCTGCCTGTTTGATGGAGCTTTTTAATGCAAAGTTTGTGTCTCATAAAATTAGCCGGACACGATGGAGCCCGGTATCCTCCACATCGCTACAGTCACCCGAGATATTCGCTACTGGATCGTGGGATAACGAGGTATTATAGTGTGTGCAGAATGCCGGAATGTGCGTTTGATAGGTTGTTTTCATAATTAATCCTTTATGATGTTTTCTCAGTGTTTCTCTGCAGAACTTTGTTATGGTTGTAGTTGTGGAGTAACACATATATATTCTGCTGTACGTTACTCCACATATATATATATATATATATATATATGATCCTTTTGTAATTTATCGCAGTGTTTGTTTTGCACGTGTACCTTGTGATGTCAGTTGGACTATAAATTAAATGAGTCAGATTTTTTTTTATTTGTTATTGCCTTTTACTGTAAAACCTCCCCAGCCACCTTACCTATTCAGTTTAATTTTACGATTGGCGCAAATTACGTTGCAAGTTTGCCAGGTGTCATTCAGTAAACTGGAGTTTTATGGACTGCTGATACAATTATGAAACCCTTTGAATTGAAATTAAAGTAAATTAAGCTGTATTTTTTGTAATAGAATAACTTGTATTTACATGAATAGAAAAAAATGGAAAATCAGTTTAATATTTATATACTAGTCTGTTTGTTCACTCTGAGATGAAACAGCGCCTTGTCCAGGGATTGTCCAGTAATTCCTGGGATAGGTTACAGCCGCCCCACAACAGTGCTCTGGGTAAAGCGGGATTGGAAGATAGATGAATAAATAATATGGAAGTGTATTTTATGTTGTGTTTAATGTTGCCTTCTGCTGTTATTATTCCATGTCTCTGTAGAAGGAGGAATGCAATTAAGAATTTTAACATACCTTGTACTGATGACAGTAAACTTGAACTTGAATAAATTGAAATATGTTGAATGTTATCTGTTCTTATAACACAACCCGTTTTATCTTCTTCATCAGCACAACAAAATTTCGATTTGGTCAATTAAAACGAATGTAGGAGATGATCATTTTGAAGGTGATCCTCAATTGCTTTGTGAATACAAACACGATGGAGATGTTATGGATCTTCAGGTAATATTTTTTTCATTGTTACTAGGGTTAGGTTTCCAGTTAATCCATGTTCTGGACTAATAACTAAGTAAATTATTACAGTTGGAACATCCTTGTGCTTTACAGTTCAGCAATTATCAATAAGTGGTACTGCATCTTCTGCCTTAGTAGCTGTTCAGGTGAACACAGTTTTTAAACCTTTTTATGTCAGTATCTCATTATGTATTTATGATATTAAGAAAAAGTTGCAGGGTTGAAGAGCTTGTGTTTGAATTCCCACACTTTGTTAACATCTGATGATAGATATTTCTACTTTGTGCTGTTACGCCTGTGTGTAGAAACAAAATGCAAGAGTAGCACAAAAATGTAGATTACAATAAACACGTATTTGGTAATCTATTGGTTCCACACAAAATACTCATTCACACTTACACTTAAAACACAAGTTATTGCCTACTTTTTTCTTCAAACCCCTTATTAGTTGTATTATCATGGTATTTCCCTCTACTTGCCCTTTACCTGTTTCCTCAAGGGTAAGTGTTCTCGTCAAGTTCGTTATCAGGTCTACTGCTGCACTTTAAGATGAACACACACACACACACACAGACCCTAACCACAACAGTGCCCCATGAATGACACACACACACGCTGATTAACCCTTAGCACTTTAAACCACACAAGTGCTATAGGAATAACAAACTGTCATTCGGCACTTCAAGAGACTTAGTTATTTTCGGCACGAACAACATACGATGTTTTAGTGATATCTCAGACCTAAATATTGCTTTTGGTCTACAAGAATACATTTAAACATACAAAGACTCAGCATTCTTGACTATATGCCATTTATCAGCCAAGAAAACCTTCTTTATCGTATTGTCCCTTCTATTGAGTAGTGCTCTCACTCTCAGCCTTATAAACCTCGCAGCACAGAAATAATGGCAAAAATCCGGCTGTCACCAGGTGCTCAAAGAAATCTAACTTATTACTTCAATCACTCTAGACATTAAGACAAAGCATAGAAAGTTAAAAGCAGCATGGTATTTATTATAAGAATAATAATAATACCACTGGAACAAAGAATACTAGAAAATAGGTACTGATAGGAAAGTCTGAATATATATAGTCTTTAGAAAAAGCTTACGAAAAAGTTACAGATGACAAGGATGAATGTCCCAGGGAGGCATTTGATTTAGCAGTCGATGTTCATGATGCCTTTCTGACGACCAGGGCCGTCTTCGTCCGTTCCTATTCTTCTTCTCCTTCTTCTTCTTTGCTTCTTCTCTTATACCAAGGCATATTTATTATGAAATGTCATGCCTTGGTTTCACAACACATGCACCTGATTGGCTGGCTGTCAAAATGATTGTTGAATTCATTCACTGTCCGTTTTCCCAAACAATTTTTTTTACCTTTTGATGTACTCTGAGGTATCAGTAGTTCTTCCTGTCCTGGGCTGTAAACCAAACTATTGTTCCAGATGTCCATCCATAAAGTAATCAATAGCCTGAGGTATCAGCTCAGCATTCTTTCCCAGGCTGTAAACCAAATTAGCACTAAGCTATGAACAAAAAGTAAGGTGTAAGGGAAGAAAACCTGCTTTAATTTGTCTTAGTTCATCTGTTGTCTTGTCTTGAACAAAATATAATGGAAACCAAAATGTACAGGTTTTGTACACCATAACATTAGTCTAAGCAGACGTTTTCTTAAACAAGTCTTGAATACTATATTTAAATATGATGTACCTCCACAAGTAAAATTAGTTGATTCATGTTAGCACAATGAAGACTTACTGATTGTTGTCAACAGGTATTTCGTCAACTTGCTGGTAGCAACTTTTGATTGATTGGCTGGTGTGTTTACAAGGAGTACATCTCTGTAGTAACCTGAACACTGCACATTAAGTTTTAAATTTTTATTTTATTAGTAACTTGCCATTTTCTTTATTGGTAATGTAGTAAGAAAAGGACAAGGAAATCCTTATATAGAAATAGCATGTTGCCGTTTCTAAATTAAGCTTTACAAGTGTGAATTAAATGTGCAACAATCCCTTAGACATGCCTGCTTACGTTTTGCACAGTGGAACTAAAAAGTTTATTGTTCTCTTAATAAGCCCCATATTCATAATTTCATACCATAACATTCATGTAGGCATGGTGTTTGGAAAGCTACTGTGTGTAATATCTTAAGTGTGTTTTGTGTGTGAGAGAGAGAGTGAGATAATATAATGGTACCTTTTAAGTTAAACGTAGATTTATTGTTTGCACTAAATTACTTATTACATCTGATCAGAATGCATAATAAAAACTTGAAATACAGTAAATTGTTAAGTGGACTAGGCATTAGACCTAGTGGTTGAAACTCAGTATGTGGATGACCATCTATTTGATAAGGATAGAGTTACATGTTAGCATATATTAAAAATGAATTGAAAAAGGTGTGCATGAAGTTGTTTCAGAAAAAGAAAAAGTACGTGGAGTGATTTTAATACAATATCCTATGCTATTCTGCAATATTTACTTGATTTTATATGAATAGTGTTTTTGTGAGATTAAGACTTTTTTCCTTTTTCATCACATAAGGATTAAATATGCTATTGTTAAATTTTTCAGTATAATTAATTAAAGCTTTGTTTTTCTAGTTTCTAGATCAAGAAAAATTTGCTGTGGCTTCATCTACTGGGTCGTTGACCATCTATCGTTTTCAGCCAAGCAGTCAGGTAAATAGCATTCATCACTGCTATTCAGCTGTTCTTCAAAGGCAAGGGTCATTGTTTTTCATGGGGTGATCCATACATTTGAAATCACCAACATAATAAAGAGACTATATACTGTATATTAACTACTAAGTCTATTTACGTATACTCCTATGTAATTATTTGTTTGCTCTGCTAATTACAATAGGGCAATCTCAAAAGACCTTTTCTTTTGGTACGAGTCGTGGTACGCTTAAATCTTTGGTCTTTTTAAGTGCTTGGATCGTTTATAAAGTTTTAATCCATCTCATATGAACCAGAGCAACAGCCTTCAAAAAAATAGTGAAACACCCATTTATTAAAACAAGCTTAATGATACAATACTAAGTGTGTCGGTTTCGATAGTGTAATGCATTTATGAACCTGTGTATGTCTTGTTGTCTTTTATTTTTGACTGTTTCAATCCTGTTGTGGATGATACGATGCACAGCTATATACCTCCCAGTTTACAGTCCTGCGTCGGCTGCTTGTCTTTGTTCATCCGACATTCCTACCTTCTTGTGGACATCGGCCGACATTACACCCGGGCAGACGGACATCTTATTACTTTGTATATACAGTAACTGTCTGCTTTATTAGGTACACTTTGCTAGTATTGGATTGGATCCCTTTTTGCCTTCAGAACTGCTGTTCTTTGTGGCATAGGTTCAACAAAGTGCTGGAAACATTCCTCAGGAATTTTGGTCCATATTGACATGATAGCATCACCTAGCTGCTGCAAATTTGTCAGCTGCTCATCTATGATGCATCTTTCCTGTTCCAACACATCCTAAAGGTGCTCTGTAGGACCGAGATCTGGTGACCGTGGAGGCCATCTGAATACAGTATAGTGAACTCATTGTCATGTTAAAGAAACCAGTTTGAAGTGAACTGGGTACACTACCATCATAAACGGGTGGACATGGTCAGCAAAAATACTCAGGTAGCTTGTGGGATTTAAACGATACTCAGTTGGTACTTAAGGACCCAAAGTGTGCCAAGAAAATATCTCCCACACCATTACATCACCAACACCAGCCTGAACCATTGGTACAAGGCAGGATGGATCCATTGCAGGTAGGATACAAGTCAGGACCCTACCATCCGAATGTCACAGCAGAAATTGCGACTTATCAGACTAGGCAACGTTTTTCCAGTCTTCTGTCATCCAATTTTGATGAGCCTGTGTGACTTGTAGCCTCATTTGTTTGTTCTTAGCTGACAGGAGTGGCATACAGTGTGGTCTCCTGCTGCTGTAGCCCATCTGCTTCAAGGTTCAGTGTGTTGTTCATTCAGAGATGTTCTTCTGCATACCTCGGTTGTTAAGAGTGCTTATTTGAGTTATTGTTGCCTTTTTATCAGTTCAAACCATTCTGGCCATTCTCCTCTGACCTCTGGCATTGACAGCTGCCTTTCACTGATTATTTTCCCTTTTTCAGACCATTCTCAATAAACCCTAGACATGGTTGTGCATGAAAAACCTAGTACATCAGTTTCTGAAATACTCAGACCAGCCCGTCTGGCACCAACAACCATGCCACGTTCACAGTCATTTAAATCACCTTTCTTCCCTATTCCGATGCTCAGGCAAGTTTTTTAATCTGTTCTTTTTCTAATTAAAAATGTGAGCTGCTGTACTTAAAAGAAGTTTGCTCATCATGCACACTCAAGACAAGAAATGGCTGTAAAAGGACAAAATGAAAAGGTCCAATTTCCTTAAAGCAACTTCACTTTTCATTTCTGCCAGATGTGCCTCTTCACTTCCACTGCAGATTCAAATAAACAAAATATACATCTGTTGTTCCTCTCCATACACAGGATGACTCATCAGATTAACAATTCTCCATTTGTTGCTCCATTTTTTTTAATGTAAAAGCCAATATTTTGGTCTTTCATGTAATGTATGCTTGCCAGCTCTCTATCTACAGGAGGTTTTGGGAGCAAAACTACATTTACACTTCCTCAGTTACCATAATTCTTTGCATAAAGGATCATTACAACTAACTTACCATAAAGTTTAGAAAAGCATCTTCTGAAAAATGGTCAATTTATCAATCAGTGATTGAGTCATTTAGAGTGAAAATCGGCAGATTAAGGTTGCAAGGCCAATTGAACGGAGCATCACTAATTTTGTTACTATGAGTGAAATGAATTGTAATGTTAGTGATGGTCAACAATGTTTTACACATTTTTTAACAAAGATTTCAGATGAAGTTTACTGTATACACCCGGTACTTTGAAACTGCTTCAAATACATTAGTGCTATCAATTTAGCCAAAGTTTATGATTCAAATTATAAATCTTATCAAAGCAGGTTTACATTCAGCCATATTCTTTAAGGTTAAAAATTCTAGGTGCAGTGGGTTTGGATATGCTGTTGTTTTATGTTTTATTATTACTGTTTTTTGTTTTTTGTTTTTTTTGTTTTTTTTTTTTTTTTGAAGTTTTGGTAATTTTATTGCAATCCATACAAATCAATCAATTTTTACAGAAAGAAAAATTGAGTTAAGGACAAATCGATCCCCACCCCTGAGAGAGGGAGCAAGGCAAACGGCGTGAAATTTATGGCTTGTAAACATACCTAAATTAATAAATTTGATAAGCCAATAGAGATGAATGCAGAAGACAAAGAAATACGGAAGTAATTGCTTCCTCTGTGCTTTAAGAGCTTATTTTAAAATATTACTGATTAGATCCTGCCATGTTTTGAAAAAAGTTTGTACAGATCCTTTTACTGAGTATTTGATTTTTTCCAATTTCAAATAGCATAACACATCGGTTTCTCACTGACTTAAAAGAGGAGAGTTTGGGTTCTTCCAGTTTAGCAGAATAAGTCTGCGTGCCAAAAGTGTAGTGAATGCAATCACAATTTGTTTGTCTTTCTCCACTTTAAACCCATCTGGAAAAACCCCAAACACAGCTGTTAATGGGTTAGGAGGGATTGTGAGACCAAGGCTGTCTGAGAGGTAATTAAAAATTTTGGTCCAGAATAATGTTAATTTGATGAAGGCCCAGAACATGGGACCCAGTGAGGGTGGGACTTGGTTGCAGCGTTCGCAGGTTGGATCATGCCCTGGAAACATTTTGGAGAGTTTTAGACGAGACAGATGTGCTCGATATATAATTTTGAGTTGTATAATTGTATGCTTTGCACATATGGAGCTCGAGTGAATTCTCTGCATTGCTACTTTCCACTCTTTTTCTGATATATTAATTGAGAGATCTTTTTCCCAGTGTCCTCTTGGATCTTTAAAAGGGAGGGACTGTAAAATGATTTTATATATTGCAGAGATGGTGTCTGAGTCCTTGAGATTGAGCAATATTTTTTCCAGCATGGATGAAGGTGCAAGATGAGGAAAATCGGGAAGGTTCTGTTTAACAAAGTTCCTGATTTGAAGATAGTAAAAGAAATGTGTAACTGGAATGTTAAATTTGGAATGTAATTGTTCATAGGATGCAAAGACATTGTCTATACAGTATAAAGATCTCTAAGCAAGTTAATTCCAAATTTTTTCCAGGTAGGGTCGATCTTTGGATGCGTGGATGTTTTGAGTTCCAAATAAATGAGGTTATTGTTGAATCTAATTGCTTAAAGAATGATTTATTAATGTATATTGGAATATTTTGAAATTAAAAAAGGAGCTTAGGAAGAATATTCATCTTAACAGTGTTAATTCTTCAAGCTAGTGTTAGATGAAGGGTTAACCATCTATGCAGGTCTTGCTTAATTTTTTCCATGCAGACGGCAAAATTTTGTTGATAAAGAGCTTTATGTTTACTTGTGATGTTTACCCCTAGGTATTTAAACTGTTCTGCAATAATAAAAGGTAGGGTGTCTAATCTAATATTATATGCTTGAGAATTTACTGGAAAGAGTACACTTTTATTCAGATTAATTCTGAGACCAGAGATCTTTTGAAATTCTGTGAGTGCTGTTAAGACTGCAGGCACAGAATTTTCTGGGTCTGATATATACAGTACCATATCATTTGCATATAATGAAATTTTCTGTTCCAGTCCTTCTCTGATAATCTTTACCTTTATCTGATCAATATTTCGACAATGTATTGCCAGTGGTTCAATGGCAATTGCAAACAGTAGCGGTGACAAGGGGCATCCTTGTCTAGTACCACGTTCTAGTTTAAAGTAGTCTGAACAAATGTTGTTGATACAAACTGAAGCTTCTGGGTTAGTATACAGTAATTTGATCCATGCACAAATGCTCGGGCCAAACCCAAACGTCTCCAATGTAGTAAAAAGGTATTTCAATTTAATCATGTCAAATGCTTTTTCTGCATCCAATGATAATATTATTTCTGGGGTGTTTGATTTGGTGAGTATATTACATTAAACAGGCGTCGAAGATTTGAAGATAAGTGTCGGCCCCTGATAAATCCAGTTTGATCTTGTGATATTACCGAGGAGAGCACTTTTTCCATCCTTCTAGCTATGATTTTAGAGAGTATTTTAACATCATTATTCAGAAATAAAATTGGTCTGTATGATGCACATTGTAATAAGTCCTTATTTTGTTTTGGAAAAACGGTGATCAGTGCTTGGCGAAAAGTTTGAGGAAGAGTTTGGTTGTCTCTGGCTTCTGTAAATGTTGCTAATAGGAGGGGAGCTATCTGAGCGGAGAATTTCTTGTAAAATTCTGCAGGGTATCCATCAGGGCCTGCTGCTTTCCCACCTTGAATTGACTTTATAGCATCTAGTAATTCTGATAATGGCAGAGGTTTATCAAGTTCCTCCGCACTGACAGTATCTATTTGTGGTATTTGTAATGTATCCAGAAATGCATTAGATTGTGTATTGTCTTCTTTAAACTCAGTAGTATATAGGGATTTATAGTAGTCTCTGAAAGTGTGCATTATATTTTTGTGGTCGATGATTTTATCTCCGTTCGCGTTGGTGATTACTGAGATTGCGTTGCACACTTACTGCTTGTGAATTTGTTGAGCTAAAAGCTTATTAGCTTTCTCTCCATGTTCATATTAATGATGTCTGGATTTATAAATTAGTTGTTCAGCTTCTTTAGTTGTCAAGAGGTTGAGTTCTGAATGCATAGCCTGCCTTTTCCTATGTAGAGTCTCGCTTGGTAGTCTGGCATGTTCTTCATCTATTCTAGTAATTTTGCTTTTTAGCTCTGCTACTTTCTTGGTTTCTAATTTATTTCTGTGGGAAAGATATTAGATAATCTGTCCTCTTAAGAAGGCCTTAAGAGTTCCCCAGAGTATTCCTGCAGAAATCTCTGAGGATGTATTTGTCTCTAGGAAGAAATTGATTTGTTTGGATATGAATTTTGTACAATTCTCGTCTGCTAATAGAAGCGGGTTGAGATGCCATCTGCGAGGTGAGTGTGTGGGGCTTAGTAACTTTAGCTCCAAGATCAGAGGTGTGTGATCAGAAATAACAATAGCATCGTATTTGCAAGATTTAATCATAGGCAAGAAGTTATTATCTATAAAGAAATAATCAATCCTTGAGTAGCAATGATGTACTGGTGAGTAGAAAGAATATGTTCTTGAGTTTGGGTTTAAAAACCTCTAAGGGTCTGATAAGTTGTGATGCCGTTCTCCCTGTGGAAGAAGTCCTGTCTAAGGGTGGATTTAAAACACAATTAAAGTCCACAGCCATTATAATTTTATGAGTGTTCAGACTGGGAATGGATGCAAATAAATTTTGTATGAATTCCTTATAATCAGCATTAGGTGCATAAACATTTGTCAAAATCATTTTACAGATAGATAAGTCTCCCATTACCATTACATATCTTCCTTCAGGATCCAATACTACATCTGATGCTACAAATGAGACCGTTCTATGTATGAGAATTCCCACACCTCTAGTTTTCTTTGTAAAACTAGAATGTAACATTTGGCCACTCCAGTCTTTTTGCAGCCGGAACTGATCCTTGCTTAGTAAATGGGTCTCCTGTAAAAATACTATTTTAGCGTTTAGACCTGTTAGGTGAGAGAGTACTTTCTTTCTCTTTAACGAAGTTAATTGTCCCATCATGGAGACATTGATTCTGAGTTTTTGATGTCATTTTATAGTCTTAACTGGAAGTGAGACAGCTTCGGTCTTAATTTCCTATTTCCCCAAGAGTTCTTGCCATGCAGCCTATTATTACGTTGGTAGTTATAATTATAAAGATTAAAAGGATAGATTAGGTATAGATCAAGCCTGCTTTCTTTCTTTCCTCCCCTTAACCCCCCACCCTCCCTTTTTGCCTCCCCACGTGAGGCTAGAACCCACTTCACACAGTTCCAGTCCTCTGACATACCCAGAGACAGTCCAAAGCAAAACAAGCCCCCACACAGTGGCGTTTTAGGATTAAAAGATAGAGATATCTATTACCAATATAGTCTAAAAAAACTGTGCACTTAGAATATACCTGTATATAATCTTCAGCAATCTTAGTGTATTAAGATAATACACCCGGATAATAAACCCGGGGAATGGTGTTAGAACATGGTCCAGAATAAGCATAATAAGTCTTAATGCAATAATAGCAATAACAATAAACCAAGGGTATGATGTTGAACAGTCTCGTTTAGGGTGGAGAGAAATTAATTAGATAAAATAAAAAGGGAAAAAAAAAGTAATTAAGCACAATAAAACATAAACAGTTAGCGCCCGAGTAATAATGAGTTATAATGAGAATACATGATGATAAAAAAAAAACCCATATTTTAAACAAATAGATCAGACAGTAGATTATTAATCCTTGCCATATCATTAATGGCCATGACTCACTATTATGTATCAGAATAGTCCCGGGATCAGCTTTCTTAATTCCTTTTCTGCTTCTTCCTTGCTAGCGAAGACATAGAATTGACACTGCAATTCCACTTTCAGTTTGGCCGGATACAAGAGGCTGTATTTGACGTTAAATTGCCGTAACCGCTGTTTAATGTTGTAGAAGGCTGCGCGTTTTGTAGCTGTTGCTGGAGAGAAGTCAGGGAAGATACGAATGTGGTTATTTTCATATATAATCTCTTGCTTGTGTCTGAGGAGTGCCATCACCTCTAGTTTAAATGATAATCTTTCAAAGCAAATAATAAAAGATCTAGATCTAACGGTATTTGATCCGCGTAAGCAATAAGCCGCTGCTATCTCAGAATCTGCTTTAAAGTCCTCCCCAATTATTTTAGAAAAAAGTTCAGCTGTGAATTTCACAGGGTTTGGACTTTTTCAATTCTCAGGCAGACCTTCAATTCTGACATTATTCCTTCAGCTTCCATCTTCCAAAGCAGCCAGTCTGCCTCCGAGTTTTTTGCATTCGGAGCTGGCATTTACTGCTTTTTCTTCGGCACTGGCAGGTAAATTTTCAGCTATTTCAATCCGAGTCATGAATGTCTCCTTGACATCCTCCAGTTGATCAGTAAGCGTGCTCAGTTTAACCGAGTTTTCCTGAATGTGCTCTTCAATTTTACCCAGCATCTGTCGCAGCTCCTATTGCACATCCTATCGCAGCCTTTCATTTGCCTGTTGCAGCTCCTGTCGCAGTTTCTCATTTGCCTTTACCCTTGCCTTCTCATTAGCCTTCTCGCTTTTCTTTATCTCTTGTATGAGCTCAGCGAACATCACCTTCAATTCAGACAGTTCAATTGTGCTTTCTTGCACCGTAGGTGAAGTGGCAGGCTCTATTTTAGCCGGTGTCCCCGCTGTTCCCGGCTCGCGTGGAGTAATTGAAACCGTGGACTGCAAGGTCTTTTCCAGTTTCAGGTGATCTTCTCCAATCGGAGAGCTATCGAGACCTGCTTCACTAACACTCGTACATTCGCTCCCCATTTCGCTGTCAGCTGGCAACGATGTGGCGGACTGTGGTCCCGAGGAGTCTGGGCTTTCGCCCATTTGATCCAGGTCAGTCTCTGAAAGGCCGTATCTTGAACTAGGG
Organism: Polypterus bichir lapradei; assembly: GCA_026402145.1. Lineage (NCBI taxonomy): Eukaryota > Metazoa > Chordata > Cladistia > Polypteriformes > Polypteridae > Polypterus > Polypterus bichir. The sequence continues at coordinate 106,693,009 of JANRMT010062791.1, read as the reverse complement.
CTTGCCGATCTTAGCTTGGATGCAGCTTTAGTTTTCGGTTCTTTCGGACCCCCTGTCTTATTGGCCATGTTTATATATGCTTACATATACTGTAGCAGTGCCCCTTGGGTTGAATAAGTACAGGATATCTTAGGATAATAAGCAGATAATATGAAAAATAACACCGCTGCTAGCTGAGCTTCACTTCAGACGTCCATCTCTCGCAATGGACGAGACCAATGTTTTAATGCTTTTTGCTCATGATCTATCTTTATAGCGTACTTATGACTTGTGCATGGTTGCTTAAAAGGCATCTGTGAAAACTGTGACATAATATGAAAGGGAAATGAAAGGCACATTATATGGCATATTATATTTTTTTGTACCTATAATACGCTGACCATTTGCACTGCGTCACATTCCTAGGGCCAGTTCAGCCATGGGAAGAACACAAGACAAGTGCTACCACATGAGGTGTTGCAAAAATGGATCCTTATTAGCAAGCAGCTGCCCACCAAGCAGACCACACAGGCCAGCAGCCACAAGGTGTTCCCCTCCCTCCTAACACAGAGGATAGGGCACCTGTTCCTATGCTTCTGAAGATGGTACCTTCAAATGACCCTGTCTGCACCCTTTTTTGCTTTGAGCACACAGCTACAATGATGCGCTTGGACAGAAGAAACTGTGCTGTCATTGTCGCTTCACTTTTGACCAGTGTTGCTCAGAAAGCTATGTGAAATATCCCCCTCGATAGGCATGATGGTTACGACCTTGTTAGGCCGCAAATGTTTTATCGCACAGACCCTGAGTTTTCTCACCAAAGGGTCTAAATTCCATGTTTGGCAGGAGGGTCCATTACTTTGTGAATCTGATTCAATGCTTGTTCTTTGGTAACTCCATGGAACACATTTTAGAAAAGCTTGCTGTCTTTAACATGCTCGATGGATCTGATCAGGAGACTTGAAAGCACACAAGCCACCTGGAGAGAGAGAGAGATGGTCTACCCCAGCATGACCCTGGCTCCTAGAGCTGTTGTTTCAACATTGTCCGACTCCCAAACCTGGAAATAACTTCTTAGAGCCTTGTATTCAAAATGTTATTCAGAGTGTTCAAGGTTTTCTTCCCCATTCACTCCCCTATAAAACATCCAGGGCTTGGTTTGACAACTCCTTGTTCTGGAACAACCTCCTGCACAGAGTTCTGCCCCCATCAGTCAAGTTCTAGTTCATGCAAAAGCTCCCAGAGCTCCGGCGGCAGGAGAGTCTGGCCAGGCCAGCATCCCCAGCAGAAGACACAGTTGTAGGAACATTGCTGCTAAGACTGAGCGCAGATGCTTCTGTAGCCTTCAGCCTGAGCACATCACGAGAGATTGCTTCTGCAGTTATGTTGAAAAAGCTTTGAGCAAGTGTACATTCGTTGTATTGATTGGGATGCTAAGCAATATGAGACTGCTACTTCCAATGAAATATGAGAGCAGGGTGTACAATGTTTGCACAGCAGTTTCGGACACTTGCCCCTGGCCTATGGCTAGTGGGAAAACAGAATGGTAGAAATTCTTATGAATTAGTGAAAGTCACTGCTGCTTCTCAGAATGAGGTTCTTATTGTTGATTTGATTAACACACAGAGAGGTTAATTAAGAAACCATAATATTGTTTTTTTTTCCCCTTCCCTGCCTGACATGTTTACAGGCAGTATTCAGTAGCTTGAGAAAGGCTAGTTTAATGGCAAATCCAAGAAAATGTAAATTGGGTATGTCAGAGACTCAGTACTTGGGCTTTGCTGTGGGTAAGGATTTAAGTCACAAATGAAAAAGATGAGGGAGCTCTGTAGATGCAGAAACAGATCCATGCTTTCTTAGGGCTGGCCAGTTATTATAGCTATTTTATTCTCCAATTTTGCTAGCGCCCTTAACCAATTTGTCAAAGGACTGTAAAAATCATAGTATTGTGTGTTAGGATAATTGTGAGAATTCTTTTTTGATTTGTAAACTGCCTGTTGTTCTTACATTGTTCTGAGAAATCTGGACATTACCAAAGGTTTAATTCAGCAGACAGTAGCAGATTTGGTTTAGGAGCTGTCCTGACCCAAGTTTTTGTAACGAGAATCATCCAATTATGTTTTTCAGTAGGAATTTGCTTCTAAGGAAACATCATTTATTCAAGTATTGGAAAGGAATGTCTGGCAATTAAGTGCACTGTTGAGGCACTGCATTACTTATGGGGTTGGAAATGTACCTTAGTGACCGACCATGCTCCCCTTAAGTGTCTCTACAGGTAGAAAGATACAAACTCCCGTCTCAGTAGATGGTCCCTTCATTTATGGTCCTTTAATTTCACAGATTGTTACCATCCTGATGGTCAACACATTTATGCCGACATCCTCTCCTGTCTTGCTGAGCCCACTTTGAACTATCGCTTTGCTGACAAGGATGTGAACATTGTTTTGATGGTGGGGGGGGTTATGGGATTTGCACAATGGTTTGGGGACCTGAATATTTGCGCTGTACCATTTTCTCCAGGACTTATTCTTCTGTGGGGAAAACTCTTTTAAATCTGCTTTTAAATGCAGAGGAAACACACTTTATTTGCTTAAGAGCTTCCTCTGCATGATCAGCTATTTGCTCTACAGTGTAAGGCATTTATTACGCATTGCTTTGAGGCTTTAAATCCAGGTTACTCACCTGCTATTGTGTTCATTCTCTGTCCTGTGCAGACTGCACCTGGCTCTGTTCAAGCCAGTGCATCTATTCTTCTACAGCTGTGTCCTGCCAAGGAAGACGGCTTTGAGTTCTTAAATCTAAATATTAAGGCTGGAGGAAGACTGTTAACTAGGAAGTTGTCTTGTTTTCTGTGTGTTCAAATAAAAGCACCAATAGAGAATAAAGCTTGAATAATGTTCCTCAAAATATGAAAATAGAGGTCTTTCTTCTCTGTTCCCTCCTTCCTGTCTTTTGTGCAACTTAAAAGCATGCACACAGCAACACATAGGAATCCGGGACAGAATTGCTTGTGATTGTTAAGTACATCATTTTTATATCCCAGTGTTATATTTGCTCCTAGGGGCCAGACTGTGTAATATCCCTAATCATCGGTCTTTTTTACAGTATATACACTGACTCACTTTACAAGTTTTATAAATGAAATATCTGAATATATTAAATGTTGCATTGTAATGAACTTTAAATATTCAACTCCAATAATGGATGAGTTCTCCTCCAAGTTCCCTGACTCTGCTTTTGATTTATTAAAAATCAAAAATGAAAATCTCTTGTTCACATAAGTATTCCCACCTATTGCTGAGGCACACCAGATTGTGGTCAAGTGCGTCTTATTTTCTTTAATTATCCTTGAGATACATCTAGAACTTGATTGGAGTGCATCTGTGGCAAATTTAATTGAATATAATTTAGAAAAGGGTACACACCTCTGTATATAAGGTTTTCATAATACACAGTGCATGTCAGGTTACATTCCAAGCCTTGAAGTCTAAGGAACTCTCTACAGACCTCCTACAATAAAACTGTAGTGAGGAATATACATGGGTATAAAGACATTTCTGAACCATAAGTGTTCCCAGGGGCACAGTGGCCTAATAATTGTGAAATATAAGAAGTTTTGAATCACTAGGATTGTTCATAGAGCTGCCCATCCAACCAAACTGAGTAGCTGGGCAAGAAGGGTTTTGGCCCAGAAAGTAACCAAGATTGCAAAGGTCACTTTAACAAGGCTTCAGAAATTTCCTGCTGAAATGGGGAAACCTGTTGGATAAGAGACCATCTCAGCTGCATCCATTAATTTATAGTAGAGTGGCTAGATGGAAGCCAATCTTGAATAAAAGGTATATGACAGATTAAAGGACTTCGAGAGCATGAGAAAAAAAATTATCTGGTCTAATGAGATAGAAAGGAGAATGGCCAGAACTCCAAGCAGTATATCTGACAAAGACGAGCACTTCTCATCACCTGCCTAATACCAACTCTACAGTGAAATACGTGGATGGGAGCATCATGCTATAGAGTGCTTCTCAAGCAGCGGGGACAGGGAGACTGGTCATAATTGAGGGAAGGTTGAATGCAGCCTAATACTATAAGGTCCTTGAAGAAAACTTGCTCCAGAGTTTATGCAGCCTAAAACTGCAGCAACAAAGCTGAAGTGGCTTTGGGACAAGTGGCAGTCTGTCCTTGAATGATCTAGCCAAAGACTAGACTTAAACCACTTAGAACTAAGAAACCCAAAGTTGGCAATTTATAGATGCTAACCCTCCAGTCTAACGGAGCCCCAGGAGATCTGCCAAGAAGAATTGGAAACCCAAATTTAAGTGTGCAAAGTTTGTTGTAGGGCTGTCAGAATAGACATCACAATTTGAATATAATTCACATCTTTATACAAATATTCTTATTCAAAATCAAATAATGACATTCAATTGAACCTTTTTCTATTTTTCCCCTTCAATCTTGCAGTAATTTTAGCTTTGCGTTACTCCATGTTGTAATACTTCTGTATTTCTATGATCAGCGTTTTTACAAATTTTACGTGTTAGCTTTGACAGATTTTTCTACCAGTTCAGTGTGGTTTTTGGTAAACAGGTGTACTAACAACAATATCTAAGGCCTTGACCAAAGCCCTTGAAGTATTGTTTTGCTCCTGATCTTGTTTCGTTTCATTCTTGAACCTAAGAAAGAAAGAAAGAGAGAAAAAATTGACAATTTATTGAAGGTCTTTAAATACATACATACATACATAAGTAGATAGATAAATATTTATACACATGTAGTTATGTGGTCTGAATACACACCAGCGTGACTAAAAAGGAAGAAAAATGTAAAAAGAAAGAAGACTACTGAATTGGCAGTCACAGCCACAGTGAGGCATTATGATCGCAAATTGCTGTTGGCACCAAAGTAGTATTGCTTGACATACATTTGCTGGATACTTCATTAGCTGAAAGTACTCAGTATCAGTGTGTTGTGGAGAGGATATGCAACATTGTTCATAATGGTACTCAGTTTGGTTTTAATTCTCTCCTTTGCTACTACCTCGAGAGGGTCCAGTGTGTGTCCCATACCTGAGCCTGTCTTTTAATTAGCTTATTCATTCAGAGGGCCTCTCTTGAATCACACCACAGCATAGAAAATTTAACTGGCCATCACAGAGGTGTAGAAGATGTGAAGGACGTCACTACACATATCAAAAGAATGCAGTCTCTTAAGGAAGAAGCTCTGCCCTTTCTTATATACAGTAGTTCCTTTGTGTTCTGAGACCAGTCCTGTTATTGATGTGGATCCCCGAAGTTCACCACCTCTACATCCACTAAGGTGTAAACAATTTTATTTGTACCAAGGAACAAAGTCCTTCACCTGACTCCTATACTCTGTCTTATCCTCTTTGTCAGTATATCTCATAAGTGCAGAATCATCTGTGAATTTTTGCAAGTGACATGATCTAGAGTTATATTTATAGTCTGAGATGTACAGCGCAAAGGCAAAAGGATACAGAACTGTTCTTTGTTTTGCTGCAGTGTTGCTCATATCTGACTCATTCCATACAGAATCAACCAATGACCCACGCACTTCGAACTCTGGAAAAATTACCAGATGTACCCATGTTAGACAGGAGACACCCTGTAAAATGTATTTGATGCAAGATCAATACTTTCCAAGATACATCTGGTGCACTGTGGAAGGGTGTGTCGATTTTATCCGGCCACATTTTTCATCATATTTTACAAGTCCATAACTCAAGAGCAAAACCACCGAGCTGGCTCAGACTTGGCCGGTTGGTACATTTATTGGTATAGTATGTGACAAAATGAATTTTGGCCCAGATGACCCTGCATGGTTAAGGCAGCCCCTTGAAATTGACCAAAGTTTAATTTGAGTTTTTGGCTTAGCTATGTTTAAGCCCCAGAAACAAATATTTTTAACCAACACAGACTTTAGGTTTTTTTCCCCTTATTCAGATAACTATATAAGCTATATTGAAAAAGCAATAAACAGAAAAGTAGTGGATTTGGATTTTGAACAGCAGACATCTCAAATCCAAAAAATAATTTTGGATTCCATTTTCAGAGCACCGTAGTGGCATGCGGGAAATCATTTTAAAAATATTTTTCATTTATTCTACATTGTCCCTTCTTTCTCAAAACACAGACCTTACTTTTCTTATACAAATCTTTCATGTTTATTTTCCATCCTAAACATAGGCTGAATTCACCTTGTGTCAATAATGGTAATCATTGAGTTTTCGGTCAGTAAGTTATCAAAAACGTCAAACTTTTTTCATATCAAATGACGATGTCCTATCTCATGTTGCTGAACAAAGAATGCAGTTCTCCGTGGCCACTGTTACATCGCCACTGTTACATCCTTATAGAAGATGGCAGACTCTAAAGTCAGCCGGGTGTCTAGTGAAGTTCCTGTCCTTTCACGATCACACTCCTGATGGAATAGATGCATCCCTGACATTAGACCAGTGTTCTATTGGAGGATATGTTGGGTGCATGTACAGTATGATGAAAAATGTTAGATTGGTGTGATTCGTCACAAGAGTGAGGCGGAATCAGACATAGATCAGATATGTTTCATGCATCTGAACTATCCTGCTTAGTCTTTCCATTGGCCACCTAGAGACGATATTTGTTGGGTGCCATTACATGGCACCTACAACAGTCAGTGGGAGGCAGTACCATTTTAATCTCAAAGACAAAGATGCCCTACACTCTGCACTTCGATTGAAACAGAAATAAAATGGGTCACATTCCTGCTACTGCAATACCAAGATGTTAATATTTCACTATAACTAGTTTTATATTAATGATAACTGAAACAGCTGCTGTTCACATGTTGTGTTTAATGTTCTTAGGTTTAGGATTAATGGAAAAAAATCACCAAAGTTAGTGATGAAGAACTTGATGATTAAACTTATTGACAAATGCTGAATTTAACCCATGTTTATAATGGAAAATAAAAATCAAAAATTCACATAAGAAAAGTAAGACTTGTTTTTTGAGAAAAAAAGGACCATGCAGGATATTATTATATTACAATACTTTAAAAAATGACTAGAATTTTCCACAGTTCATTAAGCTGGTATGAAAATTAGACCCAAATTGATTTTTTCCCATTTGTGAGGTTTGCTGGTCAAACCCTGATACGATTTCTTGTTTGTTTATAACCTTTTGTAAGTATCTAAACATGAAGAAAATTTCAGCAGGCTGTATCAGTTAGAAGTATGCTTTCTGAAAGCCTAAATGTGGCAAAGATGCAATTTTTTTTTCTTTTCCATTGTTGAAGGTCTGCTCTTACCAAGAGGTATCATCTGGTCTAAAATTTTGATTTTGTTACATACGATACCTTTAAAGGTACCAGTGTGCAAAATGTGAGCCTACTAGATGGTTTAGTTGTTGAGAATGGTCTTGTGAAACTAATGAAAAAAGAAAATGTGCAAGGTATAGTTTGCATGTGCTAGAAAAAAAATATCCTCTATGGGTACCAAAGCCAATTGTTAAGCCTTAACTATCAAGGGGAATTTTGTGTACAGATTTTTATTACAACTGACTGTCTGTATTCAGTAGTTAATTAAAAATACTGTTTTTTTTTCTTAGTAAGACTGTTAAAATGGTTTTAACAATACAGTCGACTCTTGACATACGACCGGCCTGACATACGAATAACTTGATTTACGACCAAAATTTTTGTTTTGATTTACGACCAACATCTTGCGTTACGACCCGAATGCGGTCACGTGTATCCGCTTCTGCGATTGTAAACAAACAGCTGAGAGCGTTCGTAAGCATCAGACGGAGCCCAGATACATGTGTTTGTGGACGTAATTTCGGTCAGTGCAGTGATTTATCTATATATATATAATTCACTAAGACCATGGCAAGCAAGACGCATAATTGCTAAGGAAGGAAGAGAAGGTAACAAAGGTAAAGAAAGCGATTGTTAAGGGATGTTAGCTAGTGGGCTGGCGCGGCACATGATAATGTCATCAGGCTGAGTCAGCACCGGCTTGCTTTGGAGTGTATTATTACAGCAGTTAACAACACAACCAGCTTTGAACTGAGTGCTCGACTACTGTCATTAACTTGAGAAACAGCGATCACAATCGAAACGAAGAAGGAAATTGTGCGGAAATATGAGAGTGGCATTCGTGACCGATCTCGCTAATATGTACAGCATGTCGAAATCCACCATCTCGACAATTTTACAAAGAAAAGATTTGCATAAGGAGGCTCCTTCTAAACAATAACCACCTTCCATTTAATTCTCCTCCTCCTCCTCCCTGCAGCCCAAAGATGTCAAATTAAATGGTGAGTACAATATGAAATTGTTGTTTCTGGTAGGCTAGGCACTTTTTATAACTTTTTGGTTAGTACATTAGAAAAATGATTGGTGTTTTGGTAAATTATGCACATTATACAACCCTTTTTTATTATGAAAAGGTTAAGTAAGTGTTGCTGTGGGAGGTTTGGAGCGCATTATGGGTATTTCCATTATTTCTTATGGGAAAAATAGTCTTGACTTAGTCTTGACAACCAACTTGAGTTACAACCAGCCCTCGTGAATGAATTGAGTTCGTAAGCCAAGGGTCCACTGTACAATAGTTTACTGTTTTAAATATAAAACAAATGTAAAGGGTAAGAAAGAACTATATTAATCTTATTAGGCTGTGCTGGAAGTCCTAAATGAGTAACATTTAAAATCTTTTTTCTTTTTAACTTACAGAAGATTTCTGTAGTCCATCAATGGGACCGTGCACATTACTATTCCTATGGCAACGCACCATGCACTAGCGTTGCCTGCCGTACTCCAGAAATTGTAACAGTGGGTGAAGATGGACGAATCAACCTCTTTAGAATGGACCATAAAGGCATTGAACACACCATAGGTAAAAGGTTTCTAGCTTGATATGGCTCTGTTTTGTGACTGTTGCTTTTTTGTGCTAATATTTTATTTTATTTTTTTCTTAAAACCTGTATTGATTAATGTCTTTATATTTGTTTGTTTAACCTAGTGATATTAAACATACCTTTTAAAAATATACATCGTGCACAACAGTTATTAGCACTTTTATAATTGTTAAACAAACAAAAAGGCTAGGAGCTATGTTTCATGTTTAAAGTGGGAAAAGTACACACTGTTGTTTTAATATAATACATTATCCATCCATCCATCCATTATCCAACCCGCTATATCCTAACTACAGGGTAACGGGGGTCTGTTGGAGCCAATCCCAGCCAACACAAGGCGCAAGGCAGGAAACAGCCCACCGCAGGGCGCACATACATACATACACCCACACACTAGGCATAATTTAGAATCGCCTATGCACCTAACCTGCATGTCTTTGGACTGTGGGAGGAAACCAGAGTACCCGGAGCAAACCCACGCAGACACGGGGAGAACATGCAAACTCCACGCAGGGAGGACCTGGGAAGCGAACCCGGATCTCCTAACTGCAAGGCAGCACCGCTACCCACTGTGCCACCCATAATACATTATTTTACATCAAATTGGTTTTAATGAATAGAACCTTTTCTAAACTATCACCTTCAATAACACTAGTGGAAAAATTAGATCGTCATTGTTTAGTACTTGTTACCATGTTCACTTTTATATAATTGGGAGGGTTCTTCAATTATTACTTTAGGTACTTTACCACCACAGGAACATTTTTCATAAACCAAACACTTTAGAAACTCAGAAACCTTTGTAGTATTCCCACCACAGGAATTCAGCCCATTTATAGTTCCTAGTAGGAAGTTCCTGGCACTTTTTTAGTTCCTTCTTCAGGGTATGTACTTTTCGTTCAACCGGGAACTGTAGTGGGTTTGGCTTGGGCGATGTATTGTGCTGATTGGTTAACTTTGGGGAGTTATCAGTGAAGTTGGAGGACCTAACTTTGCACCATGTCACTCTTCATAGATGCCTTCTTGGTGCATCACACCCTGCATTGCATCGAACCAATACATTTTGGGGGAATCACCCATGAAATGACATATGACACTGCATCATTCTTCTTTACACGTCACATATTTGGTCTAAAAATTATAGTTCCTGTTGTGCATTGGGGACAGAGTGCACAAAAGTAGCCTAGGGCTTACATCGTAAAGGAACTCATTAGTTCCTGAAAAGACAGTTCATGAGGTGGAAAAATGCCTTTTGTGTGTAAACTTTCTAGATCCTTGATATTCTAAAACTGTCCTTTTAAATCTGAATTAAAAAACAATGTATTTGAATATTTTGAGGTATATGTTTACTTGCACTTTCATACTTGGAATGCCCATCATTAACCACGTTGCAGCTTTCTGACATTATCTATAAAAAAAAAATTCTAGAAAAGCTTGATGATCATTTGTGTAGGGTTTGCAATATTTTTGTTGTGATGAGTTATCAATGTACCAAGAACATGGATCATGATATTTCTGCTTTTTTTCTGCCGGTGATAGGTATAGGACATTCCTACATTTTGTTACTTGCATGACAAAAATGCATTTTTTTTTTTTCTGAAATCCTTTAGGTGCTTCGTCACAAATGTTACCACTGCTGTATAGATTCCCACAGAAGCAAAAATACCTTGGCTAATATCCGTGCAATTTCCTGCAATGGATTTATGCCCTGTCCAGAGCTGCTTCCTGCTCTTTATCTATGCAGTGGATTAAATGGACTGCCAATGTTGTAATATTTAAGTGAAGGCAAGGCATCACAAGTTGATTTGTTAGTCCCTTCCCCCATGTGAAATGGATAGTGTTCAAGATATTTTGCTTGCACAAGTTTAATAATTTATTGCGAGAATGACATGTTAATGGTGTAGGTGCAATGTAGCCCCAGTAATTTTAAACACACTTTAATAATGTATATATTAAAAAAAGGTTTAAACAATTTAATCTCAAGTATTTGTTAACTGCTATGCTTTAAACATAAGGGCTTATCTCACTAAAATTCCCCAGAGCTAAATTTAAACAATGTACCAATGTGTGAATTGTATACCATAACTGAATTTATACTTGTGTGATGAATTCAGTTAATTGTTTTTTTTTTTTTTTGTAGATTAAATAAGTTAACATATTTTTACGTTTAGCAGTATCCTATCTTTAACTTTAGTCAGTGAAAAAGTAAATGATAAACTGCATCATTTGATTGGATTGAATCCAGGTATAAAGTAGAAATTATTCTACTTCTGCTGAATCTATGCAGTATACAGTAGTTATGATGTTAAACAAACTTGCACAGTAAATAGAAACTGTTTGTTGTAAATAAAAAAAATATTTTAAAAACTTCAAATGTAACCCACATAACAGTTTAGTATATTAATATGATGATTTTGCTCTCATGAAAAATGTATTACTGTACTTGCTAAACCTTTTTTTTAATTAAAATGTTCAGAAAGTGTGTCTCACACTGTACTTAATGGTGAATTTTAAGTTTTCATAACATTCGTTAAAATGCAAACATTTGTAGTTATAAAATGGTCCAAAATATTTTTCTGGAGCATATACATATTTAGTACATATTTCTGGTTGCATCAGGTTCCTAGTCTGCCAGTGTGGCCACTTGTAAATCTTTTCTGATAATGGGAATATTTTGTTGAAGCAAGAGACCTCAGAAGTAGGGTTCTGAACAGAGGGTATTTGCAGTGTTATGTAAGTAGAAAAAAAACCCTCTAGTCAGGCGTTTTAATCTGTATTCTGATATATTTTATCCAAGGCTAAATGGAGTATACTCAAATATTTGTACATACTGAGTTTACTGAATGTTTAAGAAGCCTTCACTTGTTTGTTTTTACATGAGAAAGCAATATCATAGACTACACGTTAGCCGAACATATGGAGAGGCAATAAGCCTCTTTCAGTCAGTATTTCATATCTTAATTCAGAACATTATCAATGTGTATGCTTCTGCTGCATAAGTGCACATAAAGGAAATGGTGACAATTAAAATTGTAGTAACAATTTCTTTCAACGTGGGGTAAGAATTTAGCACAACAAGTGTAATTTATTTGCTATCTTTCCATACCTGTACATGTATATAGGCAAAAAGAACTGTGAATAAGAATATTGCAGGCATTTAAACAATGTGATACAAACAGTATTTGCTCTCATGTTTATGGTGATAAAAAATGATCACAAATTTGAATGATTAAACCCAACACAGTCATTTTTTTAATAAACATGAATAAAGAATGCAAACATTAGAAACATGTTGGAGGGATTTATTTTTTTCCAAATTATATTTTTGTTGTTGTGTTTTTTGTGTGTGTGTGTTTTTTTTAAGATTTTTGGCTTTTTACTGTTTTTGTTTTCAGTATGAAATTATGTGTAATCAGCTACAATAACACAAATAATAGTGTTTTGTTTTTCTTTCTATTGATCTTTTTATTGAAATTTATTGAAATTGCACAAATTGCAAATACATACTTTTCATTAACAAGAAGAAAAGGGTGTAAATTGAATCCCTACATGAATATATTAATTATAGTTTAGTACATAGTTGAAAGTAAATGTAAGTATAAATAAAATTGGCAACATAAAGCATCTGAATTTGCCAAACTAAAAGTCCTTACATTTTAAAGCCCTTTATCAGTGTACTTTGGTTTAACTTGGTGCTTTACTCATTTGACTTATTTCCTTCTCTTGCACACATTCCATTTAAGCACATGACTGTCAGTTTCTTGCTGTTTCGCTCACTGAGTTACTCTCTCTTGTCTGTAATTAGTGACTTGTTAATGTTGAAAGTTCTGATATGGACAGCTGCTCTGACTGGGAGGTACATGCTGTCTTGTATCGTTCTAGTGTTTGGGGAGATCCACAGAAAAAGAGAGAGAGATAGAGGCTATTGTTTGAGGCACAGTGTAGAAGTGCTTCAGAAAGCTGTTGCCTCAATTCATAAATATAATATTGCTGTACCTTGAAATTTGCAATTTTCTTAGTTGTTTTGACATTGTTGGGGGTACCTAGTGCTGTTTGCCTCGCCATTTTCCTTTGTAGTCCCATGCTAATAGCTAAGCCTTTGCAAAAAGACATGGAAGCATGGCATAATTTCTGTGAAGAAAAGCATCCCTTAAAGTATTAACAAATAAGAACATGTTATCCAATCCAAGGGCAGAATAACTCATTTTGTAAAATATGATCAGAAAATTTATAATGCTCTTTGCCAAGCCTCCAAATTCCAGGTATTTCTAAGGTTATTTCTGAAATAATTTTTTTGTGTCACTTTTCATAATTACATTTATGTTCTGTGAATCACATAATTTATTGGGTCCTATACTCAGTGTTTTTGGAGTTACTTAACATAAGTGCATTGAGTGTATTACTAGTTTTAGGGAACAATTGCTTTTCATGCCCCAATCTTAATAGCTCCTTTTTGAGCACAATTTCATGAACAGGCCTGGAATGTTATGTATTTGGGTGTTAACGGAGTAAGATGCAGTCACACACCGTATTTGACAAAATATTACTGCTTTGTATTTACATAATCTGAACTTTCTTAAATTTTAAGGAAGAAATAATGCTGGTCATTTGAAAATGTGTAACATCTTTTGTAAACATGTTGAGAATTCAAGACTTCTAATTCAATGCATCTAGTATATCTTACACTGTAGTTACTTCATTTAAGTAAACCACATTCTTGCATGGTTTAGATTACCATCCCTTAGTGTTTTGTTATCTAACATGACTGTAAAGGCTAGGGTATTTTAATCATTGCCACATAATATTTAGTTTAGCTTTTCCAAAATAACATAAATAAATTTGCTAGTACTAGTTTTCGCATGCAAAAATATAACTAAAGTTCATGGTTTGTGGTCTGTGTTATAATGTAAAAATGTAAATGAATTATATAATGTCATTTTAATTATCTGCCTTTTTCCTTCTAAGATAATGCTGATAGCAGTACAATACATGCTGTGACCTTTTTAAGAACAGATGAGGTCCTTACAGTCAATTCAATTGGTCAGCTAAAAATGTGGGATATCAGGCAAGGAAACAAACCTTCACAGATTTTGTCCATGTAAGTGTATTATTTTGGAAATGGGTATAAGTTGTGATATTTTGCTTTAAAACTCTCTTTTCATTAAGGTTATTTTCTCTGTGACCCTAAATATGTTTTAATGTATTTATTTATTTGTATTTTAGAACTGGAGACAGAGTGCCTCTACATTGTGTTGACAGACACCCAAATCAGCAGCACATTGTAGCAACTGGTGGCCAGGAAGGAATGCTGTGCATATGGGATGTTAGGCAAGGAACAGTGCCTTGTTCACTTTTGGAAGCACATTCTGCAGAAAGTAAATACACTTCATTTTTTGAAGAAGGTCTTTCATTCAAGTGCTTTAATTACATTTTAGCATCCTATGACATACATAAGAAGTTAACTTAGTGGATCAGGGTTTATATATATATATATAGTGGAAGCCGACACAGACAGGCGGACACCGATGGTTCAAGCACTAACACACGTTTAATCATATTTACAGCATACAACCCACTACCCCCTACCAAACACCCCCAAAGTCCTGGCCTTTCAATAATGGCTCTCTTCAGGCCCACCTCCACTCCTCTCTGTGCTCTGTCTTTCTTCCTCCTGACTTTAGCCATCAAATGGAGGGAAGCGGCCACTTTTAAACCCACCCGAACGTGCCCAGGTGCCTTCCAGTGAGCTCCTACTGGCACTCCTTGGTGTGACGGAAGAGCTAGTTGTGCACCCGGAAGCACTCCAGGTGTCCCTGGTCTTCTTCCTCCACCCAGCACTTCCAGGTGTGGCGGAAGTGGTGAGGGCCAGGGCTCCTCAGGCATCTGGGCACCCCCTGGCAGTGACCACGGGCCCCTATAGGGTTGAGCTTCCATGCTCCTTTCCCGTGGTCCCCAAAGCCACCAGGGCAGTCGCACCCTCGTGGTCTTAAACAATCTTGAGATAGTAAACCCAGGGGGAAAAAAAAATTTTTTTTACACATACATACATATGCACATATAATTGTGATTAAAGCATAAACAAAAAGTGGCCGAGAAGGGAAAAGGATGTATAATTACTGTACCAGTATCATTGCAAGCGGATCAAATATCCGGTAAAATCTTGAAATGTCCACTTTCAGTTTGGCAGGATGCAAGAGGCAGTATCTGATCTCAGCTTTCCGTAAGCACTGTTTAATGTTGTAAAAAGTGTCACGTTTAGCAGCTGTTGAGGGTGAGAAATCAAGGAAAATATGAGTGTGGTTATTTTCAAATATCTCTTGTTTTTGTCTGAGCAGTATCATTATTTGTAATTTAGTTTGTAATTTTTCAAAACGCACAATAAGAGTCCTACGTTTAGAGGTTTTTGATCCCCGTATGCGGTAAGTTGCTGCTATCTCAGTGTCTGATTTGAAGTACTCTCCAATTATTTTAGAGAATAGTTCAGCTATGAATTTCACTGGGTTTTGACTTTCACGATTCTCAGGGAGACCTTCGAAGTTAATATTATTCCTTCTGCATTCATCTTCCAGTGGAGCAAGTCTGTCTCCAAGTATTTTGCATTCGGAATTTGCAGCTGTTGCTTTTCCATCAGTGGTAGAATCCAGTTGTCTGGCTATTTCAATTCGAGTCGTGAACGTTTGCTTAACATCTTTCAACTGAGCGCCAAGTGCTCTCAGTTTATTCTCAAACTTAGACGCATTTCCCTGAATTTGTTCCTCAATTTTTTCTAGCATACCTTTAAAGGCTTCCTCAAAGTGATTATTTACACGTTTCTCCTGGTCTTTAATATCCTGCAGCAGCTTCTCATTTGTCTTGTGTATGTCCTTTTATTTCTTTCCTTATATAAGTTATATCGCTTTTCCTTATATCATTTATTTCCTTCCTTATATCATTTATTTGTTTCTTTATATCTTTCTTGAGCTCCTTTATGTCTTGAGCAGTGGCCATTGTGGTGATCATTACCTTCAGTTTGGACAGATCGTTTCGGTCTTTGTGCTCCGTGGGTGAAGTGGCAAGCCCAGTTAAAGTCGATGTTCCTGACTCGCAAGGAGTAGATGACAACGTGGAAGGCAAGGCCATTTTCAGTTTCAATTAATCTTCTCGAAACAATGAGCTATCGTGACCTGAATCACTTGCACATTCACTCCCACTTTCACTCTTGGCTAGAGACGTTGCAGCCGTGCCAGGTCCGGGGAAATCTGTGCTTTCGCGTCTCTGTTCCAGGTCAGTTTCTGAAAGGCCATACCTTGAGCTTGGACTTGATGTCCTGTCTTGGCTTGGATGAAGCTTTAGCTTTCTTTTCCGTTTCTTTCTGAGCCCCTTTCCTGCCGCTAATGTTTATATATGTTTGCATATACTGTAATAGAATCTTCTCGGGTTGGGTAAATACAGGATAGCTCGGGATAATTAAAAATAAGAGAAAAACCAACATCACTGCTAACGGTAAATTACAGACATCCATCTCCCGTAACAGACGAGATGAGAATCGAATAATAACAATTTATTGATAAACAGAGTTAAAGAAATATAACTGCATATATATTGACATAGCAGACAGGATACAAGACAGACTACACAGACAAATATAAAACACAGAAGAGTCTGTTTGTTTACTAGTTATTTAGAGTGTAGTTTAACTTGGAACAGATAAACAGTTTTACTGATACCAAGACTTTAAAGATAGAGCAGCAAGGAAAAGAGGAAGGCCTAAGAAAAGGTTTATGGATGTGGTGAGAGAGGACATGCAGGTGGTGGGTGTGAGAGAGAAAGATGTAGAGGACAGGAAGGTATGGAACATGATGATCCGTTGTGGTGACCCCTAACTGGAGCAGCCGAAAGAAGAAGAAGTAGTCCAATGTTGTGTAGAGTTGTGGTTGCTGTTGTTATTCCAGGTTCAAGTGGAGGATTCTTCTTGTGTTGGAGTGCACTGTTTCCCTTAGTGTGTTTTTTTTTTGTTTGTTTGCTGTGCTTTTCTTAGCTTGCTGTTAAATTTTCTGCTTTTTCCTCTGCAACTTCATTGGGAAGAACATTACTCTTTCTGGCACAAGAGTTTAGATGCTAAAGTTCTCTTCTTAAAGTAATGGCTGCTTCTCAGTCTTTTCAGACTGGACTTGGTTACTGGCACAGCTTGGCTTGGCAGAATAGATCTCAAGTTTCAGGTCGACAAAAAGAAGGGTGTCAGCTTTCATCTCCCAAAGAGAGAGCGACTCATCAGCGTAAGGTTTCAGAGAGGAGTGCATTTCAGACAGTGCAAGTGGTTATTTCAGAGAGTGAACAAGAGAGATCCCCAGAGAGATTGTTAAAGCTAATTTTTGATGGAAGGATAACCTCTAGTGATTGGATTAAAGCTACTTCGAGTTACAGAATCCGTGCCTGCTCTTATGTATCTTATTTTGTCCATCAAAGTTGTCCTTCGTTGAGCTATAACCAGGGGTTCTCAAACTCGGTCCTGGGGGACCCCTGTGGCTGCAGGTTTTTGTTCCAACCAGATTCCAAATCAGTGACAACACCTGATAGCACTGATCTCGTTTAATTAGCTGGTATTATTTTTCTTCTACATTCAGAAAAGCACAGCAGCATGATTTTTACATTTATAAGAAACTTTGAAATATTTCTGTTTTTGCTATGGATTTACAGTAAATGTTTAACTCTCTTTTTGTTATATTTCGCCCTTTCTCTGTGCAGTTTGCTCCCTTCATTGAATCCTAATAATGACAATTAAAAACAAGCAGAGCAGAAACACAAGCAAACACTCGATTGTGAAATGCTGCAACTACTTTAGTGTCAGCCCCACAATGTAGTAAATAACGATTAATTAAACAATTAGAACACCTAGAAAAGTATAATGACAATCAAGATGAAAATACTATTAAAAAGAAAAAATACATATAACTGCTTAGTACATTTTAACACTTTTTTTTTTTTTTTTTTAACCAAACTTAGTTTTCTAATTTGTATATTGTTCCCAAAACAGGGAATCTGGGAAACAACAGTTAACTTAATCAGCCCAGGAGTCCAATTAAAAACAGAGGCTGGTTGGAACAAAAACCTGCAGCCACAGGGGTCCCCCAGGACCGAGTTTGAGAACCCCTGCTATAACTATTTGTTAGAATTTTGTTGTTCCATTTGGCACCTGATGTCTCAAGAAATCTGCAGAGATGTCAATTTAACTGTGATTTACACCTTTGCTATCAGATGAAGTACATGAGTCTGGTATGAATTGCAGTTCGGCTACTTTTTGGAATGTAGGTTGTTGAAGATGGAGCTGGATTTCTGCATCTCTGTTAAATCTGCTCCCTTAACAGGCCTTGTGTGTCACTAAAAAGCCTAGCAGAATGGTCATTATTGATTTTGTTCTACAACAGCTACAACAAAATAAAAACAGAATACAAATTGTAGTATCTGATATTAAATATGTTAATAAAACAATAATTCAGTTGTATCCATTGGGTGTTGTCTGGCTTCCTGTAGCCTATCACTTCAAAAAAGGAATATGGTGTAACCTTTGAGATCTCCTACTGATCATGATGTTACGAATAATTTTATTTACATTTTAATTACAAAATCGTATGATTATTTTAATATCATTTTTTATTATAACGAAAATAAGACTTAAAATAATGTTTGTAACATAATATACTGTCAATTTATTATATTAGACAGATAGGCTTTGTCCTAAATTTTGATTGTTAGCTTAACATTTTATTCTTGTTTATTTAAAGTGTGTTTAAGATCCCAAGGTCTCCTAAACATTATGGAATTATAATTGTTGTCAGTGACAAAACTGGTATGGTAGGTTTTTTGGCAGGCACTTGTTTTGGGTGCCACATAAAGACTGAAGCTGGTCACTCTCCATAAAAGTCTTTCCCAATTTGCAGTACCTTACTTAGCTACATTCTAAAACGCAGGAACATTTCTTATTCACTTATGCATATTAATTATGGATCACGAATTGTCAAACAACCAAAAAGGCACCTGTTATAGAACTACAAGTAGCATAGTAGTTAGCACCCTGCTTCATGGATGCAGTGTCCTAGGTTTGAATCCCACAACTGATAGTAGTCTGTGTGGAGGTGGTATGTTTTATTCCACTGATCTTCCCGAAGATATGCAGGGTAAGTTAACTGATGATTCCAAATTAGACCCAGTGTGCGTGAATGGATTCAGTCTTACATTAATAGAACAACTTTCTTTGTTTTCCATACAATTTGCTATTGCTGTGATTGTAGGTGCACCTTCATAGGTTTGCTCAGGAGAGTATACAGTCAAGACAGTCTAAAAACTGAGTACCAGCTTTAATAGGGTGACCCTGTTACATATCAGTTGATTCACACAAATTAATACAGCAAAAAAAATCACTTTAGAAGTTTTTTAGCAACTTAAAACGGTTTAAAATTATGTTGCAATGCAAAGCAGACTGTTTATTTATCATTATCTACAGTTAAAGGTTTGTTCCAGTCATTTACTAAAAGGCTTTTTTTTGTCTCGTTCTGCAAAAGAACCTTAAATACTATTTGTAGACAAATTACTATATTTAATGCAGACCAAAGTAGACTCATTTAAACATTGTTTTTACATTTCAATTAAGTATTTTTTTAGGATTCTTGATTTTATTGTTTACATAATGTTAGAGCCATCTCAACCCACCTAAGATGTGAAAGTCAGACTTTCATTTTTACGAGGGGGAGTCAAGCTAAAGTTAGGAAATGGGATTTATTATAAAATGGAACAAACCTTAACAAAACTGATAATGTAAATTCTCAATGTAGTACCCACCCTTTTCCTTGTACTTGCGTCACCTGCCTAGAAGTGCCTGGATTCCAGCAGAATAAAAGTTTTTGTCTTGTCCTCACAACCACTCATGCACCACTTTCTTCACGTCGTCATCTGTCTTGAATCAATGACCACCCAGATGTCTTTTTTTAACGGTCGAAAAAGGTGGAAATCACATGGTGCCAAATCTGGCAAATAAGGAGGATGTGGCAATACCTCAAACTCCAGTTTCTTCAGACAAGCCTTGGTGTTCTTAGCAGTGTGTGGGCGGGCATTGTCTTGTAGCAAAAAGACTCCTTGAGACAGCAGCCCCCGCCACTTGGATCGAATAGCAGGCTTCACATTGGTCTGCAGCAAGTCACAGTAAGAGTGGTTGCGAGGACACAACAAGACCTTTTATTCTGCTAGAATCCACGCACTTCCTGGCAAGTGGCGCAAGTGCATAGAGAAGGGTGGAGACTACATTGAAAAATGACATTATCAGTTTTGTTAAGGTTCATTCCATTTTCTAATAAATCCCATTTTTTAACTTTAGCTTGACTCTCCTTCTTATATAACCACTAGTTATCAGTTCTACATTAATGATTTGTCTCTTTCAGTGTGGGAGGTCCATTTTCATCCATCAAATCCAGACCACTTATTTACCTGCTCAGAAGATGGCTCTCTCTGGCATTGGGATAATTCTGGTTCTGATAACCTATCTCTTCTCCAGAGTAAGTTAAAACAATATATTCTGCTATGGGTGTAATAAGAGTTTTAATATTTTTCATAAAATTGAGTGTTCATGGATTAAAAAAACAAATTGTCCTAAAAAATCAGCCTTAAAAGAGTTAATGCTGCAGTTCTAAAACATGAGGGTTCACATCAAGCATGTCGCCAGAAACAGTTTTAAAAATGTAAGTTAAAACATTCAAACTAAAGTACAAGACACTAATGTCTTTGTACCCCCTCTTCGATTGGAGTCAGTAATGAATATCTTCTTGTACAGCTGGAGTACAACAAACCTATGTATGCATTAATAAAAAAATTAGATGTTTTTATATGTGGCGCAGTGTTAGTGCTGCTGCCTCGCAGTAATGAGACCCTGGGTTCGCTTTCCCTGGGTCCTCCCTTGGTGAAGTTTGCATGTTCTCCCTGTGTCTGCGTGGGTTTCCTCCCACAGTCCAAAGACATGCAGGTTAGGTGGATTGGCGATCCTAAATTGTCCCTAGTATGTGTGTCTGTGTGTGCATGTGCTGCGGTGGATTGGCACCCTGCCTGGGGTTTGTTTCCTGCCTTGCACCCTGTGTTGGCTGGGATTGGCTCCAGCAGACCCCCCGTGACCCTGTGGTTAGGATCTAGCAGGTTGGATAATGGATGGATGGATGGATGTTTTTATATTCTACGACTATGAACATGGTGATTTTCTTTTAATTTTAGCTTGCCTGCTTGATTTTAATATTGGTTTTGTAGAATTATGAGTGAGAACCTGAGACACAGAAAACCCCCAAAAGCTGCTGTGCTGATGATAATTGTTATTTTAAAATGCATGGTTCATACTGATTTTTTTTTTTTCTTCAGGATTGCTCACCTCTGTTTGCCTAAATGTTAAAGAGAGTTGCTTCTTTTTTACATTTATATTTTTGTATTTTTAAATATGTTTACAATTCTCCCCAATCAGTGGATGTGTTAATTTGTAAGTGAAAATATGGAAGAAAACCCATGGCCTAAATTAAAATGCTGATAATATTTCTTGATATTTTACCATATAAAACATGGTGTTTTCGTTGAATGTATTGCTCTTTTTACCTTGCTTGTGCGTCTATTAACACTGTTGTATCTTAATATTTTTAAGGTGGTAGAAATGCATCTTTTATGTCGAGGAACATGTCTGCCTCTTCGAGCATCAACCAGCCCCACATTAGTTCCTGGTTAAACACACATTCAGCTAAGAGACGCCTAGAGACCACTAATTTACTTTCTGGTCAGAATATGTCTGTGAACAGCCTGGATGTTCTAGGCAAGTGCCTTGTTTGTGGTACTGATGGGGAAGCGATATATGTCACTAGGCACCTGGGACTTTAAAAGTAAATAATGCACATTCTTGTTTTATATTTAAACTATATTTTAAGTGATGTAATGCATTTGAAATGGGCTTAATAGAATGTTACTGAAGTATGCTTACATAATTCATTGCTCAGCACTCTTTTGATATTCAGAATGTACTGTCAAAATTCCAACATTAGTACTATTTTTGTTTTTGTATTAAAATATTTTTTTCCCCACATAGTGTGCTGTTACTTGTGTTGGATATAACTGCTATACACAATGAAAGGTCTTATCCTATACTTAATTTTTGTTTCAGTAATGTTGTAATTGCTTCACCTGTACAAAGTGTTTTCCAAAGTCAGCATGCTTATAAGGTATTTAATATTATTAATCCAAAAAGAAACTACTTTATCTCATTATTCATAAACTCTCAGCTCCTTGCAGGTATTCTTAATCTCATTATTTTTATCATTATGTCCCCTTCAGCTTTTTTTTTTCTTTCCTACAGATCGCTCTCAAACTCACCTCTTGGTGTCTTCCATTTTCATAACTGTTTTTCTGGCGTTTTGCTTTGTTTCTGTATTGATAACTTTGTCAGATATGTTTTATGCTGCATCTTATACTATTTCCTCTTTTCCTTAGTTGCCCTGTCTACTTCCTCATATTTATTTACAGCCCCTTTGTTGTGCTGTTGTTTTTAAACAGATTTTCTTCATCATATTTCAGTTACTCTTGCTAAAAACTCATACGGTAATCATCCATCACCTTTAGTACCTTTGATACTTCCTCTGAATTTTCTTTATAGGTTTGATAGAAAGATTTCCCACAACAAAGCAATGTTGTGACAAACAAAACTCTCAAGGTATCACTTTGTACCTTTTCTCTATTTCTTTCCTCACCAATTAGCAGTATAACCATCTCCTTATACAACACTAGTTAAATGTCACTAACTTTGTTTCCTCCCCCTTTTTAAACAACGAATTTGCATCAGAATCCTCTTGCTCTCAGTATTCTAAGCTAAAGCCCTCATAGAGTGCCTTATAACCATATGTAATGGTTTCAGCATGCTCATTTAGGATATCCAGTATGATCACCTACTCCTGAGGCAACCCAGACAACACCTCCATCAGTCTTTCCAGAGATTTCTCTTTCTTTCTTTATTTATCCCAACCTGTGGGTTTTTTGCCAACAGTATAGTCATCTATTACTTATTAACAATCAACTTAACAATTACAACATGCTCAATTGTACTCTTTACCACTTTGTCTGCCCATTTCGTTGACTCAAATACAGGTAGTCCCCAGGTTACGGACATCCGACCTACGACTTACAAACGGGGCTGCAGTTTATATGCATGCACCTCAGTAACTACCGCTCCGTCATCTTCTGCCTGGGGACACTACAAGCTGTGGCTGAAGGGGGGTAATTTCGCTGTCCGCACAGTGTAGTGTCCCTTGGACGGCTCCCGGCAGCAAGCGGTTTCACTGCCTGCCCACCACACACGGCTGCTCCTGTTCATTCTCGGTGGCCGACTGGTAACACTGCAAGCGGTGGCTGGACGCAGGCTGGAGGGGGGCGATTTCGCTGCTCGCACAGTGTAGTGTCCCTCGGGTGGCTCCCGGTAGTAAGCGGTTTCACTGCCCGCCCACCACACACAGCTGCCCTGTTCGTTCTTGGTGGGCAGCTGGTAATGCTGCAAGCGGTGACCTGGTTGTGGCTGAACAGAGGCCATTGAGGGTGAACGGGGCAGCGGGGGGTAGCATTGTAGTGTGCATCGAATGGCTGCCTATTGAATGGGGGCGATTTACTACCCGCCTTTGGCCGCACCGTGTTCGTTCTCGGTGGGCAGACTGCACTGTCTGAAATACGCACTGCACAATCTGTGTGCTGTTGCATATGCTAGTGCAGGCAACGTGCCAAGCGCCTTGTGGGACCTCCTCACTACCTGTGTGTCACATGCATGACAGTGAAGCAGAGCCGCTTCAACTTTGGGAGTTAGCTGTTGCCAGGACCAGGAGTCAGGACTCCCTCTCCACTCCTCCAACATGACATGCAGCCTGTCAAACGTAGACATATGTAATGTGGGGCTGGTTGATGGAAACATAGCTGAACATAAACACCATAATCTTCTCACTTTACGAAAATGACTGTTTTTCAAAAAATAACCCAAACATGATCACATTAACAAAGAAAATCATACAATTTATTCATAACAACAATTATAGAAGACTGACATTTGCATGTGCAGACAGAAGCAGAACAATAAAAAAACAACACAAAATATGAATCTAAACTGACTTGTTTTTTTCTCTGTTTCTCTTATAAATAGGACTTCACCTTATGAATATTTCTTATATTCACATTCAGAGCATTTCTAAAGGCAGGAGTGTGGAAATCAATTTTTTTTCTACTTGTCCATGGACTTAGAAAACTTAGAAAATCCACTTGACTGCCAGTTACATTCACTTGCCCATAAACAAATAAAAGTGAAAAATAGTTTTTTTTTTCTGATCTCTTTTATTGATACCAAAACTGCCTTCCATTTTAAAACTGAAAAAAGTTCTTTCAGGGAGTAGTATTTTGCCACCTTCCTCTAGAACATTATATAAAAGATTCCCTTATCATTTTATCTCACTAATAAACAATGCCTTCATTATAGCTACACTAGTTCTGTTTCACATATTACAGTTACATAACAGAACACTGTCCTTGAGACATCATTCAACAAAACAGACAATATTGACTTCACAAACTCAACACAGGCGTCCCTGCCTCGATGGTCACTCCCTAAATTTACACATTGTTTTCCTGCACAGAACACAGAAATTGAAAGTCAGTAAATGGCCTGTTGTGCTTTGCAACAGCGTAAGCAGTATTGAACAGCCTAGCCTAACGCTCAACCTCCGAGCGTTCAACTTTAGAAAACGCTTTTTCAATTGAACCAACTTTTTTCTTACTTTTAGACTCATGCTTTGACATACAGGCAATGTGTTTTGCAGACAGCTGATGCAACAGTAGTGTCGACTTTCTTGCCGGTAAATAATGTGGATGTTTTGTCGGCAATAAGTGGATACTGACAGGTAATTTGGCAAAAAACGGAGTCAGTGTCGTCTGCATTTACCCACAGAAACTCTTTGAGCCATTGCAATTGAAAAGACAGTTTTCGTTTTTTTATCATACACACAGCTTTTGTTTTTCTTTTCTTGCCCTCATTGTCAGGTTTTTCAGGGCCTGTTGTGCCAGTTTTAATCAAGAAACGATCCATTTTTGATCCGCGATGCTACTTGCATCAGTTTCAGCAACATGCATATAGTGAGAAAACGTGCTTACCGCAGTGCATTATGGGTTACGCAGGGAATTCATAAAGACGTATTCGAAATGGTACATTTTCAAAGAAGTAAATATTACTGATGTTCTCGGGAAAAAATAATTGCGTCTAAGTGAAGATTTTTATAGATATTTCATAACATTTGGAAACCGTTAGAATGTTTTCTTCTTTATTTTTAATAAACTGACAGCGCGAAACCAACTTGTTTTATATGAAAAATTCTCTGATGAAAAATGATCTATGGACGGCACCTCAAAATTGATGTTGTCACGCAATAAATTTCTTAATCCCTCAATATATCACAACCTACACGAAATCACAAATTTCAGAAAAGATTAACTGCCTAACAAGCTTTGTTACAGTATGTGGTGAAAACATTTGCATTGTTAAGTAAAATGACCACATTTTTATGTAGAAACAATGGATTTTATCAATATTATATAAAAGTTATTGATTATAATGAAAAATCATCAGATTACATCGTAATGTCAGCATGAAAAAAATGGCTGCATCTCCAAGCATGTAAATAGTAGGGTAAAATACTTATGTAAGATCGTAAGAGTGCTTCCCCTTAGAAAAATCAGCCGTCATTTTGTAAACGATATTGAAGACCAATTTGAGACATGAAGAACATGCCTAAGTAGACTGTTTCCACACAAAGTACGTACCCAAATGTTTAAAATTTGAAAGTAGTGGTAAAAATGTGCCCTGCATAGCACATATAATTCTTTTTTCTCCAGAAAATTGCACTTGTCTGCGGACAACTGAAACCAGAAAAACACGCTTGTCCGACAGTCAATTTACCCATGTCGGGCGAGTCGGGTGTTGGATTTCCGCACCCCTGCTAAAGGAAAATTTCAGGCACTGGCTTTCAAAAGCTTTTTGGAAGATGTCTGGCGTATTTGATGGCCAAATGGACACATCTTTGGTTTAGAAGATTCTCAGTATCTGTGTACTTTGAATGCAGCTGGTAGTTCTTCTTCTATGGCTGATCTGTGAGGGAGTGCTTGAGTGTGTTTTTGTGTGCCTCACATACAATTCAAAACTGCTTTGCAGCTGGATGCTGGCAGTTGCAAGTTCAAATACAAGGTGCTCTCACAAGTACAGCTTTTTTATTAACTTTGGATGGAAAAAACTATAAAAGAGATTTATTTGACACAAGGGGGAATCATTTTCAACTTAAGTAACACCAACAACCGGAAATACACATGGGAATATATTTCATGGCTTTACCTAACTGTGATCTGCATCCATCCATCCATTATCCAACCTGCTATATCCTAACTACAGGGTCACGGGGGTCTGCTGGAGCCAATCCCAGCCAACACAGGGCGCAAGGCAGGAAACAAACCCCGGGCAGGACGCGCACACACACACCCACACCCACACACCAAGCACACAGTAGGGACAATTTAGAATTGCCAGTGCACCTAACCTGCATGTCTTTGGACTGTGGGAGGAAACCCATGCAGACACGGGGAAAACATGCAAGCTCCACGAAGGGAGGAACTGGGAAGCAAACCCGGGATCTCCTAACTGTGAGTCAGCAGCACTACCACTGCACCACCATGCCGCCCTGTGATTTGCATTCCCATAAAATTCCGCAGTACATGGAACATCATACAGTGATACATTTAAGAGACGTGGGTGGACACATGCATTTAGAATTTGTTTAAGTGAAGGGAAATCTGAGCACAGATGCACCTCTTAGAATGTGAGAAGATTTTTTCTATTTATTTTTCTTATATACACCGATCAGCCAAAAAAAAAAAAAAAAAAAAACACAGGAGAAGTGAATAACATTAATTGTCTCGTTCCACTGGGACCTGTCAAGGGGTGCAATATATTAGGCAGGAATTGAACAGCTGCTTTTTAATGGTGATGTTTTGGAAACAGGAAAAATGGGCAAGCGCAAGGATCTGATCAAGCCTGACAAGGGCCAAATTGTGATTACTAGACAATTAGGTCAGAGCACCTCCAAAACAGCAGGGGCCTCATGTATAAACGGTGCATATGCACAAAAATGTTGCATAACAGTGTTTCCACGTTCAAATCGCGATGTATAAAAGCTAAACTTGGCGTAAAGCCATACACATTTCCATGGTAGCTCATACCCTGTCGTACGCAAGTTCTGCGCTCAGTTTTGCAGACTGGCAGCACCCAGCATCAAAGCAGTGCTACTGTTCCTGTGTGGTTACCATTTCTTTTTTAGATTTA
This sequence comes from Polypterus bichir lapradei, assembly GCA_026402145.1. Taxonomy (NCBI): domain Eukaryota; kingdom Metazoa; phylum Chordata; class Cladistia; order Polypteriformes; family Polypteridae; genus Polypterus; species Polypterus bichir. The sequence continues at coordinate 106,665,730 of JANRMT010062791.1, read as the reverse complement.
GATCCACATCCCTGACGTGGCTTTATAAATACACTGAAATTAACAGCATATTGCTTATTAGTTTAATCTATCTGATTGTAGTTAACCTGTAACAATATAATGGTCCACAGAATGGTCAAACTATTTCAAATACCATAACTGCTTTAGTGTTATTACTCTCACTTCACCTTCTTCTTTTTCTTTCAGCTGTTCCCATTAGGGGTTACCACAGTGGATCATCTTTTTCCATATTACTCTCACTGCACCACTCGGAGTATTATGTCACTGTACCTGAGTGTGAATCACAACTGTACAGCAGCTGATCGGAAAGAGATTTATTGGTATACAGCATCAAGCACACGCTGCCTCAGCCATGCTGTCTATTGAACTGCTCTCATAAAGCAAACACTTCAGAGCCTTTCCTCGCGGTTCAGAAACAGTTTTGTCCCAAGAACTCTAAACACACTCAATCAGTCCATCAAGTGCTCCTTGTAGAACTGTTTGTACTTATAAGTACAATTACCTCACTGTAAACTTTCGATACAGTTATAATATTGCACAACCTGAGCCACTTTATAAAGCGCATATTTATATGTGATGACGATATAATTTTTAAGATGAAATACAGCAAAATATGTTTATTATATTATACAGATAAAACTTTAACTTCATTTAAATAATCTATATTGTTGATAATTAAACATGTGAAGACATAGTGCCGCAGCACTAGCGAGCCGCTGGCGCTCCAGTTCACAGATTGTTCCTTCCTTGCGCTGTATTCTTGCAGATGCTGACGCGACACTGGAAGGATAGATGGATAGAATAATTAAACACGTACTATGAAGATATTTCAATGTTCCTTAAAAGTTTTGAAGAATCAGTGTTCTAAGCTTAGAGAGGCTTAATGCCTATTACAGTGCTGATTGTATGGCAATTGGGTATTTGGAGAAAGAAAAGTAAGGACAGGAATTGGAGGTTAGTACGTTTGAAAGAGACAGTACTGCTACAATAAAGTATTTCATCGAAGGTCGCGCATGGCGCAGCAAGCATCTTGCGTGAGACACGAACAATCAATGCGCCATCGTGTTCCCATCTTTACATGCTTTAACTCCTATCATCATGAAAATTATATCATGTATACATCTCAGTATGTATTTTAATTATTCAGAGAGCTGTAATATCACAAATGTAATGGTTTCTGTGTCCTGTCGGAGGAAGAGAAAGCCCAGAAGCACGTAGTGATTCACACATGTAGAGCACATAGAAGATCAAATACAAAACAAAGCATTTATCGTGCTAATTTAGTTACAATGGGATTTGAGAAACTAGTAAATTAAACAATTTTAAGATGAAGTTTATGATGATCTACTTTAATTACAAAATAAACTACGTGATTAAAGTGGAAATTTCGAGATTAAAGTCAACATTTCGTGCTTTTTCCCACTGTGTGCCTTTTTTTTTCTCTGTACCCTAATAAGCTTTCATATGACACTCAGACGCTGGCCTACGACTCACCTTTTCACGGTGACTTCTCACAACTTCTTTTTTATTTTGGGCACTGTGCAACTTTGTGAACTTGAGCTTTCGAGCTTCTCTGACACGTTATGTCACTCGATTAGCATCCTTTTGTTGTTTATACCAACAAATAGTACGTTTTTCCTTACCTCCACTTGGTATTCGCTGAAATTCTATTTTCCCTCGTGCTTTTGCCAATGCCTTTTCACAGAACACTGCGCTTAAGGGCTATTTATATTGATTTGCATATTCAAAGAGGCGTAATTCTGGGAGGAGTTGGGGTGGGGCAACAGGCACATGCACATGCGTTAATTTTCACACTGACCAAGATTTATGTAGTGGAAGAACGTGGAAGCTGGCGTTCGCACAGATTTATGCATCTGGATTTTTTTGTACATAAGCACATTTCCGCTTTTGTGCTTACATCATGTTATAGTGCGAATTCTACGCATGGCGTTATGCATGAGGCCCCAGATCTTGTGGGGTGAGTAATAATATCAGACAGAAACTGTCAAAGGTGTGATTGATGACCTTAAGCCCCGCCCCAAAATATGATTTATGAAATTTATCCCCGCCCCCTATGGGGGTAGACATCTGTCATAACTGATGATCACTAAAACCCTCCTCTTAGGGCGAAGGGGTTTGTAAACCAAACCCTTATCACGCCTCGTTATCGATTCTCATACCCAAGAGGTATGCTTTCGTCTCCTTTAATGGCCTATAGGGTCAGGGGAGGGGCATGTTGCTCCGCCCTCAGAAGACAGAAAGAGAAAGCCATGCATAAAAATTTGTCCTTTTAGTGAAAATGCTACAACATTCGAAATGGATGGCCTTGTGAATGCTCCTAAGGTAATGAAAACAAGCATCGTTTCCAGAATTTTCCACCCTCCTTAGGAGGATGGAGCGATACGCTTTGTACATTTGGCAGAAAGTTCATTGGTAATAAGTTGCTGATGTCACGCCTCCTCGGGTTGGAGGCACTCTGTAGTAGCAAACAACCCAAATTCCAATGGCACCCTCTTCTTCCTCTTCTTCTTTCAGCTGCTCCCATTAGGGGTTGCCATAGTGGATCATCTTGTTCCATATCTTCCTGTCTTCTGCATCTTGTTCTGTTACGCCCATCACCAGCATCTCCTTACTCACCACATCCATAAACCTTCTCTTAGGCCTTCCTCTTTTCCTCATCCCTGGCAGTTCTATCCTTAGCATCCTTCTCCCAATATACTCAGCATCTCTCCTCTGCACATGTCCAAACCAACGCAATCTTACCTTTCTGACTTTGTCTCCCAACCGTCCAACTTGAGCTGACCCTCTAATGTACTCATTTCTAATCATATCCATCTTCGTCACACCCAGTGCAAACCTTAACATCTTTAACTCTGCTACCACCAGTTCTCTCTCCTGCTTTCTGGTCAGTGCCACAGTCTCCAACCCATATAACATAGCTGGTCTCACTACCGTATTGGAGACCTTTCCTTTCACTCTTGCTGATACCCATCTGTCATAAATTACTCCTGACACTCTTCTCCACCCATTCCTCCCTGCCTGCTCTCTTTTCATATCTTTCACAATACCCATTACTCTGTACTGTTGATTCCAAGTTTTTAAACACATCACCAACTCTACTCCTTGCATCCTCACCATTCCACTGACCTCCCTCTCATTTACACACATGTATTTTGTCTTGTTCCTACTGACCTTCATTCCTCTCCTCTCTAGAGCATATCTCCACCTCTCCAGGTTCCCCTCAACCTGCTCTCTACTATCACTACAGATCAGAATTGCATCAGCAAACATCATAGTCGATGGGGACTCCTGTCTAATCTTGTCTGTCAACATCTCCATCACCATTGCAAATAAGAAAGGGCTCAGAGCCAATCCCTAATGTAATCCCACCTCTACGTTGAATGCATCCGTCACTCCTACTGCAGTCCTCACCACTGTCAAGCTTCCCATGTACATATCCTGTACAACTCTTACATACTTCTCTGCCACTCCCAACTTCCTCATACAATACCACAGCTCCTCTCGAGGCAACCTGTCATATGCTTTCTCCAGGTCCACAAAGACACAATGCAACTCCTTCTGGCCTTCTCTATACTTCTCCATCAACATCCTCAGAGCAAACATCACATCTGTGGTGCTCTTTCTTGGCATGAAACCATGCTGATGCTCACTAATCATCACCTCACTTCTTAACCTAGCTTCTACTACTCTTTCCCATAACCTCATGCTGTGGCTCATTCATTTTACCCCCCTACAGTTATTACAGTCCTGCACATCCCCATTATTCTTAAATATCAACAGAAGTACACTTCTTTTCCACTCCTCAGGCATCCTCTCACTTTCCAAGATTCCATTAAACAATATGGTTAAAAACTCCACTGCCATCTCTCCTAAACACCTTCATGCTTCCATAGGTACAGTATGTCATCTGGACCAACAGCCTTTTAATTTTTCATCATCTTCATAGCTGTCCTTACTTTCTCCTTGCTAATCCGTTGCATTTCCTGATTCACTATCTCCACATCATCCAACCTCTTCTCTCTCTTGTTCTCTTCATTCATCAGCCTCTCAAAGTACTCTTTCCATCTGCTCAACACACTCTCCTCGCTTGTGAGTATATTTCCATCTTTATTCCTTATCACCCTAACCTGCTGCACATCTTTCCCATCTCGTTCTCGCTGTCTAGTCAATCAGTACAGGTCCTTTTCTCCCTCCTTAGTGTCCAACCTTTTATACAACTCATCATACACCTTTTCTTTAGCCTTTGCCACCTCTCTCTTCACCTTGTGCCTTATCTCCTTGTACTCTTGTCTACTTTCTGCATCTCTCTGACTATCCCACTTCTTCTTTGCCATCTTCTTCTTCTGTATACACTCCTGTACTTCTCCTGTCCACCACCAGGTTTCCTTTTCCTCTTTCCTCTGTCAAGATGTCACGCCAAGCACGCTTCTTGCTGTCACTCCTTACTACTTCTGCTGTAGTTTCCCAACTGTCTGGTAACTCTTCACTACCACCCAGTGCCTGTCTCACCTTCTCCCTAAACTCAACCTTGCAGTCTTCCTTTTTCAAATTCCACCATTTGATCCTTGGCTCTGCTCTCACTCTCGTCCTCTTCTTGATCTCCAACGTCATCCTACAGACCTCCATCCTATGCTGCTTAACTACACTTTCCCTTGCCACCACTTTGCAGTCTTCAATCACCTTCAGATTGACTCTTCTACGTAGGATGTTATCTACCTGTGTGCATCTTCATACATTCTTGTACGTGACCCTATGTTCCTCTCTCTTCTTAAAATATGTATTCACCACAGCCATGTCCATCCTTTTGGCAAAATCCATATCATCTAATCTTCTTCATTCCTCTCCCTGACACCATACCTATCCATCGCCTCCTTGTCTCCTCTGTTCCCTGCATCAACATGTCCATTGAAATCCGCTGTACCACTTCACCACTTTCTGTCCTTTGGGTACACTGTTCATCACTTCATCCAACTCACTCCAAAAATCTTCTTTCTCCTCCATCGCACACCCAACTTGCAGGGCATATGTACTAATAACATTCATCATCTCACCTCCAATTTCTAGCTTCATAATCATCACTCTGTCTGACACTGTTTTCATCTCCAAAACACTCGTGACATACTGTTCCTTCAGAATAACCCCTACCCCATTTCTCTTCCCATCCACACCATGATAGAACAATTTGAATCCACCTCTGATCCACCTGGCCTTACTCCCCTTCCATTTAGTCTCTTGCATGCACAATATATCAACCTTCCTTCTCTCCATCATATCTGCTAACTCTCTCCCCTTACCAGTCATACTGCCAACATTCAAAGTTCCTACCCTCAGTTCCACTCTCTTTATCTTCCTCCTCTCCTCCTGCCTCCAGACACATCTCCCCCTTCTTCTTCTACTTCTTCTTCTTTGGCCAACAGTAGTCCAATTTCTGCCAGCACCCTGTTGGCTAACAGTACTGGTGGCGGTCGTTGTTAACCTGGGGCTGGACCAATCCATTGTGGAAATTTGTATTGATGTCAGCATATTGATTTGGCAAAATTTTACACCGGATGCCCTTCCTGACATAACTCTCCCCATTTATCTTGGCTTGGGACCGGCACAAAGAAACTCACTGGTTTGTGTGTTCCCTGTGGCTGGGTTTAAAATCTAGGCAACAGCGATCTCTTTCAGGGCGGGTGTTGACTTTTGTCAATAGGATAAAGCCCTCGTTTTATTTCGAGTTTCTTTGTTTGACAGAGAGATCGAAGAGAACGTGAGGTACAAGCATCAGCAGATAAGGGGCTGATTGTGAACAACAGACGCTTTATGTATTAAACCATTTCTTAGATTGACCTCTGTATTTTAATAACTTTTCTTACAACCTTTTAACCTATGAGGCAGATTTTCCTGATCGACTAAGTGAAATAAAAGACTATGTTTAGCACTGCTAATGTGCACTGGCAGTACTAAATCCTACCCATTGTGCTGCACGATGCTCCAACAATATTTCAATGTCTGTTGGACAGATTCTTGCGCTCCCACAATGCCTATAGTTCTGTCTACATTAATGACATATTCATTTGCTTCAGCACCTGGCAGAGGAATATACGCCATGTTCTGGCCATCCTACATTCCATCCACACAGAGTGGCTATAGATCAACCTGAAGAAGTGTTTCTTTGGGCTGACAAAAGCAAAATATCTATGCTATGTGGTGGGACAGGAAGACGTCAGACCACAGTACTTAATGATTGCATTCAGGACTGGCCCCAGCCACAAACCACAGGAATTTTCAGGTTTTTCTGGGAATCATGGGTTATTGTTGACTGCTTGTATCCTGATTCCCAGAAAGGGTGATGCCTTTGACTGACTTGACTATGACGCATGCCTCAACACTGTGGTGTGGGATCATAAAGCAAAAGGAAAATATAGTGACCTGAAAATGTTCCTAATTTTGGTTGATTAGTTTTAGCTTCTTTTACCTTTCCTCCACCAAACTGATGCCTCTTTCAACCTGCTGCTGTGTTGAGTCAAGTCATCGACAGAGCCCCTTATGTACCTCATCTGGAAACTGTTTAACTGGGAGACGCGATAAGTAGCAATTGAGCAAGAGACTCTTACCATTAAGTTGGCAATCGCCCAACTCCAGTATTACTTGTGAGGATGGGAGCTTACCCAGTTGATCAACCACACTCTTCTATAATGTCTTTCTACCCACAAAAAGGCCAAACTGCTAATAGTTACTTCTTTTTCACCCCCAGCTCTGAGACACACTCCCCTGAAAATGTCTATCTCCCCCTGGCTCCTGAAAGAAACCTCACCACTTCTGGGAGTTGATGTACATAATAAGGAAGATTGCCAGAAGGGGGTAATCAATTTGGACCGATATTAACTGTGAGACACAACTCCATAGTATTTGGCTCAAGGTTATAAATCCAGTTTTAGAACTAACTGAATCCAAACCATAGTGTTCCTTTTTCTTAAATCAAGTGGTAGTGATAATGATGTGAACTGGTCATTAGGCATCAACATGGCCAATCTACCTGTTCAGTTGATTCTGACCTGGCAAGTTTCCATGATGTTTGTGTTTCATGTTGGCTTCATACTACTGCTGACAATCCTGCAACTCCTCACTGACAATGTACGAGTCTAAAGATGTCTGTTGATCATGATTATGTGGACTATTTACAATTTATCAATGATATTCTGGTGAAGAAAATAGTTGATGAAATGAGGCACAATGCTAAGCAGTGTTAGGAAAGTCACAGTAAACCATTTGCTTGTCACAGTCTCTGGCAACCTGTCACTGCAAGGTAAAGTGGGTAAACCAGTTCAGAGATGGTAATGGTCCAGGAACTAGTATCATGTTATATATGTAGAGTCACATGTAGAAAAATAATCTTGTTTAGTTTTGTCCATTGTTCCTAAAATCCGTTACTCTGAAGATGCACTGTATTATTTGTTTAACTTATCATTTTAGTCATGTCACATATTTTTTATCTGAAATATTTTGTACTGTGCATATTTTTCAGTTCATTCATAAGCCCATATATAAGTCCAATTCTGGAGTTTTGTGCATCAATACAAAATCATTCAAGAGATGAATTGCGATGAGAACTGGCTTTCCCCATCCCTCATACAGAAAACTAAATACTTGTAGCTCAGTTTGTCTCTACATTAGTCACTAGCATTCCTTTCTTAAGTTAATCGGCTTTATATAATTAAAACAAGAACTGCCACATTGGAAACTGAGGGTAAGTGAGTCACATGCAGTACTTTTGTCTTGCTCTGTGCTACATTGGCAGGACATTTTCTCTTCAGGTGTTCACATCTGGAGCTACTGCTGTAAAATACATGTATGTTGGACTTAATGAAAAAATAAACATTTTTTCAGTTGTTTTCTAGAAATAACACTTGCACGCAGAGAGAAGAATGTGCTGCAGTTGCCACAATGATTAGCTACTCAAATACTGTTCAGAGCATTGTGGCATTTTAGTTGATTAAAAAAATGTGACTAGACCAATTTTTGTGTTGATTAGTAACTGTCACAGTCCTACTATATTGAAAATGAAAACACATAATGAACGCATATAACATTTAGATAAATAAAATAAACAAGACAAGGCTACAAGAACGGTTACTTTGACCAAAAAGTTGAACTATGCAGTGTTCTTCTCCACTGCTTTGTAGACATTTTCATTTAACAATGAGGCAAAAATATTAGCAAAACAGCAAATGTTCAATATGTTTAAACAGCGAGAATATGAAATGCAATGAACAGCTCAGATATGACTGTGGCATGGTTTTCATCCTATCCCTAGACAGATGGGCAACTTTTATAGCTTTTCTGGTGCACAGACTTTGCATTTTTTCCAGATGCAGGTTTAGAGTATAGGATTTTCAAAGTGGATAGTTAATTTTGAGTAAACACTTTTTCAAAAGCTGTAATAGTGAAATTTTGGACATTGATGTGACAAATAGTGAAGGACTTGTGTAATATTATTTTGTAATGTTATTTGGTTATTTTGTAAAAGCCAACAATACAACTGGTGTATATTTAAATACATAGAGATCAAAATGTTAAAATAGCAGGAAAGTTGAAAATGTGATATTAGTAATAAATCTTTCATGGTAATTTAAGTTCAAATCCATCAGTAGTACTGAAAAAAATATAAGTTGATTTACCGGAGGGGGCACATACCCCCTTTCCATCTTTATCAGTGTCCATTGTTGGCCATCATATGTTGAGTGGTTCTCAGTGTAATTAAAGACTTTCTTACATTTTTGCTAAATTTACCCTTAACAAGTTCCCAAATGTGTCCCCGTGTTCTTGATGAACTCATTTTTAAGTGAAAAGTCTCAATCCACTGTACTATTTCCTTTCATCATTTTAAGCACTTCAGACTTGTCTCCTCTTAATCTCTTTTTGTTTAAACTGAAAAGGGTCAGCTCTGTAATCTTTCCACATAACTCATCCCCGGTATCCCTGAAATCAGCTTAGTCACTCTTCTCTGGATTTTTTCCAGCACTGTGTATTGCAGCACCCCAAACCTAAGACACAACCACCACAACACAAGCACCTGTACAATAAAAAGCTTATTTTTACAAATACCTTAAAAAAGCATTTTTAAATAAACAAATACAAATACAATGCAAGGCAATTCTTCTCCTCTTTTTCTCTCTCCTCCAACTCCAACTTTTTACGTTGGACAAGAAAGTACTTCTGGGTCAAATTTATGTCCTACAAAGTGGGGATGATGGATCTCTGCAGTACCCCTGGAACTCAACAAGGCTCCAATGAGACTACAATTCCCAGTGTGCCTTGCGGGAGTCAGAGGGATCATGTACTCTGGCCAGGTTTTTTCCTCCTGTCCTTCCACTATACTGGTCTCCCATATGGGCCAGGAATCACATTTCATCCCAGATGGGGTGCCAGTCTATCCCTTAGGGCACTTAAATAGCCCCTTCCTCAGCTGAGCCTTGAGGGCTGCATCATCCAGTCCAGTGAAGGGGTAAGTGGATTCAGTGTATCTCTGGGAGTCAACATGTTCATGATTGCCAAGAGTGTGCAAAGCAGTATTCAGAGCAAAGGGTGGCTATTTTGAAGAAACTAGAAAATAAAACATGTTTTCAGTTATTTCACCTTTTTTTGTTAAGTACATAACTCCACATGTGTTCATTCATAGTTGTGATGCCTTCAGTCATGAAAATAAAGAAAACACATTGAATTAGGAGGTGTGTCCAAACTTTTGGCCTGTACTGTACTTTTAATCTTCCTTTACTTAAACTGAAAAGGCTCAACTTTTTTAATCGTTCCTCATAATTCATCCCCTGTAGCCCTGGAATAAGCCCACTCACTCTTCCCTGGACTTTTTCTAGTTCTGCTATGTCCTTTTTGTAGCCTGAAGACCAAAACTGCACACAGTACTACACCAGTGCATTATAAAGGTTGAGCATAACCTCCTTGAACTTGTACTCCACACATCATGCTATACATAACCTAATATTCTGTGAGCTTTCTTCATGGCGTACTTTAGATTTTTAGACCTTCCATTGTGTTTTCAAACCTAATATTTTTACTTACTATATGCAATACTTTACATTTACTGACATAAAATTTCATGAGAAACAAATCTGTCCAAGCCTCCATGCTGTCCAAGTCCTTATGTAACGATTTAGCAGATTCAAGATCATTTTCCAATCCACATAGCTTGGTATAATTTGCAGACATAACCAGCTTTATACTTATATTCCTATCCAAATCATTTATATATATTAAAAATAGTAGTGGCCATTGCACTGACCCCTGAGAAACACCATTGTGAACATCAGCCAATTCTGATGAAGATCTTCGCACTATCACCTTCTGTTTCCTGTGTCTGAGCCAATTTTGCCCCCATCTACATAATACATCCTGAACTCCAACTTCTTTTACTTTGATGTCCATACTCTCATGTGGCACCTTATCAAAAGCTTTCTGAAAGACAAATAATATCAAATGCTCTACTTTGATCATACACTTTTGTTGCGTCCTCATAGAAATCCAGCATGTTAGTAAAACACAACCTCCCTCATCTGAACCCATGCTGACTGTTCAGTAAAACTCCTGTTCTTGTCCTATGTTGCTCAATCATTCCCTTAAAAATTCCTTGCATTAATTTTCTGGTAATGTATGTTAAACTTACTGGCCTATACTTGCTTGGATCTGCCCAAATTCCTTTTTTTAGATAATTGGATGATATTTGTAATATAAAAGTTTTGGAATTTCCCCACAGTGCAGTGTCATCCTAAGAATATGCATCAAGGGTTAATATATGTGCTGTACTCACTAACCTCAAGAACTCGAGGATAAATGTTATCTGATCCTAGTGATTTGTTTGATTTCAGCTGATTTAATCTATTTAATCTATTCAGCTTTGTCAAGCTTAATTTGTAATAAAAAGAAATAAGCTTGGATATGTGTAGGTACAATGACTGTATGTTGTATGGTCACAAAGAATATAAGTACCTCTAGCTTATTACATTATCCACAAAAAGACTTCAAGATGTAATAGTTCTTCCCTGCAAATGTTCCACTCAGCAAAGTGTTAATTTAAGAAAGTCACATCTCAAAACTGCTGCAACATTAACTTTTCATAAACATTTTGTTCTGTTAAAACAAATAAATTACTTAGTAAACATGAACTGCAACACCCATCCATCCATGCATCCATACATCAATTTCATTTATATTGTAAATTCAATTCACCCTGAGTAGGGTCACAAAAAAGCTGGAGCCTATCCCAGCAAGCACAGGGCACAAGGTAGGACCAATCCCTGGACAGGGTGGCAGGCTGAACACACACACAAGTGCCACTTTAGCCACAGCAATCTCACCTAACCTTTGGGGGTTTGGAACCAGAGCAACCAAAGGAAACCCACACTGGCACAGGGATAACATGTAAACTCCATGCACAGAGCACCCAAAGCAAGAACCACAAGGTTAGCAGCACTACCACTGCACCACCATGCCACCCACTGAAATATACCTTTTAAATTTACAGTTAAACAAAATCTCCTGGTCTTACCTTACACTGAACATGCATTTAGCTGTAATGTTCCTGCTGTTGATGTAATTGAAAAATGTGAAACACCTGGATAGCATCACTCAGTTCTGACTGCACACCGACAATCATTTCAATAAAAAACAGGCAATAATACCAACATGACCTTATGCTAATTTTATATCACTTATTCAACCAAAATCAAGCAAAATTCTACTAAATATAAACATAAAGTATGAATAGACAATTCACATGCATAACACGTCTGTAAAAACAAACAACTGTTTACTGATGTGAAATGTCTTTTAAACTTGTGCCTCAACAAAATGAAAGGGTCTTAGCTAACATTAAACAGATACTAGTCTTCTTATTTTAACATTTATTTATGAAAGTTAAACATTAGCAAAAATTTGCAAAGACACAACCAAACAACGATTTTTCTGTTAATCAAATTTTTAAACAAAACTCATAGAATCTGCATTTTTTTTTGCACAAAGGCTTAAAATGTATTTTCTCCTAATCAGAAACGGATTTCATTTAATTGTTAATCAAAGTCTTTTATGTACAATTAAAACATGAAGTTAAACAATATTATGGCAAATCAAGATTTGGAATATAAATGTATTAATGAGGAATCTTTCTCAAATAGTTTGCATGCCATGAAAAATTTAAAAGCTTTTCTAAACCAAGGGTAAAAAAAGCCATAAATTAGTGGGTTGAATGAAAAGTTAAACAAAGCTGTCCATTGTACTACATACAATAGTCCCTGGGAAAAATCAATAAAACTTGCGGCAAAATGAAACAGGTAATAAGGTGTCCAACATACAAAGAATACTAAAATTACAATACCTACAGTTTTCATAGCTTTATATTGCCTTTTAAATGATGATTTATCTGCCTTCTGTTCTGAGGACAAGTCATTTTGTTCTCCAAAATTAATTTTGTTTCTGTGTATTTTTGCAACAAATAAAATTTTAGTATGCAGGCCAATCATAAAAGAGAAAGGAAAGATAAATGATAATAGATAATCAATAAATATGACAATAAATAGATTTAATATGACACAGTAGCCTGTACAATTGTTTTTTAAACAAGTGAAAATGAATAACTAAAAAACAATATAATATGGAGGACACCCAGCTTATTTTAACAAATATCCAACCTACTTTTAATGTAACCTTTATGGAATAAAGCAAAGGAAAACAAACAGCACAATAATGATCAACTGCAAGAAACAAGAAATGAACTTCAAAAACAGCGGTCAGGATTGCAGAAATAACCATTTCAAATAAACATCATATTGTCAGAGTACCAACACATTTCCACTGTTTTTATTGCACCAAGTGGCATGGTAAATAATCCAATCAAGAAGTCTGACAGAGCCATGGAAGCAGTAAGAAGGTTTGTTACTGAAAGAAGCTGCTTGAAATGACAGATGGAGGCGATCAGATGGAAATTGCCAAACCCTGCCATAAACACGGCTATGGCAAAGATAAAATTAAGTGCTACATTAAGAACGACTGAACTGTAGATTTTTCCACAGGTCGCATTTCGTAATGGTGGACAAGCTCTTGCAGCAAGCTGGTATATGTCCATTACCTAGCATAGCAGCATTAACTGAAATAATAAATTGTCACTAGAACAATATCTTTTATAAACCAGTGAAGTGTCTTCTTTTTAGAATTAGTATTCTTTAGACAATTTATTCTTGATAACTTTAATATGTGCTCCATGGGATAATTAACACAATAATATCTGTTTTCATGCACCTCTGCTACATTTGAAAAATGTTATTTCAGTCATAAATAAAAATAATGCTAAAAATGAATATAGAAACATATGAAAATATTAAATAATTGAAAGTTATGTAGAGCCATGCTATCTTCTGCCTTCAGTCTTTATAGGGTTTCCCTTTGGAATGCGTAGATGTTTTGAATTCCAAATAAATGAGGTTATGATTGAATCTAACTTCTTAAAAAATTATTTGTTAGTGTATATGGGGATTCCTCAAAATAGAAAAAGAATCTTAGGAAGGATATTCATCTTGAAAATGTTAATTCTTCCAGCTAAAGTGAGATAGAGGGTAGAAAATCTATTCAAGTCTTGCTTAAGTTTTTCCATGCAGACAGCAAAATGTTGTTCATAAAGAGCTTTATGTTTACTTGTGATGTTTACCCCTAGGTATTTAAACTGATCTGCAATTATAAAAGGGAAGGTATCCAATCTAATATTGTGTGCTAGCGAGTTCACTGGTGTATTATTGTGATATTCCCTTCTACTTACCCTTTACCTAGGGGTAAGTGTACTCATGAGGTTCGTTACCAGGTTTGGTCTACTGTCGCACCTTAAGATTAACAAAACGCATACATAGATATACGCATACACACAGAAACTCAAGAGCGCCCTATGAATGACACACACACAGCTGGTTAATCTCTAGCACTTTAAACCACACAAGTGCCTTATGAATAATGCAACTTGCCATTATTCTGGCACTTCAAGAGACATACTTATTGTCGGCATGAACAACAAATGATGTTTTAAATATATCTCAGACGTAAATATTACTTTAGTCTCCAGGAATATATTCAAACATTCAAAGGCTCAACATCCTTGGCTATAGGCCATTTATTAACCAAGAATGCCTCGTTTTCCTTACTGTTCCCTACTATTGGGTGGAGTTCACACCCTCAGCTCTTAATAAACCTTGCAGCACGGAGTGTATGGCAAACCTCCAGCTGCTCCAGGTGCTCAAAGAAATCTACTTTATTACTTCAATAACTCTACAGTAGATATGAAGACAAAGCATAGACAGTTAAAAACACAGTGGTATTTATTACATGAATAATAATAACAAATAGAACAAAGAATAATAGAAAATAGGACTGATAGTAAAGTCTGGATATATATTGTGATGGACGGCTGGCAGCTCATCCCGGCTGACACACCCAGGACGCTAGATGGTGACTTCCCTGCAGCCTAGAGGTGCCACAGATTCCCGCAGGGCATCATAGAAGATGGAGTTTGGCTTCACAACCCTGCTGGGTACCGTGGGTGCCACCGTATGATGCTGCAGGTAAACAAAGGAATTTTTGTTTCCATATAGCTCGGAAGTACTCCCAAGTCACAGGATGGAACAACAGAAGTACTTCCGGGCTGAAGAAAAATACAAGTCTCCATCTGACCCGGAAGTACTAATGAATCACATGGACAGAAGGACAGGAGCACTTCCAGGTCAAGGACTATATAAAGGACTGGTAGAGACCCAGCAAGCTGAGCCGGAGTTGGGAGGGAGTGTGATGGAGCTGCTGGGAGGAGAGAAGGAATAATTGTATTGGCTATTGTGTTCATTGATTGTGTATATGGTTGTGGAGGTGCTTTGGGACACTTTAAGGAAGAAAATTAAAATACCTCTGGGTGTTTTTAAACCTGTGTCTGCATCTGTCTGTTGGGTTTCACAGGGCAACAGCGCCCTGAAGTGTCCGTTTATTGACAATATATAGTCTTTAGAAAAAGCTTACAAAAAATGAGATGTCAAGGATGAATGTCGCAGGGCGGCATTGATCTAGCACTCAAAGTTGTCCATGAGATGCTTTGCTGACGATCAGATAGAAATGCCTGCATGTTGTTGGCACCCTCTTCTGACGTTGCTCTCATCCTCCTCTGATGTCGCTCTGTTCTATTCCTTTAGTCTGTCATATTTATTTTAAAATGCTAGGGCAGTTTCGCAAGATGTGATTTCTATATTTACCTGATTGGCTGACTGTTAATATAATGAATGAATTTGCTCAGACTCTGTTTTCCCAAACAATTGAGTTTTTTTATGTTTTAACAATCTCCTGTCTCAAGCAGTAGACCAGTTTAGTTCTGGTGCCCTTGCATTCACAGGTGATAAAATCATCGATACAGCTTGAGGCATCTCCTGAATTCCTGCTCAGATCAAACAAATGGTACTGTGATTCAGGAAAAACAGATTGCTTTTGATGTTAACTATTCATGCAAGTGACCTGTATTTAAGTTGTTTTGTCTTGAGCAAAATATAATGAAAATATAGACCAAAATTTACAGATTTTGCATCCCACAACAACGGTAAACAGTACACTTTTATTCAAATTAATCTTGAGTCCAGAAATCTTTTGAAATTCTGCTATTGCTGTTAGGACTGCAGACATATTATTTTGTGGATCTGATATATATAGTACCATATCATCTGCATATAGTGATATGTTCTGTTCAAGTCCTTCTCTGATAATCCCCTTTATCTCATAAGCATTTTGAAAGTGAACTGCCAGTGGCTCAATGGTGATTGCAAATATCAGTGGTGACCGGGGGCATCCTTATCTAGTACCACATTCTAGTTTGAAGTAGTCTGAAATAATGTTATTAATACAAACTGAAGCTTCTGGACTGGTATACAGTAGTTTGATTCATGCACAGATCAGACCAATCCTAAATTTCTTCAATGTAGTGAAAAGGTAGTTCCATTCAACCACATCAAATGCTTTTTCAGCATCCAACGATAATAATATCTTCGGGGTGTTAGACTTTGTGAGTGAATATATTACATTAAACAGGTATCGAAGATTGGAAGCTAAGTGTCTCACTTTACTGCGGTGGGTTGGCACCCTGCCCAGGATTGGTTCCTGCCTTGTGCCCTGTGTTGGCTGGGATTGGCTCCAGCAGACCCCCGTCACCCTGTGTTCGGATTCAGCGGGTTGGAAAATGGATGGATGGATGTCTCACTTTAATAAATCCAGTTTGGAATTGTGGTATTACCGAAAGGAAGCACATTCTCAATCCTTCTAGCTAGAACTTTGGAGAGTATCTTATCATTATTCAGAAGTGACATTGGTCTGTATAATGCATATTGTAATAATTCCTTATTATTAGGAAAGATGGTAATTAATGCTTGGTGAAAAATATGGGGTAGAATTTTATTGTCCCTGGCTTTTGTAAATGTTGCTAATAAAAGAGAGTTTTATTACTGGGCTGCAAATATGAAAGCAATAAAATCCAGGACACAAACAGATGAACACACACAGGCTTGGTCCGCAATAGAAATAAAATCCTGCAGTACTTCTTTACATTCCTTGCTTTGTACCCCAGTAAATAAGAGTTATCGTCAATATACTAACAACCTAACTGTGCTTCATTCACTCAGAATATGGAAACAATGTAGGAAGTACTTCAAGATAGAGAAGCTTTTATCTGTGGCACTTCATCATGATAACCACCTTTTTCTACCCTCTCAAATGTATGCAGTTTTTAATGTTTAGAAAACATACAGGATTAAATCACTTAGAGACCTGTACATAGATAATGTCTTGGAAATCTTACAAACAATTACATTCCAAATTGAACTTTCCATCAACACAATTTTTCCGCTACCTCCAAATTAGAAACTTTTCTAAACAAAATCTGCCCAGTTTTCCTCACCACCTACCTACTTCCATTCCGGTACAAATATTGATCAGTCTTGAGGACTCAGATAGCATTTCTGTAATATACAAAAACATTTTAAAGTCACTTCCTTTCAAAGATCCCAGAGTACAGCGTGAAAAGGATCTCTCACTCAACATTTGAGAAAAGGAGTCAAAGGCAGCCATTCACAGAATTCACTCTAGCTCCATATGTGCAAAGCATGCAATTATTCAACTTAAAATAATTTATTGAGCACATCTGTCTTGTTTAAAATTGTCCAAAATGTTTCCATGGCAAGATCAAAACTACGAATGTTTCAATCGAACTCCAACCTCATTTGGCCATATGTTTTAGGCGTGTACCAAATTAACCTAATTCTGGACCAAAAGCTTTAAATGTCTTTCAGACATCCCTGGAGTTACAGTCTCTCCTAATCCATTAACATCATTGTTTGGTGTACTTTCAGATGGGCTTAAAGGGAAAAAGGACAAACAAACTGTACTTGCCTTTACTTTACTATTGGCACATAGAATTATCTTGCTCAACTGGAAGAATCCTAACCCACCTATTAAAAGTTAGTGGGTAACTGATATTATATACTATTTGAAATTGGAAAAATTACTTACTGGATCTGTTCAAAACTTTTTAAAACATGGCAGGATCTAATCAGTAACATTTTATCCATCCATTTTCCAAACCGCTGAATCCAAACACAGGGTCATGGGGGTCTGCTGGAGCCAATCCAAGGGCACAAGGTAGAAACCAATCCTGGGCAGGGCACCATCCCACCGCAGGACACACACACACAAACCAAGCACACACTAGGGCCAATTTAGAATTGCCAATCCACCTAACCTGCATGTCTTTGGACTGTGGGAGGAAACCAGAACACCCACGCAGACATGGGGAGAACATGCAGACTCCATGCAGGGAGGACCCGGGAAGCGAACCCAGTCTCCTTACTGTGAGGCAGCAGCGCTACCACTGCGCCACCCATAACATTTTAGAATTAGCATTTATATTGGGGAAAAGAATTTTCTGACTTTTTTTTCTACTCTTAAAGCTTTACTCTGGTTGTTGGCCTTGCTGTCTTTCACATGGGTGGGGGTTGATTTAAACTTAGTTTTTTCAAGTTTGACTTGCTTGTATGGAATGTTACTTGCTTTTAATAAATCTAAAAAATGTAAAAAAAATTAAATAATGAGGATTTAAAAACCTGAATATTTTAAAATATAGCATACGTTTTATGAACAATTATTTTCCTTTAGAGGATTATGAGGTGCCAACATACTGTATATTTTGACATTGCTTTGTGCAAGGCAGGAGCCAGATCTGAACAGCATTGCATCAATTGTTGGACACACTTACTAATTATGGACCAATTAATTCCAAAATGTACACAGTGTATTTGCCAGCTCCACACAGACAGTGACTGGACCGTAAACTGTAACCAGGTGTGTGGAGTTTCAATGCAACCATATTTGGCATCGTGCCACTCTTCCACACAACATACATCTGTTTTGAAAATTTTACCTTTTTACACATCATGTACTTAGGAATACTGCATCTTATATACTGTGTTAATGGATCTACTTTTTGTTGGGTATGTATACTGTTAACTGTGATGTGTGTGTATGCACTTTGCTAAAACTTCTCTCAGAAATAAAAGCAAGTCAGAGAAACTAGTTTTACAACAAAGCACTGAAAAGAGCTTACCCTGCAGCATTTCTCCATTTAATCTAAGGTAAAATATTTTAAGACACAACATCTGGTGACAAAAGCTTACAAGAATCTTTGTTTTCAATATACTATGGAAAGAAAATTGAATTTGTCTGGAGCAATTGTAAGAAAGCAACAGGGAGAAATAAGCATTAAAAAGGTGTTGCATTCACAGGAAGCTAGCTACCCAGGATATGTAGCAAAAAGAGGGGCTTTGAGTAAGACAAAGTTAAAG
This sequence comes from Polypterus bichir lapradei, assembly GCA_026402145.1. Classification (NCBI taxonomy): domain Eukaryota; kingdom Metazoa; phylum Chordata; class Cladistia; order Polypteriformes; family Polypteridae; genus Polypterus; species Polypterus bichir. The sequence continues at coordinate 106,646,813 of JANRMT010062791.1, read as the reverse complement.
AAAGGAAAAAGTGAACAGATTAGGAAAGAAAATCGCTGGATGTGTAAGAAAAATGGACAACTTTAGTAATTTGGTGAAAGAATGGGCCACGTATGTTGAAAGATTGAACAGTACTGCCTGGCGAATGAGATTAATGACGAAGACAAAGTTGCTGTGTTACTTAACTTAATGGGAGCTAAAACCTTCATAAATGTAGCCAAACAAAGACAGAAATGGAGTATATAGCAGAAATGGGAAGGCTCGCAGAGCACTGTGTATTTGGAGAAAACTTGACAGATTCTTTAAAGGAAAGGCTTGTTTGTGGATTGCTTAATGAAAACATACAAAAAACTACCCTTGATTGAGTGTATATTTACCCTGCCCTGTCCTACAGAAATTGCAGTGTCAATGGGAACAATCGATAAAGATACTCTTGTGCTTCAGTAGAAGATTGTAAAAGAGTGTTTTGGAGTTACTTCAGCATCAGCCAAATGGCAGAAGACCACAGAGCAAGTCTTACATACTCATTCTTGTCACAGGGACTGATGAGAAGGAGCATCTTGAGAACCTAGGAAAAGTCCTAAAAAGATTAGCAGACTTTGGGTTGAGAGCTAACAGAAATAAGTGTGTGCTTTTTAAGAACTCCACTGAGTATTGTGGAGACAAAATTGATAAAGAAGGCTTACATAAATGAAAAGACAAAATAGAAGCAGTCCTGTAAGCACCAAAACCCCAAAAGATACCTCAATTGTGGTCATTTTTCATACTGGTGAATTATTACCATATGTTCCTTCCAAATCTTTTTAATGTATTGCACCCACTAAACATCATACTGCACAGAGAAATGACATAGTGCTGTGCCAAAGACTGCAAGCATGTGTACAATAAGGCAAAATCTTTTGTCACATCAGACAACGTGCAGCAGAATGTAATAATGGGCAAATTAATAGAGAAGCCCTTAGTTTGGTTTGGAGAATTAAGAAGTTTTAATCCATGTAAAGTTATCCCAATTATGGCCGCTGCAGACCTTCAATGATGAGCATTATTCCTTCGACCAACTTCATCTTAGGACATGGCCATATCAGGATGTGATGGTTGGGAATCCACCACCACCACAGACGACCAGGAAATAGTGCAACCTCCTAAAAGATATGACTGTTAAATTTTATATGTTATTCTGTTTAAAATGGTTAAAATATTTGTTAAGAATATTCTTTTTTTATATATAGCCTAAGGGCTCTGTGAGAGGAGTCTATCCATGCTCTGCAGAAAGGATAGATACCTGTGGCATACTGATATGATATGCTGCGTGCTCTGTGGCTGACAAGAAGGCTCTTCAGAGAGTCATCAGATTAGCACAAAAAATTACCAACTCCCAGTTACCATCACTAGAGGATATATACAGGACTTGATGTCTCAATTTTCACCCAGGCCGTAACCTTTTTAATCTGCTACCTTCTGGAAGGTGTTGTAGTTCTATTAAGATGTAAACTCCACACTACTGAAAAGCTTTTACCCGAGTGCTATTAAAGAACTTATTAGAGAACTGAATTTTATTAAACAACTGTTTACTGCATCAAAGTGCTTTCGATCTTATGACATTCACTGTCACCCATGGCATCAACAGGACAAAAGTGCAACATCTCATTGCAATCACTGTAAAAGGGAACACTCCACTACTTACTATTTATATTTTCCACCTTCAAGGTTTTACTAGCTTTAATATTTTACTGTTTTATGTTAATGCATGTGTGTAGTTGAAAATGCAGAGCATATGTTGAATCTATTGAAGATTCTGTTTTTATTATACAGTATTGTACTATTCACCCATTGTACATCTGTACAACAAAAGGCATTCTATATTGCGTTAAGGAATCTACTTTTTGTTGGGTATGTGCACTGTTAACTATGATGACAAAATTCATAAAAGTTCTTTCATGAATAATGTAAGTAAGAGAAAGTAGTTGTACAACAAAGCAGTGAAAACAGCTTACCCTGCAGCGTTTCTTTATTCTATCTAAGGTAGAATATTGTTAAGACACAACACTGCACATACTCATATACTAAAAAAGTTTTTGCTAGAGCGTGCTTGTTTTCTATGCTGTGTGGACTTCAATGTGTTGTGTTCTTCTAAAAATGTAATGATATTACAGGTGTCTTTGCAACACTGTACACAGTTTTGGCTTCCAGTCAAGTAAGTTACTGTAATATTTTTTAGTATTAGAAATGATTCATTTTTTTCTTAAGTATTAGCCTGTTTTACCTTTAACTGTGTATTATTTTAAATGATTTAAACAGGAAAGTCAAACAGTATCTGCATTTTAATAGATTGTTGAAGGAGTACTTGCAACGTGTTATACTT
>JANRMT010062791.1:106589319-106639472 GCA_026402145.1 Polypterus bichir lapradei | reverse complement strand
TATATATATATATATATATATATATAACATTATATACTTGTTATTAATACTTAAAGATTACACAGTTCCTTTAATTGAATATGGTAACAGTTTTTGCAAAATTAATAATATTTTACACAAAGAGAAAATTCATCTTATTTATTAACATCATTGATTAAGCTTTCTGTGACTTGATGAAAGCAAAATGTCCTACAACGTATTTGAAAAAGTGAACTAACAATGCAGTGGGGAAAATGTATTGTTCTTGATGGTGTTCTGAAAACTATTCATACCTTTGTCACTATGACCAGCCTAATAAGCTTGTTTTTGGCAGCAAGATGGTGCCAGTGTGTTTGTGGGCATGCTGTCTGTCTCTGTGTTTTGTGGCATTGTGCTTGTGTTTGTTCGTCTCTACTGCATCATCATTGCTGCTTTTTGATTGCCAAAGTGTCCTGAACATAAAATCCTCTGTATTTTCTCCAGTGTATTTACAACTTTAAAGATCTACAATAACCTTTATTTCTATAGCACATTTTTGTACAAAGGATGTAGCAAAAAGTGCTTTAAAACATGCCAATTAATAGTTACATAGAAAAGAAAAACAAATAAATGTAGATAAAAATAGTAAAGAATAAATAGCATATAAAAGAAAAATAAATAATGCACACTTACTGTATGAAAGATATATAATTACAAGAAACAGGGTCTTTAAAATATAGAATAGTTTCTAAGTGATAGTCCAATGATAAGGTTAGATGGCCAGTGTGCACAAAAAACAAATAAATCTGCAGACGTTCTAAGGCCAAAAAACCACCCAGCCCCCACTTGCCATTATGCCTAATATAAATGGTATTAAGTAGTTCTTTATTGTTTATTATTCATATACAGTTCATGTATACACCGTTAGTAGTATTTCAATGTCAATTCTAAAGGACACAGTCAAGCAATATAATGACAATAAAACTGGTGAGATGTGCTCAGAATTTGTTTTCTGCTAGGATTCTTGCTGCTGCATTCTGGACTAACTGCAACCAATTTATGTCATTCTTAGGTAGACCAGTTAGCTGTTTTATCTTGGTAGAGTAATATATTGCTCTACTTTCCCCTTTGTATTATTAATATGTAGCCTTTGTCACAATGTCTCAGATCTCACAGATGTACCACTGTTTATAAGCTTTTCCCCACCTTCCCTTCTATATCTATAACCTCAGGCAATTAGATGTAGTAAAAAGACAAGCAGGAGTTAAGTTACACATAAAATAATGTATTACTGATAATATTCATAAATAATAACAAAATGCAAAGTACATTTGAATATTGGCAACCATACAACCTGATTAAATGGTGATATGTAGTTCAGGCGGCACACAGACTTGTAGTTACTTAAAATGTCTCTAATTAAGGCATCATTGGTGCTCAGTTTTCAGCCACATGTCTGTTCAATATGGCTGAAGCTGTGCTCTTCATTGTGTTGTCTTCAGTTCATGGTGAGATGGTCTTCTTCATCAGATCAGTAAGAGAGAGAGAGTGAGATAAAGCAAGCAAATTTATGGGTTTTCTGTCCAACCCCTACAGCCAATAGGACATCATGTTACTTAAAAGCTTCTGATCCAAGTCAATTTCAAACAGCCATACTTCAGACCAATGGGGGAAATAGAACATCTTAATACCAGCCCCCAAACCATATGTTAATGTAACCTGACTTTCTTAAAAGACTTTAGAAGAGAAACACTCGCCAAACTGGTTTAAGGCACATCCCCCAAATCCTGTCGTAAATTTCAAAGAGACTCAGTCATAAAGGGGGTGGGGGGGGAGGTAAACACTAAATTACATTGCTTTGCCTAAATTACAAATAACGACATACAAAATATTTATCAAGTTATATGCAAAATCTCACATCACAACAGGAGTGCACTGCAACAATCAAGACGATTAAAAACAAAAGAGTGAATTAATTTCTCTGCATCTTGGAATGTTATGAAAGGTCTATCTTTTTAAATATTATTTTAATGTAAAAATGCAGTCCTAGTAATTTGGTTAATATACAATTTAAAGTTGAGCTCTGGGTCCAAGATAATGCCTAGATTCTTTACTTCTGTCTTGACATTTAATACTATTGGGTCAAGTTTATTTTTAATACCCTCACTATTTCAATTTTTATTAACAAATAAGATTTCCATTTCTTCCCTATTCAGGTCCAAGAAATTGCTGCTCATCCATTCCAAAATAGAAGACAGACATTGAATCAGAGAGTCTTAGAGAGTCAGGGTCATCAGATGCTAGAGATAAATAAAGCTAAATGACATCTGCATTGTTGTGGTAGTTCACCTTGTGTTCTGAAATAATCCAGCCTTGAAAATAATACCAGGTGGATGCTGCACATTAGTGATGGTTGGTAGTGATGGCTCACTGTAGTGCTTTGTGTAGTGAGAAAAGTTCTATATAGATGTAATAAATGAATTACTATTATTATTATCACCTTAACCAGTGCAGTTTTTCTACTATGATTTGTTATATTATCTGTCTGAAGCTTATTAAAACATAGTGTTTATGTAAATAGTCATTAGAAATTGGTTTAACATTGTCAAGTACCCGTCAGATAGTCGAACCTTGGATTCAGGAGGAACAGTGTGGTTTTCGTCCTGGTCGAGGAACAGTGGACCAGCTCTACACCCTTAGCAGGGTCCTGGAGGGTGCATGGGACTTTGCCCAACCAGTCTACATGTGTTTTGTGGACTTGGAAAAGGCGTTCGACCGTGTCCCTTGGGGAATCCTGTGGGGATTACTCCGGGAGTATGGGGTACCGGACCCCCTGATAAGGGCTGTTCGGTCCCTGTACAACCGGTGTCAGAGCTTGGTCCGCATTGCTGACAGTAAGTCGAACCCATTTCCAGTGAGAGTTGGACTCCGCCAGGGCTGCCCTTTGTCACTGATTCTGTTCATAACTTTTATGGACAGAATTTCTAGGCGCAGCCAGGGCATTGAAGGGGTCCGGTTTGGTGGACTCAGGATTGGGTCACTGCTTTTTGCAGATGATGTTGTCCTGTTTGCTTCATCAGGCCGCGATCTTCAGCTCTCTCTGGATCGGTTCGCAGCTGAGTGTGAAGTGGCTGGGATGGGAATCAGCACCTCCAAATCCGAGACCATGGTCCTCAGCCGGAAAAGGGTGGAGTGCGCTCTCAGGGTTGGGAGCGAGATCCTGCCCCAAGTGGAGGAGTTCAAGTATCTCGGGGTCTTGTTCACGAGTAAGGGAAGAATGGAGTGTGAGATCGACAGGCAGATTGGTGCGGCATCTGCAATGATGCAGGCTGATGGTGGTGAAAAAGGAGCTGAGCCGTAAGGCAAAGCTCTCAATTTACCAGTCGATCTATGTTTCTACCCTCACCTATGGTCATGAGCTATGGGTAGTGACCGAAAGAATGAGATCGCGAATACAGCGGCTGAAATGAGTTTCCTCCGCAGGGTGTCTGGGCTTTCCCTTAAAGATAGGGTGAAAAGCTCAGTCATCTGGGATGGGCTCAGAGTAGAGCTGCTGCTCCTCCGCATCGAGAGGAGTCAGATGAGGTGGCTCGGGCATCTGATCAGGATGCCTCCTGGACGCCTCCTTGGTGAGTTGTTCCGGGCACATCCAACCGGGAGGAGGCCCTGGGGAAGACCCAGGACACGCTGGAGGGACTATGTCTCCCGGCTGGCCTGGGAACGCCTCGGGATTCCCCCGGAAGAGCTAGAAGAAATAGCCGGGGAGAGGGAAGGTCTGGGCATCTCTGCTCAAGCTATTGCCCCCATGACCCGACCTCGGATAAGCGAAAGAGAATGGATGGATGGATGGATTGTCAAGTACAGAGGAGTAGGGATTCGTTTTATGAGCAGAGGTTTAAATACTGCAGTCTTTGGACTAATGATGAGTCCACTATGTCAAGTACACTATCAATTAGCACTTTGAAAAATCCTGTTGGGACTGGGTAAAGGACACAACTGAAGGGTTTTTACATTAAGGAATTATTTTACAGAGTTCAGGTAAACCTTTTTCAGTGAATTAATTTAATTATATGTAAAGGCCATGCTGCCGTTCAACAGGATTTATTTTGGATGGGTGTATTATGTTAGTTCTAATATTCTAATAAAGCCTCATAAGTTTCGCTAGAAGTATTCAGGGGGCTGTTCATTGGCTGAACTGGGATTAGAAATAGGACTGTGTCTCAAGGCAGACTATTTTATTATACTCAGTTATAAGTGCATTTAATATTTCAAAGATTATTGTTAATTTATGTTTTTTACATTAGCATTCAGTCCCATGGCATTTTCTCTTAATATCCAACACTCTATGAGTTTTCCAGGGTATTTTAGTGCTGGAGAATTTCTTAATTTTTTCAGGGGTCACTCTTGGCAGTGGATCACTCGGCTTGTGCATTGATGAAGGACGCAGCTAGCTGCTAGAACTAACGTGAACTCCAGGACACATCAACCATTGACACTTCAAACGCACCATGCAGCCAGGGTCTTCCAGGGGCCACGCCTGTCTGATGGTCGCCTTTCTGATCAATGGCTGCACAGCTCCCTGTCGTCGACGCAACTGGGGAGTTTGCAAGGGCCCAGGCCCCTCTGTCCACTAAGAGCAGACCTGTGGTGCAGTGACATTTCCCAGCACTTCCACAGGCAGAGAAGGGGGCCGATCAGTGAGAAGGGTATCAAACTGGTCATCCCCATGACCTCTGCGCATTCCAGGAGGAAGCGGGGGCATCTGTCAATGGTGCACGTTGGCACCTTCTCACAGAGACAAGACCCGGGGTGGTTTCCCAACCATGTCTGGAGTGGGGGATTGTCCGACTCAAACCTCAGCTGAGACGTGATGATCTGTTGATTTTAAGCATATTACTAAGTGTAGGAAAAGAAACTAACCAGAATTCCCTCAGTAACGGCGAGTGAAGAGCCCAGTGCAGAATCCCTGCCGTACATGAGACTGCCTTCCTGGCGTCAAGTGTGGGTCAAAGCTAAACTCGTGGTGGCCCTTTTCACGTCGGGATCAGGTCTCCTCAGAGTTCGGTTGTTTAGGAATGCAGCCTAAAGTGGGTGTCAAAAACCATCCAAGGCTAAATACGAGCACAACACTGATAGCCAACAAGTATTGTATGGGAAGGCTGAAAAGAATTTTACAAGCGTGCTTAAATAATTTTCAAGCATTATGATAGGTTCTAACCGTTCACCTATGTATTTAGGGTTTCTATTACTTTCAAAATGCCTGCACTGCCTGGAGTAACTCAGCAGGCTTCTCTAAATGAATTTGCCATTCATCTTTCCTATCTGGTATTGACGAGGACTTCTGGGATCTCTCTTTCTGCGCCTGCTCAGTCATGTACAGAAGTGGTTCCTGGGAAGTGTTGTTTGGGCAGTTGCTATGATGACCAGTCAGTTCCAACAGCAAAAGTTGGGTGCCAGATTCCAAACACAAATCCCAACTACATCCCAACTACATCAATTAAGGCAGAGAAAAAGAGTTCAATCATTCACTGGGTCTTCTCTGAATTCTGCTTCCATGGAGCGGTGCTTTGGGATTCGCGGCTCCAATTCTGACTAACCATTTTGCTTTTCCCATAGGGCCTCGCATTTTACCCTGTGACTGGTTTTAACCAAATGGACATCTCTGAAGTGGATGTCCTTCTTGCTTTTTGATGACTGGCAGCCATCTTGCCTGGGGTAGAGGAATGCAGGAGACAGCAAACCATGGATTTATGCTTAGGAAGAAAAACTTCCTAATGTTTGTGTAGAATTTACCCTTAACAAGTTTCCAACTGTGTCCCTATGTTCTTGATGGACTCATGTTAAAATAATCGTCTCAATCCACTGTACTAATTCCCTTCATAATTTTAAACTCTTCAGTCATGTCTCCTCTTAATCTTCTTTTGTTTAAACTGAAATGGCTCAGCTCTTTTAATATTTCCTCATAATTTATCCCCTGTAGCCCTGAAATCAGCCTAGTCATTCTTCTCTGGGCTTTTTCCAGCACTGCTATGTCCATTTTGTAGCCTGTAGAAAAAAAATTGCACACAGTATGAGGCCTCACCAGTGTGTTATAAAGCTTCAGCATAACCTCCTTGGACTTGTACTCCACACATTGTGCTATATAACCTAACATTCTGTGAGCTTTCTTAATGGCTTCTGGGAAGTGTCTGAAAATTGATAATGTTGAGTCCACGACAAATCCTAAATCGTTCGTATCTATCTATCTATCTATTTACAGACATTAAATTTCATCTGCCACAAATCTGCCCAAGCCTGTATACTGTCCAAGTCCCTCTGTAATGATTCAGCAGATTCAAGATTATTTTCCAATCCATCTAGCGTGTAATCATCTACAGACTTAACCAGCTTATTACTCCACTCCAAATAATTTATATATATTAAAAATAGCAGTGGCCCTAGCACTAACCCCTGAGAAACACCATTCTGAACATCAGACAATTCTGGTAAAGTTCTTCGCACCATTACCTTCTGCATCCTGTGTAAGCCAATTTTCCCCCCTTCTACAAACAACATCCTGAACTCCCAGTTCTTTTAGTTTGATGCCGAAACTTCTCATGTGACACCTTAACAAATACTTTCTGAAAGTAAAGATAAACAATATCATGTGCTCTACTTTGATCGTACACTTTTGTTGCTTCCTCATAGAAATCAAGCATGTTAGTAAAACAAAACATCTCATTTGAACTCATGCTGACTGTTTAGTAAAACTCCTGTTCTTGTCATGTGTTACTGAATATTTTCCTTAAAACTTCCTTGCATTAATTTTCCTGTGATTCCAGTTAGGCTTACTGGCATATATTTGTTTGGATCTGCCCAAACACCCATTTTATAAAATGGGATGACATTTGACATTTTCCAGTCCTTTGGTATTTCCCCATTGTGCAGTAACTTTGTAAAAATATGTGTCAAGGGTTCATAAATGTATTGTATTCACTAACCTAGAGATCTAGGATATATATTATCTGGTTCTCATGATTTGTTTGATTTCAGCCTATTTATTCTGTTCACCTTGGTCAAGCTTCATTTATTATAAAAACAAGTATCCTCTATATGTATAGGTAAAATGACTTTATGTTGCAAGTTTACAAAGAATATGAGTAACTCTAGCTTATTACATTAATCACAAAAATACTTCAAGATATAATCGTTCTTCCCTGCAAACATTTCACTCAGCAAAGTGGGAATTTTAATCCACCTGAAAGATTGAAAGTCGCATCTTAAAACTGTCTCTTCATTGACTTTGAATAAACATTTTGTTTTGTTAAAACAAAAAATTACTTTGTGAACTGCAACATCCATCCATCCATTCATACATCAATTTCATTTATATTGTAAATTCAATTCATTCTGAGTAGGGCCGCGAAAGAGCCGAAGCCTATCCCAGCAAGCACAGGGCACACGGCAGGAACAATCTCTGGACAGGGTGGCAGGCTGAAGACACACAAACACACACTAGTGCCAATTAAGCCACAGCAACTCACCTAAACTGCATGTCTTTGGACCGTAGAGTTTTGTGGTGGCCAGAGCAACTAAAGGAAACCCACCATGGCACAGGGAGAACATGTAAACTTAATGTAAGGAGGACCCAAAACGAGAACTGTGAAGGAGCAGCACTACCACTGCACCACCATGACACCCTCTGAAACATACCTTTTAAATTTACGGTTAAACAAATTTTCGTGGTCTTACCTTACACTGAACATGCAGGTAGCTGTAATGTTCCTGCTCTTGATATAATGGCAAAATGTGAAACACCTTAATAGCATCACTCAGTTCTGACTGCACGCCAACAATCATTTCAATAAAAAAGAGGTAATAATGCCAACATTACATTACACTGATTTCATATTAGTTATTCAACCAAAATGAAGCAAAATGTAATTAAATATAAAGAGAAAAGTTGAATAGACAATTCACATGCATAACTGGTCTGTAAAAACAAACAATTATTTAGTAAATTGCATGCAAAATATCTTTTAAACGTGTGCCTCAACAAAATGGAACGGTCTTAGCTAACTATAAACACGCGAGATACTAGTCACTTATTTTAATATTTATTTATGAAAGTTAAACATCAGCACGAATTTACAAAGACACAATCACTGAACGATATATCTGTTAATCAAATTTGTAAATACAACACATAGAATCTGCATTTTATTGCACAAAGGCTTAAAATGTATGTTCAGAAATCAGAAACATTTCATTTATTGTTCATCCAAGTGTTTTATGTACAATTAAAACATGAAGGTAAACAACATTAGGGATAATCAAGATTTGGAATATAAATTTATTAACGAGGAATCTTTCTTAAATAGTTTGCATGCCATAAGAATTTTAAAAGCTTTTCTAAACCAAGGGTAAAAAAAGCCATAAATGAGTGGATTGAATGCAGAGTTAAACAAAGCGGTCCACTGTACTACAAACAATAGTCCCCGGAAAGAAACAACAAAAACTTCGGCAAAATGAAACAGGTAATAAGGTGTCCAACATACCAAGAATACTAAAATCACAACACCTACAGTTTTCATAGCTTTATATTGCCTTTTAAATGATGATTTATCTGCCTTCTGTTTTGAGGATAAATCCTTTTGTTCTCCAAAATTAATTTTTTTTGTGTGTAGTTTTGCAACAAATAAAATTTTAGTATACAGGCCAATCATAACTGAGAAAGGAAAGATAAATGATAATACATAATCAATTAATACGACAATAAATATATTTAATATGGCACAGTAGCCTGTACAATTGTGTCTATAAACAAGTGAGAAATGAATAAGTAAAATACAATATACTATGGAGGACACCCAGCTTATTACAACAAACATCCAACCAACTTTTAATTTAACCTTTATGGAATAAAGCAAAGGAAAACAAATAGCACAATAACGATCAACTGCAAGAAACAAAAGATGAACTTCAGAAACAGAAGTCAGGATTGCAGAAATAACCATTTCAAATAAACAGAGCATACTGTCAGAGTACCAACACTTTTCCACTGTTTTTATAGCACCAATTGGCATGGTAAATAATCCAATCATGAAGTCTGACAGAGCCATGGAAGCAATAAGAAGGTTTGTTACTGAATGAAGCTGCTTGAAATGACAGATGGAGACAAACAGAAGCAAATTGCCAAACACTGAGAAAAACACGACTATAGCAAAGATAACATAAAGTGCTACATTAAGAATGCCTGAACTGAAGAGTTTGCCACAGGTTGCATTTCGTAATGATGGACAAGCTCTTGCAGCAAGCTGGTAAATGTCCATTATGTAGCATAGCAGCATTAACTGAAATAATAAATTGTCACTTGAACAATATCTTTTATAAACCAGTGAAGTGTTTTGTTTTTAGAAGAGTATCCTTTGACAATATATTTTTAACACCTTTAATATATGCTCCATGGGATAATTAACACAATGATATTTGTTTTCGTGCACCTCTGCTACATTTGAAAAAATACATACACAATAAATTTACAGAAGAATATTTGGATAGGAAAACTACATAAACATATTATTTTGATATTGTTTTGCGCTTTTATTGACTGGACCAGAAATGTGTTGAATCACAATATGCATAAACTTGTATGAATCTAATTTCAATCATAAATTAAAAAAAATGCTAAAATATGAGTACAGAAACATGTATGAAAATATTAAATAATTGAAAGTTATGCAGAGCCATGCTACCTTCTACCTTCAGTCTTTATAGAGTTTCCCTTTGGAATGCGTAGATGTTTTGAATCCCAAATAAACGAGGTTATGATTGAATCTAACTTCTTAAAAAATGATTTGTTAGTGTATATGGGTATGCTTCGAAATTGAAAAAGAAGCTTAGGAAGGATACTTATCTTGATAATGTTAATTCTTCCAGCTAAAGTGTGATGGAGGGTAGAAAATCTATGCAAGTCTTGCTTAAGTTTTTCCATGCAGACAGCAAAATTTTGTTCATTAAGAGCTTTATGTTTACTTGTGATGTTTACCCCTAGGTATTTAAACTGATCTGCGATCTAGTTCACTGGTGTATTATTGTGATATTTCCCTCTACTTACCCTTTACCTAGGGGTACCGTAGATCCCGGAATACAAGCCAACCCGGTATATTAGCCGATCCCCTTCTCTACCGACTAAATTACACGTATTTGCCGATGACCGGTATTTAAGCCGACCCCCTTCTCCAAGCAAAATTTTCTAAATTTCCTTAAAAGTGTCTCTTCGGGTATATTTATAATGTTTATCGGCGAGAATTTGAGAATGCTGGCATTTTTGATGGAAACTAGGAAGTGATTGCGGAGAAGTTTGGTAAATTGGAACCTTTGTGTTGAAACTATATACGCAAATACGGTACATCGGCGGGTGGATTTCCGGAGACTTGTTATAAATTTGATTAACTTAAATACGCAATACAGTGGACCCTTGACTTACGAACTTAATTCGTTTGCAAAGGCTAACCCATAATGCGTTCCAAACCTCCCACTACAACACTTACTTAACCTTTTCATAATAAAAAACACCAATATTTTTTCTAATGTACTAACCAAAAAGTTATAAAAAGTGCCTAGCCTACTTCGATTAGGCTAGGAGCATGGCGGCGCGCAACGGCTCAGGGCTCTCCTTTTCAGTGCACTTTTTTGTTGTTTTTGTACTTTTTTTTTGTCCTTGTTTGTGCACGATCGGTTCGGCGAACATCCGCTACACCATTCAGAACCTTATAGACATCGGTGTCCAGAGCCAGACATCTGTTTTGAGTGTTTTTCATCACACGCACAACATCCCAGACAACATAGCGAGACCAGCGGGCTCTCCGTGGTTTGTTGTCGGGTCTAGGAGACGACACAGACGGAGGAGGGAAAGAAAGCAGAAGCGGGGCCGCAGATACGGCGTTATGCTAAGGCTAAAAAACAACAATACAAGCCCTATACAGAACTTTTTTCTGCACTGAAGGAGCTGCTTTTAATCTCATTGTAGATGCGTATAGTGACAGTAAAAGGCATTCTATTCTAGAAACAATTTCATACTGTACTCACCATTTAATTTGACATCTTTGGGCTGCAGGAAGGGAGGAGGAGGAGGAGATATTTCCACACAATGTCCATCTTCGTTTCGAAATTACATCCACAAACACATGTATCTGGGCATCGACTTACGCTTACTAACGCTCTCGGTTGTTTGTTTACAATCGCGCAAGCGGATACACGTGACCGCATCCGTTTCAGAACGCAAGATGTGGATCGTAAATCTAAATAATAAATTTTATTTTAAACTTCCCGATAATTTATTATAAATTTTATTAATAAAATCAACAACTAAAACACTTTTTTGAATAAATTCTTTATTTAATTTAAAGTACCGGCATGCAAAGTTACTTCTTCATCTGAAAGATGGCTCTGTGGTTTCGTCATTATTTACTTCCGTATTGATCGGCAAAACCGGCATTGCGCTGGAAATCTTGAATCTGAAATGATACTCGTTGTATAAACCGAACCCCAAACTCCAAGCCAAAAATCTAGGACGAAATTCTCGGCTTGTATTCCGGGATCTACGGTAAGTGTACTCATCAGGTTCGTTACCAGGTTGGTCTACTGTCGCACCTTAAGAATAACACATGCATACATAAATATACACATACACAGCTGGTTAATCTTTAGCACTTTAAACCACACAAGTGCCTTATGAATAACGCAACTTGTCATTCTTCTGGCACTTCAAGAGACATACTTATAGTCGGCATGAACAACATACAGTGTTTTAAATATATCTCAGACGTAAATATTATTTTAGTCTCTAGAAATATATTCAAACATGCAAAGGCTCTACATCTTTGGCTATAGGGCATTTATCAACCAAAAATGCCTTGTTTTATGTACTGTTCCCTAGTATCTGGTTGCTGCAGGTGCTCAAAGAAATCTACCTTATTACTTTAATCACTCTAGATATGAAGACAATGCATAAACATTTAAAAGCACAGTGGTATTTTTTACATAAATAATAATTCAAGATAGAACAAAGAATAATAAAAAATTGGATTGATAGTAAAGTCTGTATATATATTGTGATGGGCGGCCGGCAGCTCATCCCAGTCGACACACCCAGGATGCTAGATGGCATCTTCCCTGCAGCCTAGAGGTGCCCCGGATTCCCACAGGGCATCATGAAAGATGGAGTTTGGCTTCACAACCCTGCTGGGTACCGTGGATACCACCATGTGACGCTGCAGGGAGATGAGGGGATTTTTGTTTCCCATATACCCTGGAAGTACAGTGGAACCTCAGTTCACGAACGGCTCGGAACATGTACAAATCAGTTTACGACCAAAAAATTTGCCAAACTTTTGCATCTGTTCACAACCACAGACTCGGTATACAAACAAGCCATTTTCCCTTTCGGTTTGTGCGCGACGATGATTTCCGCATGTGTTCAGTCTCTCCCTGTGTAGCGAGAGAGAGAGAGAGACACACACGCGCACACGAGAGAGACACACACTCACACACGCACGCGCGCGCGAGAGAGAGAGACACACACGCACACGAGAGAGAGAGACAGACAGACAGACACACACACACGCGCGCGAGAAAGAGAGACGGCTGGATGCATAAGGCTTGTTTTTAAAGAGAAAGATCTGAGCATTGTTTTAACCTTGTTGCATTTAATGAAGACTTTTTTCTATTGGATTGCAACCTCCACTTCACTTCTGTTTACAGCGATCTGTTCATAGCGTGCATTGTTGCAATGTTACTTTTCTTGGGAGTTTATTAAATTACAGATGTTTCAAATGTTCATTTTTTTCCATGCTTAAAACTCATTGAAAAAAAAAGTGTTTTTAGCGAGCAGTTCGTAGCACTACAGCGCTAACTCTTGCAGTGTTAATTTTCTTTGTTGTTCAAGGTTTTCTCAGTGTTATTCAGTGTTTTTACATTTAGTTTACTGTTACGCTGTGCATTCTATGGTATAATGAACTATATTTGTGCTTAAAAATCTTTAAAAAAAATATTTACATACAGTTCGTACGGTCTGGAACAGATTAATTGTATTTACATACAATCCTATGGAGGAAACTACTTCGGCTTGGAATGAATTATGGTCGTGAACTGAGGTTCCACTGTACTCCGAAGTCACAGGACCGGAAGAACAGAAGTACTTCCGGGCTGAAGAAAATTACAAGTCTCCATCTGACCCAGAAGTGCTAATGAATCACATGGACACAAGGACAGGAACACTTCCGGGTCAAGAACTATATAAAGGAATGTTAGAGACCCAGCAAGCTGAGCCGGAGTTGGGAGGGAGTCTGATGGAGCTTCTCGGGGGAGAGGAGGAATAATTGTATTGACTAATGTGTTTATTGATTGTGTATATGGTGGTGGAGGTGCTTTGGGGCACTTTAAGGATTAAAATTAAAATACTTCTGGGTGCTTTTAAACCTGTGTCTGAATCTGTCTATTGACAATATACAGTCTTTAGAAAAAGCTTACAAAAAAATGAAGATGTCACGGATGAATGTCGCAGGGCGGCATTGATATAGCACTCAAAGTTGTCCATGAGATGCTTTGCCGATGATCAGATAGAAATGCCTGCATGTTGCTTGCACCCTCTTCTGACGTCGCTCTCACCCCCCTCTGATGTCGCTCTGTTCTATTCCTTTAGTCCGTCATATTTATTTTAAAATGCTAGGACAGTTTCTCAAGATGTGATTTCTATATTTACCTGATTGGCTGACTGTTAATATGATGAATGAATACGCTCAGACTCTGTTTTCCCAAACAATAGAGTTTTTTTTATGTTTTAACAATCTCCTTTCTCAATCTGTAGACCAGTTTAGTTCTGGTGCCCTTCCATTCATAGGTGATAAAATCATCAATACAGTTTGAGACATCTCCTGGATTCCTGCTCAGATCAAACAAATGGTACAGTGATTCAGGAAAACAGATTGCTTTTGATGCTAACTATCCATGCAAGTGACCTGTATTTAAGTTGTTTTGTCTTGAGCAAAATATAATGAAAATATAGACCACTATTTACAAATTTTGCATCCCACAACAGGAAACAGCACACTTTTATTCAAATTAATTTTGAGTCCAGAAATCTTTTGAAATTCTGCTAGTGCTGTTAGGACTGCAGACATATTATTTTGTGGATCTGATATATATATATATAGTACCATTTCATCTGCATATAGTGATATGTTTTGTTCAAGTCCTTCTCTGATAACCCCCTTTATCTCATAAGCAATTTAAAAGTGAAGTGGTGATTACAAATAGCAGTGGAGACAGGGAGCATCCTTGTCTAGTAATATGTTCTAGTTTGAAGTAATCTGAAATAATGTTATTAATACAAACTGAAGCTTCTGGACTGGTATACAGTAGTTTGATCCATGAACAGATCAGACCAATCCCAAATTTCTCCAATGTAGTGAAAAGGTAGTTCCATTCAACCATATCAAATGCTTTTTCTGCATCCAACAATAATATCATCTCCGGGTTGTTTGTGAGTGAATATATGACATTAAACAGGTATTGAAGATTGAAAGCTAGGTGTCTGACTTTAATAAATCCAGTTTGGTCTTGTGATATTACTTAAAGGAAGCACAGTCTCAATCCTTCTAGCTAGAACTTTGGAGAATATCTTAACATCATTATTCAGAAGTGAGATTGGTCTGTATGATACATATTGTAATAATTCCTTATTTTTCTTAGGAAAGATGGTAATCAATGCTATGGCAAAAAGTTTGAGGTAGAATTATATTGTCCCTCCATCTATCCATCCTCTTCCGCTTATACGAGATTGGGTTGCAGGGGCAGCAGCTTGAGCAGAGATGCCCAAACTTCCCTCTCCCCGGCCACTTCTTCTAGCTCTTCCAGGAGAATCCCAAAGCATTCCCTGGCCAGCTGGGAGACATAATCCCTCCAGAGTGTCCTGCGTCTTCCCCGGGGCCTCCTCCTGGTTGGATGTGCCCGGAACACCTCACCAGGGAGGCATCCAGGAGGCATCCTGATCAGATGCCCGAGCCACCTCTGACTCCTCTCGATGCGGAGAAGCAACAGCTCTACTCTGAGCCCCTCCCAGATGACTGAGCTTCTCACATTATCTTTAAGGGAAAGCCCAGAAACCCTGCGGAGGAAACTTAGTTCAGCCACTTGTATTCGTGATCTCATTCTTTGGGTCACTACCCATAGCTCATGACCATAGGTGAGGGTAGGAATGTAGATCAACTGGTAAATTGAGAGCTTTGCCTTATGACTCAGCTCCTTTTTCACCACGAAAGACCGCTGCAGAGCCTGCATCACATCCGCCTGTCGATCTCACACTCCATTCTTCCCTCACTCGTGAACAAGACCCCGACATACTTGAATTCCTCCACTTGGGGCAGGATCTCTCCCCCAACCCTGAGAGGGCACTCCACCCTTTTTCAGCTGAGGACCATAGTCTCGGATTTGGAGGTGCTGATTCCCATCCCAGCCAATTCACACTCAGCTGTGAACCAATTCAGAGAGAGCAGAAGATCACGGCCTGATGAAGCAAACAGGACAACATCATCTGCAAAAAGCAGTGACCCAATCCTGAGTCCATCAAACTGGATCCCCTCAACACCCTGGCTGCGCCTAGAAATTCTGTCCATAAAAGTTATGAACAGAATCGGTGACAAAGGGCAGCCCTGGTGGAGTCCAACACTCACTGGAAATGGGTTCAACTTACTGCTGGCAATGTGGACCAAGCTCTGACACCGGTTGTACAGGGACCAAACAGCTCTTATCAGGGGGTCCGGTATCCCATACTCCCGGAGCACCCCCCACAGGATTCTCCGAGGGACACGGTCGAATGCCTTTTCCAAGTCTACAAAACACATGTAGACTGGTTGGGCAAACTCCCATGCACCCTCCAGGATTCTGTTAAGGGTGTAGAGCTGGTCCACTGTTCATCCACCCCCGGGGCCCTGCCACCAAGTAGTTTTTTGACCACCTCAGTGACCTCAGCCCCAGAGATGGGGGGGGGGGGGGGGGTAGGGGGCACCACTGAGTCCCCAGTTGTGTATGAAGATTGAGATTTGTGCCGAGTCGAGATCAGCAGCGCACCATCCCCACCATATACGGTGTTGACACTGCACTGCTTCCCCCTCCTGAGACGCCAGACGGTGGACCAGAATCTCCTCAAAGCCGTTCGAAAGTCATTCTCCATGGCCTCCCCAAACTCCAAACTCCTCCCATGCCCGAGTTTTTGCCTCAGCAACCACCAAAGCCACATTCCGCTTGGCCTGCCGGTACCTATTAGCTGCCTCTAGAGTCCCACAGGACAAAAGGGTCTGGTAGGACTCCTTCTTCAGCTTGACAGCATCTCTCACCACCGGTGTCCACCAACAGGTTCGGGGATTGCCGCCATGACAGGCACTGACCACCTTATGGCCACAACTCTGGTCAGCTGCAATAAAGGCACGGAACATGGCCCATTAAGACTCAATGTCCCCCACTTCCCTCGGGACATGGTCGAAGTTCTGCAAGAGGTGGGAGTTGAAGCTACTTCTGACAGGGGACTCTACCAGATGTTCCCAGTAGACCCTCACAACACGTCTGGGCCTACCAAGCCTGACTGGCATCCTCCCCCACCATTGAAGCCAACTCACCACCAGGTGGTGATCAGTTGACAGCTCTGCCCCTCTCTTCACCTGAGTGTCCAAAATATGTGGCCGCAAGTCCAATGACATGACCACAAAGTCGATCATTGAACTCAGGCCTAGGGTGTCCTGGTACCAAGTGCACATATGAACAGCCCTATGCTTGAACATGGTGTTCGTTATGGACAATCCGTGACAAGCACAGAAGTCCAATAACAAAACACCACTCAGGTTTAGATCAGGGGGGCCATTCCTCCCAATCATGCCCTTCCAGGTCTCACTGTCATTGCCCACATGAGCAGTACAAGGGAGGCCCCAGAAGGTATGCCCTCTAGCACCCCCTCCAGGGACTCCAAAGTGGTGGGTACTCCAAACTGCTGTTCAGCGCATACGCACAAACAATAGTTAGGACTCGTCCCCCTACCTGAAGGCGGAGGGAGGCTACCCTCTTGTCCACCGGGTAAACCCCAATGTACAGGCTCCAAGTTGGGGGGCAATAAGTATGCCCACACCCACTCGGCACCTCTCACCGGTGGCAAATCCAGAGTGGTAGAGAGTCCAGCCCCTCTCAAGGAGATTGGTTCCAGAGTTCAAGCTGTGCGTTGAGGTGAGCCTGACTATATCTAGCCAGAACCTCTCGATCTCGTGCACTAGCTCAGGCTCCTTCCCCTTCAGAGAGGTGACATTCCACGTCCCAAGAGCCAGCTTCTGTAGCCGAGGATCGGACCGCCAAGGTCCCCGCCTTCAGCCACCACCCAACTCACACTGCACCCGACCTCCTTGGCCCCTCCCATAGGTGGTGAGCCCATGGGAAGGGGGACCCACGTTGCCTCTTCTGGCTATGCCCAGCCGAGCCCCATGGGTGCAGGCCCAGCCACCAGGCGCTCGCCATCGAGCCCTATCTCCAGGCCTGGCTCCAGAGCGGGGCCCCGGTGACCCATGTCCAGACGAGGGAAAACGCCATCCAAATTTTTTATTCATCATAGAAGGTCTACAGAACCGCTCTTTGTCTCATCCCTCACCTAGGACCAGTTTGCCTTGGGTGGCCCTACCAGGGGCATAAAGCCCCGGACAACAGAGCTCCTAGGATCATTGGGACACGCAAACCCCTCCACCACGATAAAGTGGTAGTTCGGTTATTGTCCCTGGCTTTTGTAAATGTTGCTTATAATAGAAGTTTTATTACTGGACTGCAAATATGAAAGCTATAAAAACCAGGACACAAACAGATGAACGCACACAGGCTTGGTCCACAATAGAAATAAAATCCTGCAGTACTTCTTTATATTCCTTGCTTTGTATCCCAGTAAATAAGAGTTATCGTCAATATACTAACAACCCAACTGTGCTTCATTCACTCAGAATATGGAACCAATGTAGGAAGTACTTCAAGACAGAGAAGCTTTTATATGTGGCGCCTCAGCATGATAACCACTTTTTTCTACCCTCTGAAATGCATGCAGTTTTTACTGTTTAGAAAACATACAGGATTAAATCACTTAGGATTTGTACATAGATAATGTCTTTACATCCTACAAACAATTACACTCCAAATTTAACTTTCCATCAACACAATTCTTCCACTATCTCCAAATTATAAACTTTTGTAAACAAAATCTGCCCAGTTTTCCTCACCACCTTCCTACTTCAATTCTGGTACAAATATTGATCAGTCTTGAGGACAGCATTTCGGTAATATACAAAAACATTTTAAAGTCACTTCCTTTCAAAGATCCCAGAGTACAGTGTGAATAAAATCTCTCACTCAACATTTGAGAAAAGGAGTCAAAGGCAGCCATTCACAGAATTCACTCTAGCTCCATATATGCAAAGCATACAATTATTCAACTTAAAATCTTTTATTGAGCACATCTGTCTCATTTAACACTAGAATTACCACAGCCTACAAAAAAACTTGTAGATCCATCCCACCTTAAATCGCTTCTCACCTCTCCATCAGAGTCTTTTGTCCTGTAAATGTGTGGATAAGCAGCAAACAGCAAGCAGCCTGCTATCACATCCCCCCACCCCTCACAGTTTTATCAGCTCAGGTCTGTTTACCTTTGTGTCAGTTGCTTAGAGTTGTATATAGTGAGAAGTCAAGCAAAATTACACCTTTTATAAATACTATATTGTTATTTGGAACACTTGCATTTCATGTGTGTTCTGTGTCTACAACGATCTATGTAAACACATCGTTAAAACAGAAATGTTTTTCATGTTTTAGTAATAATTGACAAAATGTAGACATGAAGCATATAATGTGTGAAGTCTGAATTCCAAATATCAAATAAACACTTTCACAAAAGGTACAAATATAACAGAACAAGTGTGCTTCTATTTAAGAATATAACTGCAGAAAAAGAACCCGCATTAGGGTGCAACATTGACAAGAATTTGCTATAACTGCTTCGGTGGTGCAATGGTATCAGCTGTTGACTGATAATCAAAACTTCACAGGTTCGATCCTGGACGAGTCCGTTTTGAGAAGTGAGCTGCTCGTATTCTTACTATTTTAGAATAAAAACATACATTTGATTCCAGTCTGTAACAGCCGGTGTAATTTATGATACTTGTAAAGGTTAGCTTTGGGTTTTTTATTATTCAGTTTGATTATCTCAGTTGCGTTCATGATAACCACCCCCACACCCCCCCGCCACATTTGACACTGCTGTTTTCACATAAAGATGCGCTATAACAGAAGTCAACTCAGATTATGACGACGCTTCTACATCGGAGCAAGAATGCACTTTTGCCATTGCTGTACTTTGTATATGTACATGGGAAGCTCTGAACTTGACTTTACACTGTAGGAAGTGAGTAAAAAAATAAAGGTAAATAGGTAAATAGCATTTGATCTGGCTCATTTCAACCTAGGCTGTCAACAGGTTGAAATGCATAACAATGTGTCATTGGTGCTTCATAAACTCTAGATGTTGCCACTCCTGACTTGCTGTGATAACTCGACTTGTGTTGGAAAGAACAACAGGAAGAATGTCTCCAAATCTGTCCCAACATTATGCAACGAAATCTACTGACCTATGTCATAGAGAGAGTGCATTGCCTTTGTCAACTGTTTGTGTCAAGAAATAACCCACTGATAGGAACAGGCAGTTGCTGGATCCCGGAATAGAGATGACGTTGTAGAAAAACTCGTCAACAGAGAAGATACTGTCGTTCATTTTATAACAAAGGCAGGAGGAAGGAGCTAAACCAATAGCAAGGAGCAAAACCAATGGCAATGGTCGAGAGAGTACCTTCCTCTAGAAGGCTACGGAAAAGACTCCCAGGTGCACACATGAAATTTCACTCGGTCAGGCTAGATATAGGACGTTGACGTGACACCAATGGGGTCACAAGAGATGAGCGGGGAACGCGGTAGTCCGAAGGAGGAATAGGAATAGAGAAAAGCGACGTGCAGGTGTATGGGAGGCCACAGGCAGCGCGGGGAAGGGTTTGGAAGACGACAAATAGGAATCGAGAAATGCCGTGTTGGCTGCGTGTGGGTGGGACCGGTTTTGAAGAGGAAGCAGGACGAACCAGAAGACGAATATATATAAGAGATTTGAAATTGGTAAAAATATAATTCTTACTTACTGGATCTGTTCAAAACTTTTTAAAACATGGCAGGATCTAATCAATAACATTTTATCCATCCATCCATTTTCCTATCCGCTGAATCCTAACACAGGGTCACGGGGGTCTGCTGGAGCCAATCCCAGCCAACACAGGGCACAAGGCAGGAACCAATCCTGGGCAGGGTGCCAACCCACCACAGGACAGACACACTAACTAGGGCCAATTTAAAATCACCAGTCCATCTAATCTGCATGTTTTTGGACTGTGGGAGGAAACCGGAGCACCCAGAGGAAACCCACGCAGAGAACATGCAAACTCCACGCAGGGAGGACCCAGGAAGCAAACCCGGGTCTCTTTACTGCGAGGCAGCAGCGCTACCACTGCGCCACCATGCCATCCACAACATTTTAGAATTAGCATTTATATTGGAGAAAAGGATTTTCTGTCTCTTTTTTCTACTCTTAAAGCTTTACTCTGGTTGTTGGCCTACATCTCTTTCACATGGGTGGGGGTTGATTTGAACTTAGTTTTTTCAAGTTTGACTTACTTGTATGGAATGTTACTTGCTTTTAATAAATCTAAAAAATGCAAAAAAATAAATAATGAACATTTAAAAACCTGAATATTTTAAAATATAGCATACATTTTCTGAACAATTATTTTTCTTTAGAGGATTATAAGGAGCCAACATATATTTTGACATTGCTTTGTGCAATGTGAACAGAACTGCATCCATTGTTGGACACACTTACTAATTATGGACCAATTAATTCCAAAACACACATAGTGTATTTGCCAGCTCCACACGGACAGTGCCTGGACCGTAAACTGTAAGCAAGTCAGAGAAACTAGTTTTACAATAAAGCCTATCATATAGTGCCTTTTCTTCCTATCTATCTATATATCTATCCCCTTAGCTGTTTTTTTTTAATATATCTATTATACAGTGCCCTATGGGGTGCCAAACAGG
The DNA here is from genome assembly GCA_026402145.1 of Polypterus bichir lapradei. Lineage (NCBI taxonomy): Eukaryota > Metazoa > Chordata > Cladistia > Polypteriformes > Polypteridae > Polypterus > Polypterus bichir. Next base: position 106,618,319 of record JANRMT010062791.1, on the reverse strand, counting down.
CAATTACAATGATTTTTGTAAAATATAAAGTCATTCCTGAATATATAAAGTCAAAACTTGAATATATAAAGTAATTCCTGAATATATACAGTAAAGTCATTCCTGAATATATAAAGTCAGAGTTAAGATATATAAAGTCACTCCCGAATATATCCACACAGAGTCATAGTGACCGAAGGGGGGATCAGGATCCCTGTCCTTCCACGGTTTCAGCAGATTTACATGATAAACCTGCTCCCTCTGCCTACAATTGGGTTGACTCACAACAACAACAACAACAACAACAACATTTTATTTATATAGCACATTTTCATACAAAAAGTAGCTCAAAGTGCTTTACATAATGAAGAATAGAAAAATAAAAGACACAGTAAGAAAATAAAATAAGTCAACATTAATTAACATAGAATAAGAGTAAGGTCCAATGGCCAGGGTGGACAGAAAAAACAAAAAAAAAAACTCCAGACGACTGGAGAAAAAAATAAAATCTGTAGGGATTCCAGACCATGAGACCGCCCAGTCCCCTCTGGGCATTCTACCTAACATAAATGAAACAGTCCTCTTTGGATTTAGGGTTCTCACTGAAGGACTTGATGATGATGGTCACGTAGACTTCTGGCTTTTAATCCATCCATCATTGTTGGAGCATCATGATGCTTTGAGTAGGAGGTGGTGGCGCAGGCCACCACCACAAAGAAACCCGAAAAAGAAACAGAAGAGAGAGTAGGGGTCAGTATGGATTTTAGAACCACCATGAATAGTTATTATGATGAATTGAACATACAGAGTATCAGGATTAAGTTAAAGTGAAGTTATGAAAAGGCCATGTTAAAGTAATATGTTTTCAGCAGTGTTTTAAAGTGCTCTACTGTATTAGCCTGGCGAATTCCTATTGGCAGGCTCCAGATTTTAGGTGCATAACAGCAGAAGGCCGCCTCACCACTTCTTTTAAGTTTTGTTCTTGGAATTCTAAGGAGATACTCATTTGAGGATCTGAGGTTATGATTTGGAATATAAGGTGTCAGACATTCCGATATATAAGATGGGGCGAGATTTTTTAAATCATTGAGTCCTTTCCTCTCCTTAACTTCATAGGGACCTTGCCAATGGGCAAGCAACTTAGAGTGGGAGGAAGGTACTAGGAACATGACCCGATCTCCCAGGCGGAATTCCCAGAGAGACATGCCACAGTCATAATATTGGACCTGTGCTGCTTGTGCCTCTTCCATGTGACATTTAAGGAGGGGCCGAATTTTACCAAATTTGTCTCGTAATTGCACGATATACTCCAGTATATTTGTAGAGGGAAGAGCCTCTTCTTCCCATCCTTCTTTTAGGATATCTAATATGCCCTGGGGTTGTCGCCCATACAATAATTCAAAAGTGGAGAACCCTGTGAATGCTTGTGGGACTATCTGGTATACAAAATTGATGAGGAGGAGGAGCTGATCCCAGTTCCTTCCATCCTCGCTGACCACCTTACGAAGCATTTGTTTGAGAATCTGATTGAACTTCTGTATCAAACTATCGCTTTGAGGATGATATACCATGGTCTTTAGATACTTTATTTTAAGTAACTTGGCAGTCTCCTTGAAAGTCTCTAACGTAAAGGGTGTCCCTTGGTCCGTCAGGACTTCCTTAGGTATGCCGAAACGCACAAAGACCCCTACTAATTCCCGTGCGATGGCTTCAGAAGTAGCTGAGTGTAACAAAACAACTTTGGGGTATTTGGTAGCATAATCCATGAGGACTAAAATGTACTTGTGTCCTTGAGCTGAGGGCTCCAGGGGTCCGACTAAATCGACCCCAATTCTGTAAAAGGGAACATCAATCAAGGGAATTGGAATGAGAGGAGCACGGTCCTTCCTATGAATTTGTTGCAATTGACACAACGGGCAGGAAGTGCAAAAGCAACAAACCTCCTCATTGATTCCCAGCAAATAGAAGCAGAGCTTGATCCGCTCCAGGGATTTCTCAGTGCCCAAATGGCCACCTAGGAGGTGGGCGTGTGATAACTCACAGACTTGCCGCTGGAAGGTCCGCAGGATTAGCAGTAGCCTCCTCTCCTGCCCATCATGCTCCGCTAAACGATACAGAAGGTCGTTTTCTAACACAAAGTGAGGACCCTGTGGCATCGACTGGTTAGTGCGCTGGCCATTGACCAGGACCACTGCATTTTTAGCAAACTTCAGGGAATCCTCATTCCACTGCGCCCTTTTAAAAAAAGTCTGCGTTTCTCTAAATTGAAATTGCAAAAGGGAGAGAGCATCTGGGCCAACCTCAAGGGGCGTTGCCACGTCACTCAGGGAGGTCACTTCGTCTCTCTCTCTGCTGGCTGGTTACACGGCATAGAGGCAGCTTGAGACGGCTCATCTTTGTCTATAATTAGGCCCAAGTTAACCCCAGGAGTGGTATGTGTCTCACCGGTTTTAATTTTAGACCAGTCCCGCCCTAGTATCGCTAGGTGTGGTGGATCTGGGAGGACCGCCACGGTTAATTTCTAAGCCGATCCTCCGTAACTGATGACTCTGAAGGCGGACCTGTACCAGCAGATTTCTCCGTGGACACAGATTATACTGGTCTTAAATTTTAACCACTGTTGCGGTAGCACAAATCGGCGCGCAACAATGGAAATGTTGCTGCCGGAATCAAACAACCTGTGTGTGGCACACCAACCCCTCCTCCCCCTCCACCTACATTCCTCCTTGCTCCCAAGTGGTTTGCGCGCCGCGACTCAAGCTTCGGGTTGAACAGGGGGTTTTAGGTTTAGGGATGTACAGCGGCTGAGCTTGACTAAGAGACGGTTCTGCTCCCCCAGGTTGCGAGGCCGTCTTCTGTGCCTCAATGAGGTCTATAAATCCTTTCATATTTTGAAAGTCTTTATCCCAGACCGGCTGGGCAAAACAGCAAGCCACCTGCTCCACTATTTGGTAGGGCTTGTTTTCACCTGGCCGTAACCAGTGCCCTTGACCATGACCAGGCTTGCTTGTGGGTTGGGCGCTCTGGGTTGAACTTCCACTTTCGCATTATATTCACCTGCCAGTCTGGGGCATCCCTAGGTGAGACTCGGGGTTCTGCCTTCACAGGGAGATGGGCCCTCTCCCCCGGGAGACCATAATAAGCCCCATTTGCCCCCCCCAGAGCAGCACAAGTCTGTGAGTCCCTCCCGCACACCTCCGGCCCACCTGGGTTGTCCAGTTAATTGGGCTGGGAGCAGAGTCTGCACCGGGTCTGTCCGAATTGCTGGACACCCTCCCCGCATGAAAATTCGGCCCTGGTACGTTCTTACCTGGGTACGGTGCAAGTCATGTCCCCTTCTCTTCTGGGACCATTCAATCCTACTGGCTACGCCAGTGTTACAAACTCCACACAGAGTCATAGCAAGGTTTGGGGCAGCCACCCATATAATTGGTATCCTGGCTGCAAAGTTGAGAAATGAATACAGCACTGATGTGCACAAAACCAAGTCCAAAACAGAACTGAGGGAATAGGGAAAAGGTGGAGGCTTTTAAAGGGGAAGACAGGAAGTGAGATCAAAGGGGTCAGGCTCATGAAGGTCTTCAGCCCTAGGCTCAAGCCCGGATGTGACATCACAGGGGCAGGAGCAGGCAAGGACTTCTTCCATCGGCTCGGTCCTGGAAGTGAACGTCAAGAGGGCCAAGAATCTCCCGTAAATGGTCTGCAGGAAAGGGAGAAAAGAGTAGGCGCACTCTGCCACATCCCGGTATAACTCGGAACTGCCCTTACTCAAGCCCTTTAGCTGCCTCCCATGCGCATGTTACCCTCCCTGGCCTGGTGGGTGTCAGGGAGAAGTGTATTCCTAAACCCTGTAGTTAAAACAAAGAGGCACAAACTTTAGCTTGCGTTCCACTTCGCTGCAGGATTTTATCTCTTTTTTTATAACGACAAACACATAACATTTATTCCAGAGTTAACACAATAAGTCCATAGTTTATGTAACACTAACTGTAACAACTCATGTTACAGTCTTTATACCATATTTTCAAGTACTGTATTAACAATATTACAGAACACATTTAACTCCATATAAAATAACACTTGTAAAATTATCCAGCTAACATCTTTGTTTTTTTCTTTAAAACCTTATGATTGAAAACGTATCAAACTGCTCATATTCAACAACCACATAAACATACCGCAATACATTGACATAAACCAAGACAAGATGTGTTTCAGCCCTTTAACGCGTCTGACGCTTAATGTGAAAACAACCCTCGTGGATTTAGCTCTTCCGGGTATAGCTAAACATCTTATTTTCATCAGATTACACAAAACATATTTAACTCCCAGCTTTGCACGTTATATACACAGCTTCACAACACTCTAATGTCTTACTCGGGAGTATTACATCTTGTTTGGAGAAATATTAACCCACCTGTAGTAACAAACAAAGAGGCACAAACTTTAGCTTGCGTTCTGCTTGGCTGCAGGATTTAATCTGCCGCGCTTGCCTCTATGGTGTTTTAGGGTTCCTCCCTAGTGATAGTGCCCTCTAGTGAACTGTTTGGGTACCTTAACACAGTATTCAGCAGAGCACCAAGCACTATGAATCTGACATTCAAAACACTAGAAAATATTAGCAAAAAAATTAAAAAAATATTGGGTGTCTTATTTTATGTACATACATTTTTTAACCTTTTACACGCATGTGTATGACAGTATGTTAACTTAATGGGAGCTGAAACCTACAAATTGCTTAACAGTTTAGTGGCACCAGCAAAACCAGACAAGAAAATTTCAACCAATTTGTGAAAGTCTGGCATAATCAATTGAATCCTAAACTGCTTGTGATTGCAGATGGTTTTTGCTTTCATAAATGTAACCAAACAAAGATGGAAACGGTAACGGAGTACATGGCAGAAATGAGAAGGCTCGCAGAGCACTGTGAAATGGAGAAAGCTTGTCAGATTCTTTAAGGGAAAAGCTTGTTTGTGGATTGCTTAATGAAAATATGCAAAAAACTACCATTGACTGAGTGTACATTTAACTTGCCCTGTGCTACAAAAATTGCAGTGTCAATGGGGACAGCCAATAAAGATACTCTTGTGCTTCTGTAGAAGATTGTGACAGAGTTTTTTGGAGTTGCTTCAGCACCAGCCATATGGCAGAAGACCACGGGGCAAGTCTTAAAGGACATTTCTGGCACTTAGTGCTGCCATGATGACATTCTTGTCACAGGGGCTGAACAAAAGTTCTGAACAGATTAGCAGACTTTGGGTTGAGAGCTAACAGAAATGTATGTGTTTTTCAAGAACTCCATTGAGTATTGTGGAGACAAAGTTGATAAAGAAGGCTTACATAAATGAAAAGACAAAATAGAAGCAGTCCTGAAAGCACCAAACCCCAAAATGTAACTCAATCTCTGTTGCACAGAGAAACGACATAGTGCTGTGCCAAAATCTCTTGTCACATCAGACAACGTGCAGCAGAACGTAATTATGGGTAAATTGAAAGAGAAGCCCTTAGTTTGGTTTGGAGAGTTAAGAAGTTTTAACCAGTATTTATATGGGAGACATTTTACCTCATCAACCATTGTTTTTCATCTTTAATCCATGTAAAGATACCCCAAATATGACCGCAGCACACCTTCAATGATGAGCACTATTCCTTGGGACCAACTTCATCTTAGGACATGGCCATATCAGGATGTGATGGTTGGGAGTCCACCACCAGCACAGACAACAAGGAAACAGTGCAACCTCGTAAAAGATATGACTGTTAAATTTTATATGTTAATCTGGTTAAAATGGTTAAAATATTTGTTAAGGGTATTGTGTGAGAGGAGTCTATCAATGCTTTGTGGAAAGGATAGATACCTGTGGCATACTGACGGAGGCGTGACCATGGGGATGCTGGGGTGGGCACTGCCCCCCCAGAGACAAGCCGTGACCACCCTGCGAAATGCTCTGTCTGTTCAGTGAAAACTCTGAAGAAGAATAACATTTGATTTTCAAAACTGAGTTGCTTTCTGATTAGACAGGCACCGTGCTGCTCACAGTTTACTTCGCCGCACATTTTGCAGCACGTTTTGAACCTGTTGACCGCATTCTTTAATTAAAACAGCATATATGTTCCATTCTTCTTTTATTTTCTGGTTGGTAACACCAAAGGCTATGCATAGGTGGCTTATTAAAAAGCAGACACGGAGCACAGCGCACCCACGTCAGTAACTGAAACTCCAAAAGATGTAGATAAGCCTACACAATCCTCCAGCACAGCGCACCCACGTCAGTAACTGAAACTCCAAAAGATGTAGATAAGCCTACACAATCCTCCAGCTCTGCGCCCGTGTCGGGTACTCCAAACCTCTGCCTTCAACAAAATATACAGTCTGGACTGCCTGACTTAAATATGGATAGCCCATCCCAGCCTATTTTAATTAATTATCCCAAGCGCACATTCGGAAAGTCACTCAGATGTTTTAGTGCAAGCTGGTATCAGTCTCGACCATGGCTTGAATATTCTGTTGTCCGTGATGCCAGCTTTTGCTTTGCCTGCCACAAATTTAGTGTTTCCAGTTCGGACCGCGAGGACATATTCACCAAACACAGTGTCACAGACGGTTGGGGTTCTTACCCAGCCAGGACGTCGAGAAGGTCCGGAAGGTGGCAGTAAAAGCTTCTGGGTCAGGAGGACACAACCGCCCTGGAGCAGGAGAGGACCACGGGAGAGGAGGAGAGACTTTCCAACTCGTTGGGACCCGTGGCCACCGCCAGGGGGCGCCTTAAGCCTCCTAGAACCCGGGAGAACATTACTTCCGCCACACTTAGCAGGATGGCGGAGGAACCTGCCAGGGGCGCCCGGAGTGCTTCCGGGGCAAGGGGCAGCACTTCCGCCACACCAGGAAGTGCTGCCGGAAGATTGTCACCAACCACCTGGAGCACATCCGGGCGGGAATAAAAGGCGCCACCTCCCTGCAATCTGGGAGCTAGAGTCGGGAGCGGGAGCAGGATGAAGCTCCCAGGAGGAGATTGGTGGCTAAAAGACTGACAAAAAGAAGGTTTATTGGGGAGATTAATTGCTGTGTGCATTGTGTGGTGTTTGGGACTTTATTATTGTGTGTAATAAACGTGTGACTTTTTATAAAGATGTGGTCTCAGACTGATGGTGTCCAGGCAAGTCTCACAACGGCTACACTAATTGGAAAAAAGCTCTAGAAAAAGACGGTGGCGGCTTCCACAAACACGCATCTAGTATCCCGCACATCAGAGCCATGTCTGCATGGCAAGAGTATCGGTGCTGGGCAGAGACGGGTGAAAGCATAGTTCAACTACTGGGTCCAACCCAGATAGAAAAGAATTGATTTTATGTGAAAAGTATTGGGGAGGCCGCTCAGTTCCTTGCAGTCAATGAACTGGCTCTGTGTGGTCACAATCACGTAGGTGGGGAGGAGGGACTTTTCCTAAGTTGTTTGATTACACAATCAAAAAAGATTCCAAACTTGCAGAAATTGTAAAATACATCCCAGACAATGCAAAATTCACATCCAATGTAATTCAAAATGAAATAATTGAGACTCTTGCCAAAATGGTGGTAAAAGATATCAGGACCAAATATGAAAAAGCTGACTCTCCTGGACTTTGCATTAAAAGTGATAGTGCCAGTGATCACTGTGATCACATTGAGAATTTGTCTGTGGTGATTAGATTTGTCCAGAACTCCATCCCTGAAGAACACCTGATTGGCTTAATTGAACTGAATCGGTTTGATGCTAAATATATTTGTAACCAAATTCTGTCACATCTCTCTGAGCTAGGTCACAGCCCAGACAATTTGTGTGTCAGTGTTTTGATGGCGCTTCTGTCATGTCTGGGGCAAGGGGTGGTGTCCAGGCTTTGTTACAAGTACATTCCATATGTACACTGCTACAACCAGCAGCTCCATTTAGCAGCGATACATGCAATGGAATCAGAACCTCTGGCTAAGAAGTTCTTTGACTGGTCAAATTCATTGAACACATTTTGTCACAGACATTATGTTTCACACACATACAATACACCCACACTGAAAAGACTTCTAGAAATACGATGGACCTGTCATTATGATGTCACAAAGTCCATTGTCAACAATGAGGAAGCTATAAGGGGGCTTCTCTCAGAGGTAGCAGAGGCTGGCACTGCCCCTTTTGACATTTGCATAGAGGCATGTGGTCTTCTGACCCAATTAAAAAAGCAGAATTTCTTTAATACAGGAAAATTCCTCCTTCATGTGCTTGGTGTGCTGAAACCAGCCAATGCAATTCTACAGGAACATGCAGTGGACTTGTGTAATGCTGGGGAGGTGGTGACAGTATCACTGGCCACACTGATGGAGATGAGATGCGGCTCATTCTGGGAGGATCATTTCTCTCAGTGTGAAAGTAGGCCTACCAATTCGCTCAAAAGGAAAAGGAAAGTTAATTCACAGCTTGATTATAGCATTGTCGTGTCTACGCTCAGGCATGGTGACTCTGATGAACAAATTGCTCCTAATCAGACATTTTAAAGGGCTATGTTCAGCATTCTTGATAGAGCTATTGTGGAAATGGAGACAAGATTCTGTCAGAGAAATGTTGAATTATTGAGGGCCACATCGCTTCTCCTGCAAAAATCAGAATTATTTCTTGATCATTCTCTCCTGAAACCTCTTCAGGCACTTGCAGGCACAGAGCAAAACAGCATGAGCTTGCAAAATGAAATTGATGTGGCAAAAGCCATGTTGATCAATAAACTGCTAGCTGATGCTAATCTCTGTGAAGCATGCAAATGCATTCAGCAGTACAAAGAGACCTTCCCTATGTTGCATTCGCTATATGTCACAGCACTCTTAATTGGTGTGTCTTCAGCTGCATGCGAAAGCTCTTTCTCTACTTTGAACCGCATTCTCACTCCACTCCACCGAACAATGCTGCAATTAAGGAAGAGAAATTTAGTCATTCTGGCACATGAGAAAAACATCACAGAAAATCGACATGAATGAATTTATTTCAGAATTTGCCAAGAGTAACGGCAGACTGGTCCTGTAGATAATATCCAGGTTATTAAACACTGGAAACTGATATCCTATAGCCTCCCTAATGACTACAATGAGGCACTTTTCTGTTCTTGCTCTTGTTGTATACATTTGACTTTATTGATATTTAACTTGCAGATGTTCTGTATTTGTTCACAAAGAATAATAATACAAGTTCCTTTGCCTCTGTTAATTTTATTGTACAATAGGTTGTGATTTATGCCACAATTTTTGCTTTTATATGTTATATAAAACTATGTTGTTATTATTATTTGACCCCCCTACAAAAATGGGGCTGGATGGATAGATATTTTTTGCCCCCCCCCAGACAAGCCAAATGGCCACCCACCCATGATGTTCTGGTCACACCTCTGCATACTGATACTGTATGATATGCTGCGTGTTCTGTGGCTGTCAAGAAGGCTCTTCAGAGAGTCATCAGATCAGCACAAAAAATTACCAACACACAGTTACCATCACTAGAGGATATATACAGAACTTGATGTCTCAAGTTTCACCCAGTCCATAACCTTTTTTAATTTGCTACCTTCTGGAAGGTGTTGTAGTTCTATTAAGATGTAAACTCCACACTATTGAAAAGCTTCTACCTGAGCACTATTAGAGAACTTATTAGAGAACTGAATTTTATTAAACAACTGTATACTGCATCAAAGTGCTTTTGATCTTGTGTCATTCACTGTCACCCATGGCATCAACAGGACAAAAGTGGAACATCTTATTGTAATCACAGTAAAAGGGAACACTCCACTATTTACTATTTATATTTTCCACCTTCAAGGTTTTACTAGCTCTAAAGTTTTATTGTTTTATATTAATGAATGTGTGTAGTGTAAAATGCAGAGCATATGTTGAATTTATTGAATCTCTGTGTTTATTATATTGTATGTACTATTCACCCATTGTACATCTGTACAATGGCACCAAAAGGCATTCTATATTGCGTTAATGGGTCTACTTTTTGTTGGGTATATACACTGTTAACTGTAATGGCAAAATTGATAAAAGTTCTCTCATGAATAAATGTAAGTAAGAGAAACTAGTTGTACACCGACTAAGTGAAAAAAAGCTTACCCTGCAGCATTTCTTTATTCTATCAAAGGTAGAATATTGTAAGACAACAATGCACATTCTCATATACTAAAAACGTTTTTGCTAGAGTGTTATTGTTTTCTATGCTGTGTGGACTTCAATGTGCTGTGTTCTTCTAAAAATGGAATGATATTACAGGTGTCTTTGCAACACTGTACACAGTTTTGGCTTCCAGCCAAGTAAGTTACCGTAATATTTTTTAGTATTAGAAAGGATACATTTTTTTTCTTAAGTATTAACCCATTTTACCTTTAACTGTTTATTCTTTTAAATGATTTAAACAGGAAAGTGAAACAGTAGCTGCATTTTAATAGAATGTTGAAGGAGTACTTGCAACGTGTTATACTTTGAGAGAGTGTAACCTATTTTATACTGGAAAAGCAGATGCATGAAACTGTTATGTTTGCTGCTTTTTTGGATGAAAAAATGTCATCTCACATGCATTGCAGCTGTGACATTCTTTTAACACTTTGTGTGCATTTATTGAGGTTAGATGGTAGCTATGCCTGTTGGCAGGAACAATGGATTAGAATCTTTCTTTATGAAAGAAAATGATTTGTTTAAAAATTCCTAACAAACTAATTACTGGACAATTAGATCCAACAGACTGGTGCACTTATCTTTATATGTACCGTTTTGAAATTCCGTAGTTATGCCACGTGCTTAACTGGTATGTGGTAGCCAGACACCCATTCCATTCAACAACGGTGAAATGGTCTTCCAATAATCCTTCAGTTCTCCTCACCATCATTCTTCACACCATCTTCTTATATGTGAGCTGTGTCCTTTAATGTGCTGAGCATGTGCTCCAGTTCTTGGGTCTACAATCTAACAGTTTAGTTTAAAGTGAAATGTCTGAAGCCAAGGTAGAACAAAGACCCTTTATAAACACTCCAGTTGTCACTTATTACAGATGGTGTGAGGTGCCTTCTGTCGTGGTGAAAAATTGTTACCAAAAGATTTTTACCTGAAATGAAAGCTATTAGGACTCAGAGGATAGACAAACAGAGTTTATAGCTTTATTGCAATAAAACAATAACACGGACTCAACCCAATTCAGCCAAATCGGATTGAGCCCCGAATGGTTAAAAAATCAAAGTTTATATAATTATTTCTTATCATCCCGACCTCACTCAAATTAGCTCATTCGCTGTTCTCTCTGACTCCCCTCTGCACCTTTCCAGCTGGTATCCTAAGTTCTCATGGGAACCATTATTATCTGTTGACTTCCTTCTGCAGCTGGCCACCGGTATTCTTACTGTCTATTGTTCATCTTTATTTTCTGTTTTGCTTATTTTGATTGGCCTCAGCCGGGCAGATGTTCCCTCTTCCATTTTTGGGCTTTCTCTTATCATTTTCCCTTCCTTGGTCTTCAAGCTATTTTATATTTGGTGGCTAAACCTAAGCTTTAATTAAAAAGAAATATGGCATGTGCCTTTATTTAACCATTTGCTTGGCAGGCCAACTTGCATTAATATCTGCACTTAGGTTAATGCTTATATATTTATCTATATTTATTTATGCTAATACATGAATATACTAATTTTATTTTTCATATATTACATCATCTTGACCTTGTTTGTAGCAATGCCTTTGCTGTCTCTGCTGACTCACTACTCCAGCTGGCTTCTCACGTGCCTAGCATGACCATTTTTCTGTATTATGTCATTGGTATTATTCCAGGCTTCCTAGCCTTCAAACAACAGGTGTACATATCCCCCCTTCTTTTGTCCTTGATAGTTTCTGTGTGTTATTCTCTTTCTATTTTGTCCTTCCTTTCCCAATATTGGTAATTTTGCTTCAGGCTTAACTAAAAATGCAATATGACTAATGTGTTTTATTTAACTATTTGCTTGACATTCTAATTTATGCTAAATCTTATGCTTCAGAAGCTGTTAATTACTTTTATGCTAATACATACATTTTTATTTTCCCTACTTCTTTGTTTTCTTTAACCAATTTTAAAACTGGTTTTCTTACCTTTTCCTTGTGGTGCCCCCAAATGCCAAACAACTACTTTATTCTTTCCATGTATCTGCAGTGCATTCTCTTACAAACTAGAAGTGAAGTAAAACATTCAATAACAATGAAGTACCTAATATGTATATATATTACATTATATACTTGTTATTAATACTTAAAGAGTACACAATGCCTTTAATTGAATATGGCAACAGTTTTTGCAAACTAAAGTAATATTTTACACAAAGAGAAAATTCATAATCTTATTTATTAACATCATTGATTAAGCTTTCTATGAAAGCAAAATATCCTACAACGTATTTGAAAAAGTGAACTAACAATGCAGTGGGATAAAATTTATTGTTCTTAATGGAGTTCTGAAAACTATTCATACCTTTGTCACTATGATCAGCCTGTTAAGCTTGTTTTTGGCAACAAGATGGTGCCAGTGTGTTTGTGGGTTTCTGTGTTTTGTAGCATTGTGCTTGTGTTTGTTCGTTTCTACTGCATCATCATTGCTGCTTTTTGATTGCCAAAGTCTCCTGAACATAAAATCCTCCGTATTTTCTCCCGTGTATTTACAACTTCAAAGAGCTACAATAACCTTTAATTCTATAGTACATTTTTAGCACATAGCACATACAAAAGATGTAGCTAAAAGTGCTTTAAAACATGCCAAATAATAGTTATATACAAAAGAAGAACAAAATAAATGTAGATAAAAATAATAAAGAATAAATAGCATATAAAAACAAAATAAAGATATATGATTTCAAGGAAGAGGGTCTTTAAAATATAGAATAGTTTCTAAGTGATAGTCCAATGATAAGGTTAGATGGTCAGTGCCCACAGAAAACAAATAAGTCTGCAGGAGTTCTAAGGCCAAAAAAACAGCCAGCCCCCACTTGGTATTATGCCTAATATAAATGGTATTAAGTAGTTCTTTATTGTTTATTATTCATATACAGTTTATGTATACACCGTTAGTAGTATTTTAATGTCAATTCTAAAGGACACAGTCAAGCAATATAATGACAATAAAACTGGTGAGATGTGCTCAGAATTGTTTTTGGTTAGGAATGTTACTGCTGCATTCTGGACTAACTGCAACCAATTTATGTCATTCTTAGGTAGACCAGTTAGGAGTGCATTGCAATAATCAGGACGATTAAAAAGAAAGAGTGAATTAACTTCTCTGCATCTTGGAATGTTATGAAAGGTCTATCTTTTTCAATATTATTTTAATGGAAAAATGCAGTCCTAGTAATTTGGTTAGTATGCAATTTAAAGTTTAGCTCTGAGTCCAAGATAACACCTACATTCTTTACTTCTGTCTTGGCATTTAATGCTACTGGGTCAAGTTTATTTTTAATACCCTCACTATTTCAATTTTTATTAACAAATAAGATTTCCATTTCTTCCTAATTTAGGTTCAGGAAATTGCTGCTCATCCATTCCAAAATAAAGACAGACATTGAATCAGAGAGTCTACAGCAGCGGTTCCCAAACTGTGGTACGCATCGTGCCTTTTCAGGTGGTACGCATTGTGGTCCCTGAAATTAAATTTTCTGTGCAAAACCCTTTATGACAAGCCTGTTGTGAGCATGAGTCCCAATGAAACTGTTTAAATACAATAATACATGGATTCCCAAATTTAGTGTGGTGTGAAATTTCGTCATCTGAATAAATAAAACCTATTATTCGAATCAGTATTTAGTTCATTTAACGCTACCATAATTCCGTTTTGCGGAAGTCAACTTCTACTTCTTCACTGTTTGAGCTTTTGGTCACTAGATGAAAGCACAACGCCAACACTATTTAGTCTTCGTTAACTCTGCCTCACAGAAACCACTTGCGTTTGTTGTTATACGTGCACTGCCGCTGTATTGCATCGTAGTCACTAGATCTAAGCACAAAGCCGATACCATTTCGTCTTCGGTAACTGTGTCACATTGACATTGAATCAGAGTGTCAAAAGAGGCAGGGTCATCAGATGCTAGAGATAAATAAAGCCACATGACATCTGCATTGTTGTAGTAGTTCACCTTGTATTCTGAAATAATCCAGCCTCATGGGAGATTGAAAATAATAACGGGGGGATTGCTGCACATTAGTGATGGTTGGTAGTGATGGCTCCCCACTCACTGTAATGCTTTGTGTAGTGAGAAAAGCTCTATATAGATGTAATAAATGAATTACTATTATTATAATTACTTTAACCAGTGCATTTTTGATACTATGATTTGTTATATTATCTGTCTAAAGCTTATTAAAATATAGTGTTTATGTAAATAGTCATTAGAAATTGGTCTAACATTGTCAAGTACAGAGGAGTAGGGATTTTTTTTTTGAGCATGGGTTTAAATACTGCAGTCTTTGGACAGTCAGGGAAGACCTCCACATCTAATGATGAGTTCACTACTTCAAATGCACTATCAATTAGCACTTTGAAAAATCCTGTTGGGACTGGGTATAGGACACAACTGAAGGGTTTTTATATTAAGAAATTATTTTACAGAGTTCAGGTAAACCTTTTTCAGTGAATTAATTTAATTATCTGTAAAGGCTATGCTGAGGTTCAACAGGATTTATTTTGGATGGGTGTATTATGTTACTTCTAATATTCTTTATTACAAAAGCCTCATATGTTTCGCTAGAAATATTCAGGGTGCTCTTCATTGGCTGAACTGGGATTAGAACTAGGACTGTTTCTCAAGGCAGACTATTTTATTATACTCAGTTATATGTGCATTTAATATTTCAAAGGTTTCATTAATTTATGTTTTTTACATTAACATTCAGCCCCATGGCATTTTCTCTTAATATCCAAACTCTATGAGTTTTCCAGGGTATTTTAGTGTTGGAGGATTTCTTAGTTTTTTCAGGGGTCACTCTTGGCAGTAGATTACTCAGCTCGTGCGTGGATGAAGGGCACAGCTAGCTGCGAGAACTAACGTGAATTGCAGGACACATCGATCATCAACACTTCAAATGCATCATGCAGCCAGAGTCTCTCAGGGGCCATGCCTGTCTGAAGGTTGTCTTTCTGATCAATGGCTTCACAGCTCCCTGCCGTCATTGTGACTGGGGAGTTTGCAAGGACCCAGGCCCCTCTGTAAACCAAGAGCAGACCTGTGGTGCAGTGACATTCCCCCTCGCTTCCCCAGGCAGAGAAGGGACACCCACTTCTCTTGACACCCACTGCATGCCCAACCTACTTGGAAAGGGGTCTCTCTTTGAACTGCCTTTCCCAAGGTTTCTTCCATTTTTCCCTACAAGGTTATTTTTTGGGAGTTTTTTCTTGTCTTCTCAGATTGTCAAGGCTGTGGGGCTGTCAAGAGGAAGGGCCTGTTAAAGCCCATTGCAGCACTTCCTGTGTGATTTTGGGCTATACAAAAATAAACTGTATTGTATTGTATTGTATCAGACTGGTCATACCCAAGACCTTTGGGCACTCAAGGAGGGAGCGGGGGCGTCAGGCAGTGGTGCACGCTGGCACCTTTTCACAGAGACGAGACCCGGCATGGTTTCCCGACCATGTCTGGAGTGAAGGATCATCCGACTCAAACCTCAGCTGAGACATGATGATCCGCTGATTTTAAGCATATTACTAAGTGGAGGAAAAGAAACTAACCAGAATTTCCTCAGTAACAGGAAGTGAATAGGGAAGAGCCCAGTACAAAATCCCCACTGTACATGAGACCGCCTTCCTGGCATCAAGCGTGGGCCAAAGCTTAACTCGTGGAGGCCCTTTTCACGTCGGTATCAGGTCTCCTCAGAGTTTGGTTGTTTAGGAATGAAGTCTAAAGTGGGTGGTAAAAACCATCCAAGGCTAAATATGAGCACAAGACTGATAGTCAACAAGTATTGTAAGGGAAAATTGAAAAGAATTTTCCAAGCGTGCTTAAATAATTTTCAAGCATTATGATGGGTATCTTTGCTGTATCTTCTAACCCTTCACTTATGTATTTAGGGTTTTTATTACTTTCAACATGCCTGCACTACCTGGAGCAACTCAGCAGGCTTCTCTAAATGAATCTGCCATTCATACTTTCATGTCTGGTATTGACGAGGACTTCTGGGATCTTTGGGTGCTCCAGTGAAGCTGGAGGACACGCTCTCTTTCTGTGCCTGTCTCAGTCATGTACAGAAGTGGCTCCTGGGAAGTGTTATTTGGGCAGTTGCTATGATGACCAGTAAGTTCCAGTGGCAACAGTTAGGTGCCAAATTCCAAACACAAATCCCAACTACATCGATTAGGGCAGAGAAAAGGAGTTCAATCATTCACTGGTGTTCTCTGAATTCTGCTTTCATGGAGTGATGCTTTGGGATTTGCGGCTCCAATTCTGACTCACCATTTCACTTTTCCCATACGGCCTCTCATTTTACCCTGTGACTGGTTTTAACTAAATGGACATCTCTGAAGTGGATGTCCTTCTTGCCTTTTGATGACTGGCAGCCATCATGCCTGGGGTAGATGAATGCAGGTGACAGCAAACCATGGACTTTCTGCTTAAGAAGAAAAACTTTCTAATGTTTGTGTAGAATTTACCCTTAACAGGTTTCCAACTGTGTCCCTGTGTTCTTGATGGACTCATGTTAAAATAATAGTCTTGATCCACTGTACTAATTTCCTTCATAATTTTAAACTCTTCAGTCATGTCTCCTCTTAATCTTCTTTTGTTTAAACTGAAAAGGCTCAGCTCTTTTAATCTTTCCTCATAATTTATCCCCTGTAACCCTGAAATCAGCCTAGTCGCTCTTCTCTGGGCTTTTCCCAGCACTGCTATGTCCTTTTTGTAGCTTGAAGAAAAAAAAAAAAATCACACAGTACTCCAGATGAGGCCTCACCAGTGTGTTATAAAGCTTCAGCATAACCTCCTTGGATTTGTACACCACACATTGTGCTATATAACCTAGCATTCTGTGAGCTTTCTTAATGGCTTCTGGGAAGTGTCTGAAAATTGATAATGCTGAGTTCACTACAACTCCTAAATCGTTCTCCTAAGGTGTACTTTCTATTTTTAAACCTCACATTGTGTATTCAAACTTAATATTTTTTTACTTATTACATATATATATATATACTTTATATTTACAGACATTAAATTTCATCTGCAACAAATCTGCCCAAGCCTGTATGCTGTCCAGGTCCCTCTGTAATGATTCAGCAGATTCAAGATTATTTTCCAATCCATCTAGCATGTAATCATCTACAGACTTAACCAGCTTATTACTCCACTCCAAATAATTTATATATATTAAAAATAGCAGTAGCCCTAGCACTAACCCCTGAGAAACATCATTCTGAACATCAGACAATTCTGGTAAAGTTCTTCGCACCATTACCTTCTGCATCCTGTGTCTAAGCCAATTTTCCCCCCTTCTACAAACAACATCCTGAACTCCCAGTTCTTTTAGTTTGATGCCGAAACTTCTCATGTGGCACCTTAACAAATACTTTCTGAAAGTAAAGATAAACAATATCATGTGCTCTACTTTGATCGCACACTTTTGTTGCTTCCTCATAGAAATCAAGCATGTTAGTAAAACAAAACATCTCATTTGAACTCATGCTGACTGTTTAGTAAAACTCCTGTTCTTGTCATGTGTTACTGAATCTTTTCCTTAAAACTTCCTTGCATTAATTTTCCTGTGATTCCAGTTAGGCTTACTGGCATATATTTGTTTGGATCTGCCCAAACACCAATTTTATAAAATGGGATGACATTTGTCATTTTCCAGTCCTTTGGTATTTCCCCATTGTGCAGTAACTTCGTAAAAATGTGTGTCAAGGGCTCATAAATGTATTGTATTCACTAACCTAGAGATCTAGGATATATACTGTATTATCTGGTTCTCATGATTTGTTTGATTTCAGCCTATTTATTCTGTTCACCTTGGTCAAGCTTCATCTATACTAATAAACGGCAAAGCCCTCACTCACTGACTGACTGACTGACTGACTGACTCATCACTAATTCTCCAACTTCCTGTGTAGGTAGAAGGCTGAAATTTGGCAGGCTTATTCCTTACAGCTTCCTTACAAAAGTTGGGCAGGTTTCATTTCGGAATTCTACGCGTAATGGTCATAACTGGAAGCTGTTTTTCTCCATTTACTGTAATAGAGACAAGCTTGAAACCCGTGGGGGCGGAGTTTCGTGTGACATCATCACGCCTCCCACGTAATCACGCAGTACGTAGAAAACCAGGAAGAGGCCCAAAAAGTGCTGAAGAAAACATGCATTATATAATTGAGAAGGCAGCGAAACAATAAGAAGCGAGCGAGTGACATATACAACCATATTCATGAGTTCTGCTACTTCGGAAACAAAGCACAATGTAAACCTAAACTTTAAATTAAGTTCATAGAGAGGCTGCCGCTGGCGTTTGTAATTCAATGCCTGCCCATATAAGGCCGTCCGTCAGCGGCAATCCAATAGCAAACTGCCACGGGTAAATATTCACGGGTGAAGGACTGTGCTTATGCAGAGGAAGATGAGATGGTCAGGGTGGTGTTTGGCACAAACTCAGCGAAACTGCGAGAGAAAGTTTTAAGTGCCGGGACTTAGGTAACATTAAATACAGCCATGGACATAGCACGACATGGCAGCAGCACAGCTGGGAAACTTCGATGCATGTACACCGAGCGGCTCATGTGAACTGACGCAGTGCACAGACAAAAAGCAACAGTTCCGAAGAGCGCTGAACAAAAACCGAATTACACAATTGAAAAGGCAGCAAAAAAATATGAAGCGTGTGATACATACAAGCATATTCATAAATGCAGTTACTGCGGAAACAAAGCACACGGTGGAAAAAGTCAATGTCCCGCTAAAGGAAGACAGTGTAAAAAAAAAAAAACCGTGCATGCAGTGTGTCAGGTCTCAGATAAAGAAGAAGACGAGCTGTTTATTGATGCAGTAAGAAACGAATCGATGAATGAAACCTGTCATCTTTACAACGATTGACAAACATGGAATGTAACTTGAACACAACACATCCTACAAATACGAACCTGATTGAAAGAAATAATGATAATCAAATCCTTGATGACAGCAACACTCAGTAAAACTCACAAAACAATTACTGTATATTGACAGTCATGTTACGTTATTTTTAAAATGTTCCCTTTTCTTTTTCATAGCTTCTTTAACACACTACGTCTCCGCTGCGATACGCGGGTATATATATATGTATATATATACCCCGATCTACATACTCGAATAATGGATACTTTATTCGGCATCAATGATTGTTTTGGTAAAGCCATACTCAGTGTATTCATTAGATGAACGGTAAAAAAGTAAGAGCGAGGGGAGGATGACTTATTGAGACACGCAGGCAAAACCACAATAGCACGCGGGCTCAATGTACGAAAAAATATATCTTTTCAAGTTCTATTTAGTCCATATGTGTCAAACTCAAGGCCCGCAGGCCACATCCGGTCCGGCGTGTAATTATATCCGGCCCGCGAGATCATTTTATATACTGTATTATGGTTATTAATGGCCCGGGTATATGAAGCGCTGGTAACACAATAAACTACAGATCCCATAATGCAGCGCTTCAGCTGCCTTGCCGAACACTTACCGCGTTAATCAAATCTAGGTTATGATGCTGCAAGTTATTGCAAAGCTAGCCCACACGATGCCGAAGAGAAAAGTTGATTCTGAAAATAGAGCCTTTAAAAACCGATGGGAGGCTGAGTATATGTTTACTGACATTGCCGGTAAACCCGTGTGTCTCATTTGTGGAGCTAATGTGGCTGTAATTACAGAATTTAATCTTTACAACGACTGACAAACACAGAATGTAACTTGAACACAACACATCGTACAAATACGACCCTGATTGAAACAAATAATGATAATCGAATCCTTGATCACAGCAACACTCAATAACACTCACAAAAAATTACTGTATATTGACAATCATGTTACGTTATTTCTAAAATGTTCCCTTTTCTTTTTCATAGCTTCCTTAACACACTACGTCTCCGCTGCGAATATATATATATACCTCGATCTACATACTCTCAAATACTGTAGATAAGCCACACACCGTGGCGCAATTGTAGAGGCTTTGCCTCTATCGCCTACGTCGAGGTTCGATTCCCGAGAGTGAATGTACTGAGTATGTACGCGCGCTTCTCGGTTCATTTTAACCTCGCATCTCCTTGGTTTGAGACGTATGACAAAATATGCGGTTAACGCAGAATCATGTTACGTTATTTTTAAAATATTTCCTATTCTTAGCACAAGCACAGCTGAGAAGATTCGATGCATGTACTCCATAACAAAAAATAACGCATTTAATCACACTTTCAATTCCAAGCAAAGGGGAACTTTTGTCAATGCATGATTTCCTGGTACATCGATTACACTGATGCACACATCACAGCTACACAAATGTTACAGTCGGATGAAGCGCGTTCCTACGACTGATCAGAGGAAAATTTAATTTCAAAAAACTACCCGAGCGAAGCCTTGATAAAAGCATGGTTTTGTGCTGCACAGTGAAAAGCAAGCAAAATTAGATGCATTACAGAAAGCGGACTTTGTGGCTCTTACTGGGGATCATTGGACTTCCGTGACCGTTAGTAATTCTAATTACATCTAATTACAAAATGTTCAATGATCACACTGTTTTAGCCTAATGTACAAAATAATTTTGACTAAGGTTACTCAGAGTTTAAAGATTAAGTTGGTCAAATTACCTTTTATGTTTCTGACTTATTTTTTTAAGAAGAAAAACTGCACTTTATGTTGAAATTTTGGTTATTATTATTTAAAGACAATACCATTCTGAAAATGTACTTAAAGTACTTAAACTACCACTTTATTTTTAAGTCTGCCCAATTTTAACCAGGGATGATATTTTTGTTTCTGTTTTGAATTCAAATGCAGTTTAAAAGCATTTTTTTTTTCAGAAATTAAAAGAGCTTGAGTTTACAATATTCATGTCCATGTCTATTATTTGATTCTGTCGCCCACTAAAACCCTTTTAAATTAAAAAAACACATTTGCGATTTGGGGCAAATTTACGTGTGCGATTACTTACGATTAATCAAGAGTAATTATTACACAGCCTCTAATTAATTGGATTAATTTTTTTAATCGAGTCCCACCCCTAATATATATATGTAGATATATATGTAGATTTGTATATATATATGTGTATATACAGTATATATGTAGATATGTATATGTGTATATATGTATATATATGTGTTTGTGTGTATATATATGTATATATATGTGTGTGTGTTTGTGTGTATATATATATGTGTATATATGTATATATATTTATATGTATATATATATATATATATATATATTGTGGCAGTAGGGGGCAGTAGTGCACCCTTGAACCCTCAGGTACAACTCCAGACACCAGGTAAAAGTCCAAAGACTCTTTATTTTCTAACAATGTGCACAAAGCACCCTCCACACTACTCATCCACTCACTATAATAAACACAATAACTCTCCTCCTCGCCCAGACACTTTGCTCTCCTACCTCCCAGCTCAGCTCAGTGTCTGGACTGAGGCACCGCCCTTTTATAGCCCCTGACCCGGAGGTGTTTCTGTCCCAACAGTCCACAGTTCCTTATTCCTTCCGGGTCAGGGCAATCAGTCCTTTTCTTCAACCCGGGAGCACGTCGTTCCTTCCCGTCACGTGACCGTGACGTACTCCCGGGTCATAAGGCATCACAGAGCCTATAAGCCCCCCCACAGCGACTCCTGGTGTTCCCCAAGGTATCCAGCAGGGCTGTGTATAAACACTACAAAGTCCATAAGGCCCTGCTGGACCTCGGGGCACGATCCTGCTGTCGGGAGAGCTCCTCCTGGCGGCCTGGGGGTGAGGACCGGCACGGGAAGCCGGCAGTCCTCCACAATATATATATATGATGTGTATATATATATGTTTATATATGTGTGTGTGTGTGTGAGTGTATATATATATGCCAGCAACACTCATGACAATGACAAAACAATTATATTGTCAATTATGTTACGTTATTATTAAAATGTTTTTAATAATAAACCTGCATGTCTTTGGACCGTAGAGTTTTGTGGTGGCCAGAGCAACTAAAGGAAACCCACCATGGCACAGGGAGAACATGTAAACTCAATGTAAGGAGGACCCAAAACGAGAACTGTGAAGGAGCAGCACTACCACTGCACCACCATGACACCCTCTGAAACATACCTTTTAAATTTACGGTTAAACAAAATTTTGTTGTCTTACCTTACACTGAACATGCAGGTAGCTGTAATGTCCCTGCTCTTGATATGAAGGAAAAATGTGAAACACCTTAATAGCATCACTCAGTTCTGACTGCACACCGACAATCATTTCAATAAAAAAGAGGCAATAATGCCAACATTACATTACACTGATTTCATATTAGTTATTCAACCAAAATGAAGCAAAATGTAATTAAATATAAAGAGAAAAGTTGAATAGACAATTCACATGCATAACTGGTCTGTAAAAACAAACAATTATTTAGTGAATTGCATGCAAAATGTCTTTTAAACGTTTGCCTCAGCAAAATGGAACGGTCTTAGCTAACAATAAACACGCGAGATGCTAGTCACTTAATTTTAACATTTATTTATGAAAGTTAAACATTATCACGAATTTACAAAGACACAACCATTGAACGATATATCTGTTAATCAAATTTGTAAATACAACACATAGAATCTGCATTTTATTGCAAAAAGGCTGAAAATGTATGTTCAGAAATCAGAAATGGATTTCATTTAATTGTTAATCATAGTGTTTTATGTACAATTAAAACATGAAGGTAACCAATATTATGGATAATCAAGATTTGGAATATAAATTTATTAACGAGGAATCTTTCTTAAATAGTTTGCATGCCATAAGAATTTTAAAAGCTTTTCTAAACCATGGGTAAAAAAAGCCATAAATAAGTGGATTGAATGCAGAGTTAAACAAAGCTGCCCAGTGTACTACAAACAATAGTCCCCGGGAAGAAACAACAAAAACTACGGCAAAATGAAACAGGTAATAAGGTGTCCAACATACCAAGAATACTAAAAATCACAATACCGACAGTTTTCATAGCGTTATATTGCCTTTTAAATGATGATTTATCTGCCTTCTGTTTTGAAGATAAATCCTTTTGTTCTCCAAAATTAATTTTTTTTGTGTGTAGTTTTGCAACAAATAAAATTTTAGTATACAGGCCAATCATAACTGAGAAAGGAAAGATAAATGATAATTGATAATCAATTAATACAACAATAAATAGATTTAATATGGCACAGTAGCCTGTACAATTGTGTCTATAAACAAGTGAGAAATGAATAAGTAAAATGCAATATACTATGGAGGACACCCAGCTTATTACAACAAACATACAGCCAACTTTTAACGTAACCTTTATGGAATAAAGCAAAGGAAAACAAATAGCACAATAACGATCAACTGCAAGAAACAAAAGATGAACTTCAGAAACAGAAGTCAGGATTGCAGAAATAACCATTTCAAATAAACAGAGCATACTGTCAGAGTACCAACACTTTTCCACTGTTTTTATTAGAGCAATTTGCATGGTAAATAATCCAATCATGAAGTCTGACAGAGTCATGGAAGCAATAAGAAGGTTTGTTACTGAATAAAGCTTCTTGAAATGACAGATGGAGACAAACAGAAGCAAATTGCCAAACAGAGAAAAACGCGGCTATAGCAAAGATAAAATAAAGGGCTACATTAAGAACGACTGAACTGAAGATTTTGACACAGGTTGCATTTCGTAATGATGGACAAGCTCTTGCAGCAACCTGGTATATGTCCATTATCTAGCATTGCAGCATTAACTGAAATAATAAATTGTCACTTGAGCAATATCTTTTACAAACCAGTGAAGTGTCATGTTTTTAGAAGAGTATCCTTTGACAATTTATTCTTGACACCTTTAATATATGCTCCATGGGATAATTAACACAATGATATTTATTTTTGTGCACCTCTGCTACATTTGAAAAAATACACACACAATAAATTCACAGAAGAATATTTGGATAGGAAAACTACATAAACATATTATTTTGATATTGTTTTGCTCTTTTATTGACTGGACCAGAAATGTGTTGAATCACAATATGCATAAACTTGTATGAATCTAATTTCAATCATTAATTAAAAAAATGCTAAAAATGAGTACGGAAACATGTATGAAAATATTAAATAATGAGCGTTTAAAAACCTGCCAATTTTAAAGCATAGCATGCATTTTCTTAAGAACTATTTTCCTTTAAAGAATCATGAGGAGCCAACACATATTCCGGCATTGCTTTGTGCATGGCAGGATCTAAATCTGAACATTGCGTTGCATCCATTGTTGAGCACACTTACTAATTATGGACCATTTAATACCAAAGCACACACAGTACATGTGCCAGCTCCACACAGACTGTGACTGGACTGTAAACTGTAACCAGGTGTGTGGAGATTCAATGCAATTATATTAGGCATCATGCCACCCTTGTACACATCAAACATCTGTTTTGAACATTTTTATCATTTTACACATCATATATATAGGAGTGTGTCAGCCCTGGGATACTGCATCTTATATACTGTGTTAATGGGTCTACTTTTTGTTGGGTATTTATACTGTTAACTTTGATGTGTACATAAGGATTTTGATAATAGTTGTAGAATAAAGCACTGAAAAGAGCTTACCCTGCAGCATTTCTGCATTCAGTCTAAGGTAGAATATTGTAAGACAAAAAGGAATCTTTGTTTTCAAAATACAACCGAAACAAAACTCAATTTGTCCAGAGTAATTGTAAGAAAGCAATGGGGAGAAATGAGCATCAAAGAGGTGGTGCATTCACAGGAAGCTAGCTACCCAGGATATGTGGCACAAAATGGGTCTGTGAGTAAAACAAAGTTAAACAAAGGAGAAATTGAACAGAGTAGAAAATAGAATGGCTGGTTCTGTAAGGAAAATGGACAGATTTGATCGTTCAGTGTAGGACTGGGCCATGTTTGTTGAAAGACTTGATCAGTACTGGCTGGAGAACAAGATTAATGATGAAAATAAATTTACTATCTTACTCATTTGCAAAAATATAGAAAAACGACCCTTGACTGAGTGTACATTTACACTGCCCCAGGCTGCACAAAATGCAGGAGGCCACTAAAGATATTCTTGTGCTGCAGCAGAAGATTGTGACAGAGTGTTTAGGAGTTGCTTTAACACCAGACAAATGGCAGAAGGCCACAGAGCAAGTCTTGCAGGGCATTCCTGGCACTCAGTGCTACCTTGATAACATTCTTATCAAGGAGCATCTTGAGAAACTAGGAAAAGCCCTGAACAGATTAACAGACTTTGGTTTGAGAGCTAACAATAATAAGAGTTTTTCAAGACCTCCAATGAGTATTGTGGAAAGCAAATTGATAAAGAATGCTTACATACATGCAAAGACAAAATAGAAGTAGTCCTGAAAGCACCAAAACACTAAAATATAATTCAATTGCAGTCATTTGTAGGACTGGTGAATTATTACCAAATCTTTCGACTGTATTGCACCCTTTAAACAGCTTGTTGCACAGTGAAAGGGCACAGTGCTGTGCCAAAGACTGCAAGTGTGTATAAAATCAGGCAAAATCTCTTGTCACATCAGACAACATGCTATCTCATTATGACCCCAGCTTCCTTGATAAGATGTTCCTTATTGTTGTAGATGCCCACTCTAAGTGGCCACACGTTAACTGTTCCACTAAAGCAATTGCCATAAAGGCTGTGGAACTCCTTTGTAACTTGTTCTCTCGCACAGGAGTACCATACAAATAGTAAGTGATAATAGTAGCCAGTTCTAATCAGAAAAGTATAAAACCTTCCTCAAGATAAGTGGAATACAACACATTATAATAGCACCCTATTGCCCTGCAATGAACGGTTTAGTTGAGCATTTCGTGCAGTCCTTCAAATAATCAACTAAGGCAATGTCATCTGAAGGAATCACTACAGCACAAAGTTTTTACTGACTTATCGTAACAGTAACCATTCGACCACAGGACAAGCTGCTTCAATTGTTTTTCTAGGCCAGGCCCTGAGATCCTGCCTGAACGTGATAAAACCTGACCTATACAGGCATGTACAACAAAACCAGGCCACATGGAATCGGAGTCAAAGTCACAAACCCTGCTCATCTTCCGTGTGGGCTAGAAGGTTTTGGCTCGCAACTATTACAACAATAGCCAATCTTGAGAAAAATGTGTCATTGCCTCACAGACAGGACCATTGACTTTTGCTGTGGAGATTGGGAACGATCTTGTCTGGCATTGACAGACGGATAAATTACTAGACACTACTCCTTCTGACAACCACCAACAGGAAGAACTTGCACAGCCAACTTCATCTTAGGACATGGCTATACAAGAATGTGATGGTCAGGAGTCCACCGCCAACACAGACAACCAGGAGACAACGCAACTGGAAAGACAAGTTTCAGTTGGTAGTTCCAGCCCAACAAGCAATAAATGTTAACATGACAGATTTAGGAAATCTCCTAAAATATATAAGTGTTAAATTTTATATGTTATGATTAAAATAAATTTAGATAAGAATAATAGTGAATAAACAGTATACAAAAGAAAAAGAAGTAATGCACACTTACATAAGAATGATGTATTATTAAGAGAGTCTTTAAAATAATATAATTATTTTTTAAATAGTCCAATGATAAGGTTGAACAAAAAAATTAAATTCCAGTTAAGCTGGAGAAAAAACAGAAAATCTGCAGGGGTTCCAAGGCCAAAGACCACCCAGCCCCCATTTGGAATTCTGCCTAACATAAATGTTGTTAAATAGTTCTTTATTGTATTTTTTTAGGCTTGATATTAGGGGACTCACTCAGATATCACAGGTGGCTGCACAGAACTTTTATCAGTGGGCGGTGCCACGGAAGAACCAGAAAAGAAACTACCAGTGGAACCTCAGTTTGGGAGCATAATTCGAAATGTCCCCCTAATCCAAAGCACTTGTATATCAAAGCGAATTTCTCCATAAGAAATAATGGAAACTCAGATGATTCGTTCCACAACCCAAAACTATTCATATAAAAATGATTAATACAAAACACAAAATACAAATTAACCTCCACTTTACCTTTGAAAAGAATCATGGCTGATGTGAGTGAGTTTCTAAACTCTTGTGTGATTCCACCCAACGGGACAACACGCGGAAAAGTGTCCTTAAGCAACCACAGGCTCCCAGCACTGTAGCAGTTCGCCATAAAAATGAATCTGAAAAGATCGTGGACATGCTATAAGTGCCTGCCATCGTTGGGTGATACAAGGAGCAAGGAACATTATAAATGCGCAGGGCATAGTATTACTTGGCCACTAATCTGCCTAACTGCTGTGTCTGTGTATAAAAGAGTGACAGATCCTGCTGCAATAAATAACTGTGCTGTTCCTGTTTCAAGCTGAATAAAGTTGGTGTCGCTAAAGTACTGAGACTCAGCTTCGTGTTTTGGGGTGCAAGACGGGGACTTGCACGTCACAACACACACAAACACACACACACACGGTCACAATGCTGTAGTAAACAGTATACACTCGTATGGATGTTGACTATATGAGTGAGGCACGCCAACTGACAATTACCCACAATCCCGCAGCGAGAGAGAGAAGAACCATCAGCTCAGTTGTGATCACATGATGCTCAGCAGACAAAGCGTATATGTACTACTCGTATTGCAAGACCTGGCTTGTTTATCAAGTCAAAATTTATTAAAAATTTTAGCTCATCTTGCAAAACACTTGTAAACCAAGTTACTCGCAATCCAAGGTTCCACTGTATAGAAATGTAAAAATTAATAATGATTGCAGAGCCACTGAAGAGAATGGTAATTCTATGCATATCCTGGTTATTAAGAGCTAAACTAAACTGAAGCTACAAATTTGAAAAGTAGGATCTTAGGAGTTTCTTTAAAATGTTCCAAAATATTAGCCTGGCATATCTTTATTGGTGAAGAGAAATGTTATGCAGGTTTTTGGTGCGTAACAGCAAAAGGCCTCCTCCCCACTTATTTTCAGCTTGACACTTGGAATTATAAGCAAACTTCAAATGGGAATTGTGTTGTTTAAATTTACCAATAAAATCTGCTAATGGGGTAAGCAAAAGTTATTTGACAAGATAATACATACATTCTTTACTTTCCCCTTGATTTTTAATACTGAGGGGTCAAGTTTATTTCTAATACTCTCACTCTTTCCATTTTTATTAACAAATAAGATTTCCATTTCTTCCTTATTTAGGCTGAGGAAATTATTACTCATTCATTCCAAAATATAAGACAGTCATTGGATCAGAGAGTCTAGAGCAGGGGAGGTGAACTCTAGGCCTGGAGTGCCACAGTGGCTACAGGTTTTCATTCTAACCCTTTTCTTAATCAGTGACCAGTTTTCACTGCTAATTAACTTTTTCCCCATCACTTAAATAACCCTGTTAGAAGAGTTCAGCCCTCTGAATTGATTCCTTTCTTCATTAAATGAGGGACAAGCAGAAATGAGATGTGAAACGAGCTAACAGATGACCAGCTAAACTGGGGCTTCAAACTCCAACCAATTTCACTCCAATCACTTTCTTAATTAATCAGTTAGGTCAGGTAGGCGCCGCCATGAGTGACAGCCTTTCCAGCAGCTCAGTGTACAACTTTATATTTTTACCGTTTTCTCTATCTCTCTAATCACTCCTACCACTTTCCTTTATGTGGATTAATTTCCTGGATACTTTTTACTACTTGGACATGGATTTTTACACGCCGAGTTTTTTTTTTGTGAATTTCCCCTTGGGGTCTAATAAAGTATCTATCTATCTATCTATCTATCTATCTATCTATCTATCTATCTATCTATCTA
>JANRMT010062791.1:106578890-106589309 GCA_026402145.1 Polypterus bichir lapradei | reverse complement strand
CTATCTATCTATCTATCTATCTATCTATCTATCTATCTATCTATCTAATGAGAAGCCAATTCTTGCTGTTAATTAAGCCCATTATTTAATTCCATTGCTTATTGCTGCTCTCATTCTGCCACCGCACACATTTCGAAAACTGTTGTTTTTCTGCTCTTTCTAAGAGCACCTATGACCTAAGAGATCAACCTTACTGATGTAGCCCTTCTACTCCAACTGTGTGTAGAAAGGGGCCCTGAGTTCTTTACTCTAATGTCTAATTTGTTAGGATTCTACTTACTTTAATATTTTATGTCTCAGGTTACATTGAACAAAACATTATTAATTAATTCTATCAATACACTCGTTAGATAATAACAAATAATGGTAAAAGAAATTACCTGTTAACATTCGTTCCTAACCCAATAGTTTATATTACACAAACTTATAATAAACACCAGGAAACTGGGTTATAAAACAATAATGAACTCCCGTTTAATTATAAGTCAATAAACACAATTAATAAACTGAAAATAATCAGGAACTATATTACGCTATTAATACTAAAATAAAACACATTCAGTCTTATCACTCTGTTTGAAACATAACATTGCAGGCCTGATTCGTGACTTGGGAGCATTGCGACCAAAAACTTATCGGTCCTTTCACTCCATCAGGAGCAACAAAATAAAATAAAAAAAAGGTACCTAACTTGGCAATGTGGTTATCAGTCCAACAAATCCTTCTGACCTCTCTGCCTCTGTCTATTAGCAGGTAGCTGCTGTTTAGTGAATCCAAAAATGTCTCCGTCATCCAAATAAGCAAACGTCCACCATTAGCGTGTTGAGCTGAGTTAACTCCTGCCTCTGGTAGTTCGTTCCGTTTCTCCCCTCATTGAATTAACAAGTCGTTCCTCACCAGATAGACCCTGCGAATGTCTAATTGAACTTCTTCGTCTATCTCAGCAGTTCATATCCCGGTAAATTATGTAGTTGATAATTTATTTCTCAAACTTTTTGTTACACCACTTCGGTGTCACGCTCTCTCTTTTCCTCCTCGCTCTTTCTTCTCCTGTACCGTCGTTTTTCTCCACCCCCTTCTGTTTTCTCTACATATCCGGTTATCAAAATAAAAGTCTGCATAACCACGTAAATGAACTACTATACTAAAATGAACAGTTTACAACACAAACATTTACATTTTTACATTAATTAGTGATTTAAACACATTTCTACCTGGGCTACACTGAGACCATCAGCTCTCTGATATTGTGTGATGGGCACTGGGGAGCTGGTCATGTGGTGGCTTGTTTTGTGTCTCATTATTGTTTGGCTGCTAATTAAATAAAAAGAAACAACTTTTGGGCCTGAGTCAAGTTAATTAAAAGAAGTAATCAGCAGCAAAAACTGGTCATTAATTATGAAGATGGTAAGAATGAAAACCTGCAGCCACTGCGGCATTCCAGGCCTGTAGTTCGCCACCCCTGGTCTAGAGAGTTAGGGTCATCTGGTGCTATAGAAAAATAAAGCTGCATGTCAGCTGCATATATGTGGTAGTCACCTTATGTTCTAAAATAATCCGGCCTAATTGGAAAATATATAGATTGAAAATAACAGCGAGCCCAGAAAAGATCCTTGTGTATACGATATACAATATTGTGGATCCCTGAACTACAATCACCACAACTAACAATAAATTTTAACCTGTTAAATAAGACTGAAAACAATTTAAGATAGTGCCAGAGAGGCCTTCCCGTTGACTGAGACAATTTATAAAAATATTGTGGTCTATGGGGTCATATGCTGCACTATGTCAATTACACTATCAATTAGTATACCCACAATTTTGGTGAAAAATCCTATTGGGACCAAGCAAAGGACACAAGTGGAGGGTTTAAATTGAGAAATTATTTTTCTGTGGAGTTCAAGTAAACTTGTTTCAGTGAATTCACTTAGTTATCTAAATAGAGCAAGTTGAGGTTCAATAGGATCCATTTTAGATGGATATACTGTGTTACTTCTAATATTGTTTATGTTGTGTTTAAAAATATAGCAAAAGCCTCACCAGTTTCAATAAGTATTCAGGGGGCACTTCATTGGCTGAACTGGGATCAGAGGAAAAACAATAGTTGAAAATATAACTCTCTGGTTTCCTACATGATCATTTAAAATTTTAGAAACATCAGACTGCATCTCAAGATGGACTACTTTATTGTACAAAACAGAATGTGCCTATATATATCAGAGTGTTATTAAGTCATGTTTTCTCCATTTATGCTCAGCCCCATTTCATTTTCTCCTAATTTACAACACTCCATGAGTTTTCCAGTGTATTTTAGTGCTGGGGGGGTTCTTTGTTTAAAAATAAACATGAGCTCCAATGCCTCTCTGTAAAATCTGGTTTCTTCTCAGCTTGTGCCATCTAGACCTTGCAGTCTGAGGAGACACCCACCAATAGGTGCAGTCTTCCCTTAAACACAAGTTTGGGTCCTATTGCCTGTCCGTTGGCATTTGTTAGACACTCCTCTGAACCCCATACACATCTCCCATACCCACTCCTGAATCTATCTGAGGAATGCCTCACAACAGGGAATACCCTGTTCTTCTCCATAATTGATCTAAAGAGCAACCCTTCACCACATGCACACTTGAGTACAGGCTGCCACTTGCTTCCTCAGGGCTTACTCCTGACCACCTGCCTCCTTTCCTGACGACACAGTCTCCTTACCTCCCTTCTCTTCTATCCTTTCAATCCTTTTGATCCTGTCTTTTGATTTGCCCTCTCCTTTCTCTGCCATACAGGCTTGGTTTATACTCCCTGATCAGGTGCAAGAGTTGTCCCCCACTCACTCTGAGGTGTGAATGAAGTGCCTGACTGATCCACTCACATTTGCACGTGGCACAATCAGCCAAGCACACCAATCCACCCTGGAGTGAGCAATGGAAAGTGCGCACCGACACCTGATTAGAGCCTTCATAGTCTAGGACTTGATTATTTATTTAAAACATTGGCACAGGCCTTTTATCATATTATCCCCTTCACTTTTAACCAGGTTTCTGTTATTGCTATAATGTGATAATAATGCTCCTCCACATACAACTCCAATTCATTTGTTTTATTTTTAACTAGCAGACCTGGTGCGCTTTGCTGCAGTCGCTGTAGTTGGAATAATTATGTATGTACATGGCAGTTATAGAGCTTCTTTATATACAACAGTTTTGGTTTGTCCTCCTGGAGCCAAAATATATACATTTTCTGTATGACTAATTTGTGAAAATGCTACATAAAAAATAGAAATGGGAAAAACAGCAACACCGCCGGGAACAATAGTAAATGAGATAAAGTAAAAGTCTACTAAACAGTAAAGTACAAAAGCATAGTAGAAAGTAATAGTAAACCGCAACACCGTCGGGAACACCGGCCCACTGCATTGTGGAAGACGAATGTTCTCTTCGTTCCCTTGTACTAATTCATATCTGAGAAGTAAGCTTTACAAAACCATGTAATAGCATGCTTTGTTTTAGCAAACAGAAAAATATTTGTGCAAAAGACTCAAGGTCTAAGCATTCCACACATGAGTCTGCCTTATCACATTTTCCCTTAGCTTACATCTGAACGCCATAACAAAAGGGGCCAAGAAATCAAGTTTTACAAGGGACATTAAATGGGCTCAAGGATTGTGTATAATAAATATGGTGACTGTTGCATTTTATAATGATATTAAATCACGCATTCTAGGGGTATAAAACGGGACCCCACCCAACAGACGGGGTTCAGAAGAGCCCTGACGCTGTCATGTATATTTGATTGTCTGCTTTTCTGAAACTCTTCTCACCGTGACTCTGAAAAATAAAGCTGCTTTATAACCGCACCTGCTGTCTGGTCTGAGTTTTCGTCCACAGCATCTACTAAACACTAAGAAACACTAATGGAAAAAATACTATTCAGTAAGTACCGCGTCTAGTAAACAGTAAATCAGTAAAGGAGAGAGGACTAAACACTAAGGAAAAAGAACAGCAAGACCGTGTCAGTTGTGGAGCTCAGCGGAGCTCAGCTCGGAGCAAAATGAAGTGAATGAAATGACATGAATGGGAGGGGAAATGATCACGTGACTCCCCCATCTGCCTTAACTCTCCATCTCTCCACAAACACAGTCTCTCGGATCCCAACTCTCCTTTGTATATATAGATACTTCTAGCATTAAGGTAAGTTATATTTAATATGTTATTTATTTTACTTTTGCATTTACACTTTGGGATAAAATTTACATTACTATGAATTTTTATTTTTATACAATTGTTTGTTCCTTTATGTACAGTTCTAAACAGGGCCTGTCATAAACTCTTTAAATTTAGATTGCAGAACTGACCGACTACTCTTATGTATATCATTTGTTCCAATGTGGACAATAAGAACTAGATCCACCCCCACTCTTGTCTAGAGCCTATCAACCATTCCAGTGAGTTCTCCCACTTGTGTACCCTGAAGGCAACACACCATGCGAGTCTCTCTGTCTCTGTCCGTCTCCTAATGATTGAGTTCCCAACTACAATCACCTCTCTCTCTCTGGGAACTGCTTTGAGATGGCCCGTTGTGGCTCCTCAGGCTTTCCTACAACCTTAGAATCTTCTGAGACCCAGTCCAGCTCCACAAGGAATGAAAATGGCTTGACACTGTTGATTCTTTAGTTGATGCCCCTGGACAGTAAACATTTACTTTGTGTTTTTTGACTGTGATCCACCTATCTCTACCCCTCTGGTCTGGAGTCTCCTCCTGCACCACCTTAAGAAGTGCACACTATCTGTCTAAAGGACACCTGGGACCTCATGTATAAACGGTGCATACGTACAAAAATGTTGCGTACTCCCGCTTCCACGGTCAAATTGCGATGTATTAAACCTAAACCCGCACATTTTCACGCTATCTCAATCCTTGGTGTACACAAGTTCTCCGCTTGGTTTTATAAACTGGCGGCACCCAGCGTCAAAGCAGTGCTTTTGTTCCAGTGTGGTTTCCCTTTCTTTTTTAGATCCACATCCCTGACGCAGCTTTATCATATACACTGAAATTAACAGCATAATTATTTATTAGTTTAATGCATCTGATTGTAATTAACCTGTAACAATACATTAGTCCACGGAATGGTCAAATACCATAGCTGCTTTAACATTGTTACTCTCAAGTATTTATCCCACTCTATCTGAATGTGGAATCACAGCTGTATAGCAGCTGATCGGAAAAAGAATTATCGCTATACAGCATCAAGCACACGCTGCAGCCATGCTGTCTATTTGAACTGCTCTCATACTACAAACGCTTCAGAGCCTGTCCTGTAGAGACATCGCGGTTCAAAAACAGTTTCATCCCAAGAACTATAAATGCACTCAATCAGTCCATCAAGTACTCCTTGTAGAACTGTTTGTGCAATTACCTCACTGTAAACTTATAATATTGCACAACCTGAGCCACTTTATAAAGCGCATATTTACATATGAAGACGATATCATTTTTAAGTTGAAATGCATCAAAATATGCTTATTACATTATACAGATAAAATGTTAACATAATTTAAATAATCTATATTGTTATTAATTAAACATGTGAGGACATGGTGTCAAGCTGGCGTCCCGTTCAGAGATTGTTCCTGCCTCGTGCTGTATTCTTGCTGGGGTTGACACAACACTGGATGGCTAGATGGATAGAATAATTAAACATGTACTACAAAGATATTTCAATGTTCCTTAAAAGTTTTGAAAAATTGGCTTACAGATGGCTTGACATCTATTACAGAGCTGATTGTGTGGCAACTGGGTACTTGGAGAAAGAAAAGGAAGGACAGAAATTGGGGGTTAGTACGTTTGAAAGAGACAGCACTGCTGCAATAAATTATTTCATTGAAGGTTGCGCATGCCACAGAAAGCATCTTGTGGGAGGCAGGAACAATCTCTGGACGGGGCACCAGCTCATCACTATCACTGCACCACCATGTTCCCATGTTTAGTAACATACTTTAATTCCTATCATCATGAATATAATATCAAGTATACGTCTCATTATTTAAATTATTCAGAGAGCTGTAATATGACGAATGTAATGGATTCTGTTTTCTGTTGGAGGAAGAGAAAGCCTGTTTAAGAATCACGTAGTGATTCACACACATAAAGCACATAGAAGAACACATAGAATATGCTACTTTAGTTACGATGGTATTTGAGAAACTAGTAAATTAAAGATTTTAAGATGAAGTTTATGATGTTCTACTTTAATTACAAAATAAACTATGTGATTAAAGTGGAAATTTCGAGATTAAAGTTAAGTGCTTATTTCCCCAATGTGTGCCTATTTTTTTTCTTTTCTCTGTACCCTAATAAGCTTCTTTATGACTCTCAGATGGTGGGCTGCGACTTGCCTTTTCATGGCGACTTTGATATCTGACAACTTTTTTTTTTATTTCGGGCACTGTGCGACTTTGTGAACTTGAGCTTTCGAGTTGCTCCGGCAGTCTATGTCACTCAGTCAACTTCTTTTTGTTATTTATACCACTGTTTAAACAAACAAATAGTACGTTTTTTCTTGCCTCCACTTGGTATTTGCTGAAATTCTTCTATATTCCCTCATGGTTTTGCCATTGTCTTTTCAGAGAACGCTGAGCTTAAGGGCAATTTATATTGATTTGTGTTACTTTTCATCCTGACTGTGGTTTATGTAGTGGAAGACCCTGGAAGTTGGTGTATGCACAGATTTATGCATCTTGATTTTTTTTGTGCGTATGCACATTTCCGCTTTTGTCCATATGCCATGTTTTAGTGTGAATTCTACGCACGCCGTTATGCATGAGGCCCCTGGTGTCGAAACAACCTGCCTGGGAGGTCCAGTGATGACAGATGACAGTGGCCTCGAGGGAACCCAGCTGGACCACCATTTCTGTGTCCACCATAGTGACCATGAGTAACTGGGAATCAGGGTTCGATACCGGAGAGGGAGACTGAGAAATGGCTACCACATCCAAAGAAGGCAGCAGGCGCACCTTTCAGCCACGTGAGATTACATTAACAGCAATAACAGGTCTTAGATGTCCAGCATTGCACGTGTGCTATGCTGAATGGATCAACGTATCTACCCAGATCAGAGAGGTGTCGGTAACCCGTTGAACCCCATTCGTGATGGGGACTGGGGCTTGCAATTGTTACCCACTAATGAGGAATTCCCAATAAGTGCCGGACGGTCACAAATTTTCCTTAACCAGCCTTGTTGACCGGCAGGGTTAATATTGGGCAATTACCTGTCTGTTTCGGCAACACTGTTCAATGACCCGGTGTGCCTCGCCTCGGGTCCCTGGGAAGGTCAACTCCAGGTATCCGGGTCCCTGTACCAACCCACCTTAGTGCCTCTTGTTCCTCCTTGTTGGGCCTTAGACAGACACAGAGAGAGACAGACTACTCTTGGCAGTGGATCACTAATGTGAATTGTAGGACATATTGATCATTGACACTTCGAACACAACTTGTGGCACTGGGTCTTTCCTGGGGCCACACCTGTCTGAGGGTTGCCTTTCTGATCAATCGCCACACCGCTCCCTGCCAATCTGTCCCCCAAAAGCAGACCTGTGGTATAGTGATGCTACCCTTGCTTCACCGGGCAGAGAAGGGGGCAGGGTATCGGAGTGGTCATCCCCACAACCTCTGCATGCTCCTGGAGGAAGCAGGAGCATCTGCCAGTGGCGTACGCTGGCACCTGCCCATGAAGACGAGACCCGGCGCGGTTTCTTGACCATGTCCAAAGTGGGAAATTCAGTCTCCCACTGTCCAACTCAAACCTCAGCTCAGACATGATGACCCACTGAATTTAAGCATATTACTAAGCAGAGAAAAAGAAACTAACCAGGATTCCCTCAGTAATGGTGAGTGAAGAGGGAAGAGCCAAGCGCCGAATCCCCACCTGCTGCAAACCGGGCAAGGGAAATGTGGCTTCGAGGAGACTGCCTTCCCGGCGTCAAGCATGGGCCAAAGTCCCTTATGTTCAAGGCTAAACCCTTGGATGGTGTGAGGCCAGTGGTGGCCCTTTTCACTCCAGGATGAGGTTTCCTCAGAGTCGGGTTGTTTGGGAATGTAGCACAAAATGGGTGGTAAACTACATCCAAGGCTAAATACGAGCATGTGACTGATAGCCAACAAGTACTGTAAGGGAAAGTTGAAAACCATGAACCCACCAAGAGGAAAGCTGGTGGGGTCTGTGCCGTCCACACGGTGCCGCCGGGATCCTTAGCCCTCCCAGGTCCAGGCACAACACCGGCCCGTCTCTCCCACCATCCTGGGTTGTGGAGCCAGAGTGTACCTGGTAGGACCAAAAAGATGGTGAACTATGCCTGGGCAGAACAAAGCCAGAGGAAACTCTGGTGGAGGTCCGCAGTGGTCCTGACATGCAAAACCTGGGTACAGGGGCGAAAGACTAATCGAGCCATCTAGTTGCTGGTTCCCTCCGTTGTTTCCCTCAGGATAGCTGGCACTTGGCAAACCGCAGTTTTATCTGGTAAAGCGAATGATAAGAGGCCTTGGGGCCGGAACGGTTTCAATCTATTCCCAAACTTTAAATGGGTAAGAAGTCCGACTCGCTGGCATGGAGCCACGGCATGGAATGCTGAGTGCCTAGTGGGCCAAGTTTGGTAATCAGAACTGGTGCTGCGGGATGAAACGAACACCGGGTTAAGGCACCCAATGCTGATGCTCATCACATCCCAGAAAAGGTGTTGGTTGATATGGACAGCAGTACAGTGGCCGTGGAAGTCGTAACCCCCTAAGGAGTGTGTAATAACTCATCTGCCGAATCAACCAGCCCAGAAAAAGGATGGCACTGGAGTGTCAGGCACATACCCGGCCATTACCGGCACTGGAGGCCTTGAGGGCTAAGCTGTGATGACTAGGAGGGCCGCCATGGTACACATTGAAGCCTAGTGTGAGGGCCTAGGTGGAACCACTGCAGGTGCAGATCTTGGTGGTAGCAGCAAATATTCAAATGAGTGCTTTGAAGGCTGAAGTGGAGAAGGGTTCCAAGTGAACAGTAGTTGAACATGTGGTTAGTCGGTCCTATAGAATGGGCACTCACCTTTCTGAATCGTGAGGTGATGGCCTCTGTCTCACATGTGCCCATCGAAAGGGAGTCGGGTTCAGATCCCTGAATCTGGAGTGCCGGAGAGGGACGCCCACAAGGGGGATGGTGTCCAGTCTGATGATGCAAACAATCCCGGAGAAGCCGGCGGGAGCCCTGGGGAGAGTTCTTTTTTCTCATTGAAGATCCAGAGCACTATCAATGGCCCTTGAAAATCCGGGGAAGAGCGTGTAAATCTCGTGCCGGGCTGTACCTATATCCGCAGCAGGTCCCCAAGGTGAACAACCTCTGGCATGTTAGAACAATGAAGGTAAGGGAAGTCAGCAAGCCAGATCCGTAACTTTGGGATAAGGATTGGCTCTAAGGGCTGGCTTGGTTGGGCAGGAGCGCAAAGCACGGCTGGGTGTAAGTTGGGAGTAGATGAAGCACCAGGGGGCAGTGACTCTGGGTGTGTGCTAGGCCCATCCCGTAGATCGCCCTAGCTGTGTTGCGCATTGGCCTGCCTCCAACACCTTACCTCTCTCCCTGGTGGGGGGGAAGGTGGCAGGGGCTTGGGGCCAGTGTGTGGCCTTGGTCAGCTACTAGCAGCTGGCTTAGAACTGGTGCGGACCAGGGGAATCTGACTGCGTAATTAAAACAAAGCGTTGCGAGGGCTGGAGAGTGGTGTTGAAGCTAAATTTTTTCTACCCAGTTCTCTTAATGTCAAAGTGAAGTAAATTCAATGAAGTGTGGGTAAACGGAGGGAGTAACTATGATTGACAGTCAGATCTCCGTTCTACCTTCAAAGTATCTAATGAAACCTTCGATGAGATCTGGGCTTGGCAGGGTAAACTGGTGACTCCTGGATGCAAACAGTCTGAAACATACAGAATTGACGGAAATAAACTGTACCACCCGGACCTGTAAGCTCACAAAATCACTTATATGAGATATCTATGAACTCTAAATATGGACTCTAAACTTATCTTTTATCGATGCATCTACAGTATGTATCCTATATCGAAACAACTTTGTACTATGATTGAAATGTATAATGCAAAGTAATGACTCAATAAAGATATATACGACCTTAAACCCGGGCGAAGGGGCTATACAGCCATAAGTCCCTTCCCTTGGAAACTTTGTACAAGTCATTACTGCTCTATGTAAAATAGATGTGTATTGGTGTCCAATAAAGGATATATACCTATCCTGAAAGAGTGAAAGAAAGATGCGTCTTCTCATCATAAGTGAGTGAAAGAAGGATGCTGGAGGCAGCTGTCACAGTATCAAGATAGATAGATAGATAGATAGATAGATAGATAGATAGATAGATAGATAGATAGATAGATAGA
>JANRMT010062791.1:106489952-106559329 GCA_026402145.1 Polypterus bichir lapradei | reverse complement strand
GGGCAATTACTTTTTCACACAGGGCCATGTAGGTTTGGATTTTTTTTTCTCCCTAAATAATAAAAACCATCATTTAAAAACTGCATTTTGTGTTTACTTGTGTTATATTTGACTAATGGTTAAATGTGTTTGATGATCAGAAACATTTTGTGTGACAAACATGCAAAAGAATAAGAAATCAGGAAGGGGGCAAATAGTTTTTCACACCACTGTATCTGACATGCTGGGATAACAAGCCCCTTTTTCCCCATCCATTACTGTAATACCTGGTGATATTGCTTCCCCAGGTTTGGCAGAGATGATATTATCTGCTGTGTCACCTTTCAGGTTTAATGCCTCACTCAGCAGCGCGCTAAGAATGGTGGTATCGGTCTAGTCATAGTTCTCTCGGATCAGTTCCTCTATAACATTGAAACCTAACAGAGGACAGTTAAAATGACTTTGACTTACTAACAAAGGAACATCAATACCTGCCCATGCGTGGAGCTCAGTATCAGAAGTGACACCTCAACCCACCCTTCAAATGGAATCTCAGTGCCATTTGCTGCAGTAATGCAGAGTGGATTTCCTGTTAATAAACTCTCAAGTGACTGAATCTTAACATCAGGCAATGTCTTCCTTACCCACTATTCTCCTCACTATGCTAACCTGTGCTCCTGTGTTTAACAGCATTTGTGTTTGAATTCCATTGATTACACACGTGACCATGCAGCGACTCCCAATTAGTTGGGCAGCACGTTTTGTTTTAGGGGGCAGTAGATACTTGTTTTGCATTGTGGAAGCCTCAGTCTGTGTTTACAAAGATTACTGTAGAAACAGAACACACATGAAATGTATGTGTTCCAAATAACAATCTATTATTTCCACTCTAAAACTCCAGCAGTTCACTAACTCCCGGATAATCAAACAAGGCATGAGCTGGGAAAACTTAGTGAACATTCTGCAACGGTGGGGGATGGAATAGCCAGCTGCTTGCTGCTTGGCTTAATCGGCACATTTACAGGACAAAAGATGCTGGTGGAGAGGTGCGAACGGATTTAAAGTGGGTCAGATTTATGAGTTTTCTTGTAGGCTTTGGTCATTCTAGTGTTAATCAAAGCAAATCTAAGCAACACACAGAAATGTAATTTTCTTTAGAATACTGAATTCTAGCCCATTACACACACTTACATAAGAAAGGTATATGATTAAGAGAATCTTTAAAATATAATTATTATTATGAATACTCTGATGATAAGGTCAGATGACAAGGATGGGCAAAAAAAAAAAATTAAAATTCCAGTTAAGATGGAGATAAAACCACAAAATCTGCAGGGGTTCCAAGGCCAAAAGACCATCCAGCTCCCACTGGGCATTCTGCCTAACATAATTGTTCTTAAGTTGTTCCTTATTGTATTTTTTTAGGCTTTGTATTAGGGGATTCAACACAGTTGGGGTATTTACGTTCACTCAAATATCACAGGCGGCTGCACAGAACTTTGATCAGTAGGTCATACCACGGAAGAACCTAAAAAGAAACCAGAGAAGAGTAAAGATTAATAATGATTGCAGATTCGCTAATGACAATAATAATTCTTACCATATCCTGGTTATTAAGAGGTGAACTAAACTGAAGCTGCAAAACAAATACAATTAAAAAAGTGAGTTGTCTGGCTTTTATTTAGCAAAGAAATCTGCCAATGGGATAAGCAAAAGGTACAGAAGATTTCTGAAAGTAGCTAAATAATCATAATTACAAGTTTGTTGATATCACAATAATTTTTACAATAATATTTAATGTCATGATATAAATATTTTTCACTTGCTTAGATTTAATTTTTTGCAGTGTAAAAATGTAAGAATATAGTGGGGCAGGCACTCCAAGATAAAGAAAGGAGCAAGATTATTTAAGTCTTTGTACACCATTAGCAGTATTTTAAAGTTTATTTTAAAGGACACAAGTAATCAATGTAATGCTAAAACTGGTGATATGTACTCAGAGCTTCTTTTTCTGGCTAGGGTGTTTGCTGCTGCATTTTGAATTAACTGTTAGCAATTGATGCCTTTCTTGCACAGAACAGTTAGGAGTGCATTACAGTGATCTAGCAGACTAAAAACCAAAGAGTGAATTAATTTCTTAGTTTCCTGCAGTGTTATGACAGGTCTAGCATTTTCAAAATTATTTTAATGGAAAAATGAAGTTCTAGTAATTTGGTTAAGATACAATTTAAAGTTTAGGTCAGGGTCCAAGATAATACATTCTTTACTTCTGCCTTGACTTTTAATGCTAAATGGTCAAGTTTATTTCTAATACCCTCAGTCTTTCCATTTTTTTTAACTACTAAGATTTCCATTTCTTCCTTATTTAGGTTAAGGAAATTACTACTCATCCATTCCAAAATATAAGACAGGCATTGGAACAGGGGCCCTAGAGAGACAGGATCATCTGGTGCTATAGATAAATACGGCTGCATGTCATCTGCATATATGTGTTAGTCACCTAGTGTTCTGACATAATTTGGCCTAGTGGGGGCATATAGATTGAAAATAACAGAACCCAGGCCCAGAATAAATCCTCGTGTATGCCGCACACAATATTGTGGATCCCTGAACTACAATCACCACAACTAACAAAGAGTTTCTACAGTTAAATAAGACTTAAAACAATTTAAGGTAGTGCCAAA
Source organism: Polypterus bichir lapradei (assembly GCA_026402145.1). Classification (NCBI taxonomy): domain Eukaryota; kingdom Metazoa; phylum Chordata; class Cladistia; order Polypteriformes; family Polypteridae; genus Polypterus; species Polypterus bichir. Next base: position 106,556,666 of record JANRMT010062791.1, on the reverse strand, counting down.
GAGGCCTACCCATTGGGTAAGATGATTTATACAAATACTGTGGTCTATGGTTTTAAAAGCTGCACTTAGGTCTAACAGAACAAGAACAGATACGTGACCTCTGTCTGCATTAACCTGCAAGTCATTTAATACTATAATCAGTGCAGTTTCTCTACTATAATTTGTTCCAAAAACCTGATTGAATCTTTTCAAGAATAGAGCGGTTATTTAAATAGTCATTTAATTGATGAAAAACTGCTTATTCTAGAAATTAATTTAATAGAGGCAGTTTAGAAATTGGTCTAACATTGTCAAGTACAGAAGAGTCAGGATTAGTTTTTTGAGCAGGTCCTTAACTACTGCAGTCTTTAGACAGTCAGGGAAGACCTCCGCATCTAATGATGAGTTCACTATGTCAAGTACACTATCAATTAGCACACTCTTAAATTTTGAGAAAAATCCTTTTTTAACTGAGTGAAGGACACAAGTGGAAGGTTTAAGTTGAGAAATTATTTTTCTATGGAGTTAACCTGTTTCAGTTAATTAATTTATTTATCTAAAAAAAGAGTATGTTGAAGTTCAGTACAATCCATTTTGAACAGATGTATTTTGTTACTTCTAGTATCCTTTATTTTGTGTTTAAAATATAGAAAAAGCCTCACAGGTTTTGCAAAAAGTTCAGGGGACACTTCACTGGCTGAACTGGGTTTAGAGGACAAACAATAGTTAAAAATAAAACTCTAGGGTTTCCTGCATGATCATTTATAATTTTAGAAAAATCAGACTCAAAATCTCAAAGTGGACTACTTTATTGTACTCAGCTATATGTGCCTATAATAGATCAGAGTATTGTTAATTCATGTTTTCTCCATTTATGCTCAGCCCCATTTAATTTTCCTTTCACCATTTTAAACACTTCAAACATGTATCTTCTTAATCTAAATTGCTTAAACTGAAATGGTTCAGCTCTGTAATCTTTTCTTATAACTCATCCCCGATAGACCAGAAATCAGCCTAATCACTCTTCTCTGGATTTTTTCTAGTGCTGTGTGACCAGTAGGGGGTGTTGCTGCACCCCAAACCTAAGACACAACCACCACAACACAAGTACCTGTACAATAAAAGGTATATTTTTACAAATACATTACAAAAAAGCCTCTTTACATAAACACAATCATAATTTCAAAGCAATACAATTCCTTGCCTTCTCTTTTCCTCTCTCCTTCAACTCCTCCAGGCTAGCTTTGTCCTTCTTCCATCTGATTCCAACTCACCTGAATGAGGTTGATTGGCTTCTTTTAGTGCTAAGGCATAGCCTGATGAGAGCACTTCCATGTCAAATAGAAGTCCTACAAAGTAGGGATGATGGATCCCTTAGCACCCCCTGGTGGCAGCCACAGAACCTAAATAGTGGGCCTTGTGGGTGTCTGTACAGGTGGTGTTGCTGAGGGAGGCTGAAACCTAGCTTGTCTGGGGGTATGTAATCCAGCCAGGTTGTCTCATCCTGTCCTTCCACTATACTGGCCTCCCATCTGGGTCAGGAATCGCCCATCATCTCAGTCAGAGTGCCACTCCATCTCTTAGGGCATTTACAATTGCTATGTCTTTTTTGTAGCCTGGAGACCAAAACTGTGCACAGTACTCCAGAATAGGCCTTGCCAGTGTGTTAATAAAGTTTGAGCATAACCTCCTTGGACTTGTACTCATTATGCTACATAACCTAGACTCCTTAATGGCTTCTGAGCACTGTCTGAAAGTTGATAGTTGTAAGTCCACTGCAACTCCTAAATTCTTCCCATAAGCAGTATTTTCATTTTTCAGACATGCATTTTTTGTATTCAATTTTACTTCCTACATGCAATACTTTACATCTCTCTATTATAAAAAAAAATCCTGTGGGAGGGAATGACTAGGAGACGTCTTCACGTTAAGATCACGGAAGACAATTAAAAGACCCACGAGACTAAACAGACCGGCCACAGAGCGTCTCGCGGGGACCTTAAATATGAGACTTTGTGCCAAGAGATTGACCCAGGACCATCTTGCGATGAGAACATGAGATTCTTGCAAGACATGCCCTACTTACAGCCAAATAACAGCACAGGCAATAACACACTCAGTCTTGTTTTGGCTTTGAGCACACACAGATCCAGGGCTCACAGCGCATATAAAGCGTATAAGGACAATAAGTTATAAATTAAATGTAGACAGCTAAGCGAAGAAGAAAGCAGCATGGAGAAAACAGACTCAAAACCATTGGAGAGACAAAAAAGAAAAAGAATAATCTATGTGCAAATTCAGAAAATAAGGAAATAAAAGTGAAACTAATGAAATAGCAACAATTCAAACAAAAAAGTGTGTATCCGGAAAAACAAAAACGCGGGTTGGCAAGTGAAGCAAGCAGGGGGCGAAGCCCCCAAGTCTACTTTAATAAATGTCAGCTTCTGTAAATCTGCCCAAGCTGTTTAAGCCCCTCTATAGCAGAGAAGCCGCCAGGAGATGGTCATCCCAGAAGGAAGCACCTTGAGCAACCGCAAGACAGAGTTCTGTTAGAAATTACTGCATTCCAGATACCTTGTTTGTTATTTTCTGCATTTGGGACACACTCCATACAGTGTTATTTCTTTTTCCTTACTTTCCTTTTGTCCATAGACATAAAAATGGATGGCACCAAACTTTCTTGTATCGTCTAGAGTACGTGTAATTACAACACCTGGCCATATGCGCTTGTTACTTATTGTTCTATCCCAATTATTTATATAAATTAAAATACCAGTGGCTCTAGCACTAACACCTGAGGAACACCACTCTGAACACCATTCCTCGCACCATTACCCTCTCCATCCTGTGTCTGAGCCAGTTTTGCCTCCATCTAAACAATACACCTTGAACTCCCACTTCGTTTAATTTAATGCCCAACCTCTCATGTGGCATCGTAGAAAATGCTTCATGAAATTAAAAATAAGTAATAGCATATGCTCCACTTTGATCTTAAGCTTTTCTTACTTCCTCATAGAATTCAAACATGTTAGTAAAACGCAACCTCCCTCATCCAAACCCATAATGACTGTTCAGTAAAATCATGTGTTGCTCAACCTTTTACTTAATAATTCCTTCCATGAATTTTTTTCTGTGATGCACATTAAGCTTACTGTCCTATAGTTGCTTGAATCTGCCTGATCACCCTTTTTATACTGTATAACAGGATCATATTTGCCATTTTTAAGTCAGTCCACAGTGACTTCCTAAAAATGTGTGTTAAGGTTCATATATTTAAGAAGTCGAGGATAAATATTATCTGGTCCAGGCGATTTGTTTGAGTTCAGACTATTTAATCTATTTAATCTGTTCTGATTTGTCAAGCTTAATTTATTTTAAAAAGAAATTACATCAGATATGTCAAGGTATAATGATGGTATGTTGCATAATTACAAAGAATATGAGTACCTCTAACTTATTAGGTTATCCACTATAAGACTTCAACATTCCACTCAGCAAAGTGGCAATTTCAGACCACCTTAAAGACTGAATGCTACTACATAAACTTTAAATAGCTTTGAATACACAATTTCGTATTTATTTTGGTAAAACAAAAACCTATTTAGTAAATGCCAATTGCAACATTCATCCATTCATCCATTCCATTTAAATTATAAATTCACTTCTTCCAAAGTTGGGTCACGAGAGCCTATTCCAGCAACCACAGGGAACAGGGCACAAGGCAGGAACAATCCCTGGAAAGTGTGGCAGGCAAACACACAAACATACACAAGTGCCACTTTAGCAATGACAATTCACCTAACCTGCATGTCCTGCATGCTAACACAGGGAGAACATATAAACTCCATGTAAGAAAGACCTGAGATAAGAACTGTGAGGGAGCAGCACTACCACTGCACCACCATGCCATCCACTGAAACATACCTTTAAACTTACGGTTCAACTAAATTTCCTGGTCTTACCTTACACTGAATATGCAGGTGAGTGTAAAGTTCCTGCTCTTGATGTAATGGAAAAATGTGAAACACCTAAATAGCATCACTCAGTTCTGACTGCACACCGTTAATCATTTAAAAAAAAAAAAAAAGATGCAATAATGCCAACATGACGTTATGCTGATTTGATATTGCTTATTCAAGCAAAATCAGTCAAAATTCTATTAAATATAAAGCTAAAGTTTGAATAGACAGATCACATGCATAACAGGTCTGTAAAATGAAACAATTATTTAGTGTATTACATGCAACATATCTTTTAAATTTGTGCCTAAACAAAATGGAAGGGTCTTAGCTAACATTAAACATGCAAGATGCTTGTCTTCTTATTTTAACATTTATTTATGAAAGTTAAACATCAGAGGAAACTTACAAAGACACAACCACTGAACGATTCATCTGTTAATCAAAATTTTAAACTAAATTCATTTTTTCTGCAGAAAGGCTTAAAATGTATTTTCACAAAGTTAGAATTTACTTTCATTTAATTGTTAATCAAAGGGTTTTATGTACAAGTAAAATATACTAGTACAGGCAAACAATATTATAGCTAATCAAGATTTGGAATATAAATTTATTAATGAGGAATCTTTCATAAACAGATTGCAAGTCATAAAAATTTTAAAAGCTTTTCTAAACCAAGGGTAAAAAAAGGCCATAAATTAGTGGATTGAATGAAGAATTAAACAGAGCTGTCCATTGTACTACATACAATATTCCTTGGGACAAAACAACAAAATTTGAGGCAAAATGATACAGGTAATAAGGTGTCCAACATACCAAGAATACAAAAATCACAATACCTACAGTTTTAATAGCTTTATATTGCCTTTTAAATGATGATATATCTGCCTTCTGTTTTGAGGATAAATCATTTTGTTCTCCAAAATTAATTTTACTTGTGTGTATTTTTGCAACAAGTAAAATTTTAGTATACAGGCAGATCATAACTGAGAAGGGGAGAATAAATGATAATAGATAATCAATAAATAGGATAATAAAATGATACAAAATGGCACAGAAGCCTGTACAATTGTTTTTATAAACAACTGATAAATTAATAAGTAATAAAACATATGCTGTAGAAGACACCCAGCTGATTACAACAGATATCCAACCAACTTTTAACGTAACCTTTATCGAATAAAACAAAGGAAAACAAATAGCACAATAACGAACAACTGCAAGAAACAAAAGATGAACTTCAGAAACAGTGGTCAGGATTGCAGAAATAATAATTTCAAATAAACAGAGCGTATTGCCGTACCAACACTTTTCCACTGTTTCTATTGCACTAAGTGGCATGATAAATAATCCAATCAAGAAGTCTGACAGAGCCATGGAAGCAATAAGAAGGTTTGTTACTGACTGAAGCTGCTTGAAATGACAGATGGAGACAAACAGAAGCAAATTGCCAAACACTGCCATAAACACAGCTATATCAAAGATAAAATAAAGTGCTAGATTAAGAATGACTGAACTGTAGATTTTGCCACAGGTTGCATTTCGTAATGATGGACAAGCGCTTGCAGCAACCTTGTATATGTCCATTATCTAGCATAGCTGCATCCCTGATATAATACATTGTTACTTGAATAATATCTTTTATAAACTAGTCAAGCCTCTTGTATTTAGTAGAGTATTCTTTAGACAATTTATTCTTGACATCTTTAATATATGCTTCATGGGATAATTAACACAATGATGTTTGTTTTCTTTCACTTCTGCTACATTTGAAAAAATGCATACACAACAAATGCACAGAAGAATTTTTGGATAGGGAAACAAGATAAACATATTATTTTGATAATGTTTTACTCTTTTATTGACTAGACCATAAATGTATTGAAGCTAAAATATACATAAACTTATATGAATGTTATTTTAGTCATAAATAAAAATAATGCTAAAAATTAATATAGAAACGCATAAAAATATTAAATAATTGAAAGTTATGCAAAGCCATGCTACTTTCTGCCTTCGGTCTTTATAGGGATTCCCTTTGGAATGCGTAGATATTTTGAATTCCAAATAAACAAGGTTATGATTGAATCTAACTTCTTAAAAATGATTTGTTAGTGTATATGGGGATGCTTCAAAAAAGAAAAAGAAGCTTAGGAAGGATATTCATCTTGACAATATTAATTCTTCCAGCTAAAGTGTGATGGAGGGTAGAAAATCTATGCAAGTCTTGCTTAAGTTTTTTAATGCAGACAACAAAATTTTGTTCATAAAGAGCTTTATGTTTACTTGTGATGTTTACCTCTAGGTATTTAAACTGATCTGCAATTATAAAAGGGAAGGTGTCCAATCTAATATTGTGTGCTAGCGACTTCACTGGTGTATTATTGTGATATTTCCCTCTACTTACCCTTTATCTAAGGGTAAGTGTACTCATCAGGTTCGTTGCCAGGTTGTCTACTGTTGCACCTTAAGATTAACACACACATACATAGATATATGCATACACACAGAAACTCAACAGCGCCCTATGAATGACACACACACAGCTGGTTTATCTCTAGCACTTTAAACCACACAAGTGCCTTATGAATAATGCAACTTGTCATTCTTCTGGCAGTTCAAGAGCCATACTTATTGTCGGCATGAACAACATACGATGTTTTAAATATATCTCAGACGTAAATATTACTTTAGTCTCTAGGAATATATTCAGACATTCAAAAGCTCAACATCCTTGGCTATAGGCCATTTATCAACCAAGAATGCCTTGTTTTATGTACTGTTCCCTAATATTGGGTGGAGCTCCCACCCTCAGCCCTTAATAAACCTTGCAGCACGGAGTGTATGGCAAACCTCCGGCTGCTCCAGCTGCTCAGAGAAATCTACCTTATTACTTCAATCACTCTAGATATGAAGACAAAGCATAGACAGTTAAAAGCACAGTGGTATTTATTACATGAATAATAATACCAGATAGAACAATAAATAATAGAAAATAGGATTGATAGTAAAGTCTGTATATATATTGTGATGGACGGCTGGCAGCTTATCCCGGCCGACACACCCAGGATGCTAGATGGCATCTTCCCTGTAGCCTAGAGGTGCCCCGGATTCCCGCAGGGTATCATGGAAGATGGAGTTTGGCTTCACAACCCTGCTGGGTACCGAGGGTGCCACCATGTGACGCTGCAGGGAGACGAGGGGATTTTTGTTTCCTATATAGCCTGGAAGTACTCCCAAGTCATGGGAATGGAAGAACAGAAGTACTTCCGGGCTGAAGAAAAATACAAGTCTCCATCTCAACCGGAAGTGCTAATGAATCACATGCACAGAAGGACAGGAGCACTTCCGGGTCAAGGACTATATAAAGGACTAGTAGAGACCCAGCAAGCTGAGCCGCAGTTGGGAGGGAGTGTGACAGAGCTTCTCGGAGGAGAGGAGGAATAATTGCATTGACTATTGTGTTTATTGATTTTGTATATGGTGGTGGAGGTGCTTTGAGACACTTTAAGGATGAAAATTAAAATACTTCTGGATGCTTTTAAACCAGTGTCTGCATCCGTCTGTTGGGTTTCATGGGGCAACAGAGCCCTCAAGTGTCCGTTTATTGACAATATATAGTCTTCAGAAAAAGCTTACAAAAAATGAAGATGTCAAGGATGAATGTCGCAGGGAAGCATTGATCTAGCACTTAAAGTTGTTCATGAGATGCTTTGCTGACGATCAGATAGAAATGCCTGCACGTTGCTGGCACCCTCTTCTGACGTCTCTCTCACCCTCCTCTGATGTCGCTCTGTTCTTTTCCTTTAGTCCGTCCTATTTATTTTAAAATGCTAGGACAGTTTCGCAAGATGTGATTTCTACATTTACCTGATTGGCTGACTGTTAATATGATGAATGAATTTGCTCAGACTCTGTTTACCCAGACAATAGAGTTTTTTATGTTTTAACAATCTCCTTTCTCAATCTGTAGACCAGTTTAGTTCTGGTGCCCTTCCATTCACAGGTGATAAAATCATCAATACAGCTTCAGGCATCTCCTGGATTCCTGCTCAGATCAAACAAATGGTACTGTGATTCAGGAAAACAGATTGCTTTTGATGCTAACTATCCATGCAAGTGACCTGTATTAAAGTTGTTTTGTCTTGAGCAAAATATCATGAAAATATAGATCAAAATTTACAGATTTTGCATACCACAACAGGAAACAGCACACTTTTATTCAAATTAATTTTGAGTCCAGAAATCTTTTGCAATTCTGCTAGTGCTGTTAGGACTGCAGACATATTATTTTGTGGATCTGATATATATTTATAGTACCATATCATCTGCATATAGTGATATGTTCTGTTCAAGTCCTTCTCTTATAATCCTCTTTATCTCATAAGCAATTTAAAAAAAAAAAAGTGAACTGTCAGTGGCTCAATGGCGATTGCAAATAGCAGTGGTGACAGGGAGCATCCTTGTCTAGTAATATGTTCTAGTTTGAAGTAATCTGAAATAAAGTTATTAATACAAACTGAAGCTTCTGGACTGGTATACAGTAGTTTGATCCATGAACAGATCAGACCAATCCCAAATTTCTCCAATTTAGTGAAAAGGTAGTTCCATTAAACCATATCAAATGCTTTTTCTGCATTCAACGATAATATCATCTCCGGGGTGTTAGACTTTGTGAGTGAATATATTACATTAAACAGGTATCGAAGATTGGAAGCTAAGTGTCTGCCTTTATTAAATCCAGTTTGGTCTTGTGATATTACTAAAAGGAAGTACATTCTCAATCCTTCTAGCTAGAACTTTGGAGAGTATATTAACATCATTATTCAGAAGTGAAATTGGTCTGTATGATGCATATTGTAATAATTCCTTATTTTTCTTAGGAAAGATGGTAATCAACGCTTGGTGGGAAAGTTTGAGGTAGAATTTTATTGTCCCTGGCTTTTGTAAATGTTGCTAATAATAGAGAGTTTTATTACTGGGCTGCAAATATGAAAGCTATAAAAACCAGAACACAAACAGATGAACACACACAGGCTTGGTCCGCAATAGGAATAAAATCCTGCAGTACTTCTTTATATTCCTTGCTTTGTAACCAGTAAATAGGAGTTATCGTCAATATACTAACAACCCAACTGTGCTTCATTCACTCAGTATATGGAACCAATATAGAAAGTACTTCAAGACAGAGAAGCTTTTATCTGTGGCACCTCAGTATGATAACCACTTTTTTCTGCCCTCTGAAATGTATTCAGTTTTTAATGTTTAGAAAACATACAGGATTAAATCATTTAAAGATCTGTACATTGATAATGTCTTTGCATCCTACAAACAATTACACTCCAAATTTAACTTTCAATCAACACAATTCTTCCTCTACCTCTAAATTAGAAACTTTTCTAAACAAAATCTGCCTAGTTTTCCTCACCACCTGCCTACTTCCATTCCGGTACAAATATTGATCAGTCTTGAGGACTCAGACAGCATTTCTGTAATATACAAATCATTTTAAAGTCACTTCCTTTCAAAGATCCCAGAGTACAGTGTGAAAAGGATCTCTCACTCAACATTTGAGAAAAGGAGTCGAAGGCAGCAATTCACAGATTTCACTCTTGCTCCATATGTACAAAGCATACAATTATTCAACTTAAAATCTTTTATTGAGCACATCTGTCTCGTTTAACACTAGAATAACCAGAACCTACGAAAAAACTTGTAGATCCGTCCCACCTTAAATCGCTTCTCACCTCTCCATCAGAGTCTTTTGTCCTGTAAATGTGTGGATAAGCAGCAAACAGCAAGCAGCCTGCTATCACATCCCCCCACCCCTCACAGTTTTATCAGTTCAAGTCTTTTCACCTGCGTGTCAGATGCTTTGAGTTGTATAGAGTGAGAAGTCAAGCAAAATGACACCTTTTATAAATACTATATTGTTATTTGGAACACTTGCATTTCATGTGTGTTCTGTGTCTACAACGATCTATGTAAACACATCATTAAAACAGAAATGTTTTTCATGTTTTAGTAATAATTGAAAAAATGTAGACATGAAGTGTATAATGTGTGAAGCCTGAATTCCAAATATCAAATAAACACTTTCACAAAAGTTACAAATATAACAGAACAAGTGCACTTCTATTCAAGAATATAACTGCAGAAAAAGAACCTGCGTTAGGGTGCAACATTGACAAGCATTTGCTACAATCGCTTCGGTGGCTTAATGGTATCAACTGTTGACTGATAATCAAAATTTCACAGGTTCAATCCCAGACAAGTCCATTTTGAGAAGTGAGCTGCACGTATTCTTACTATCTTAGAATAAAAACATTCAGTTGATTCCAGTCTGTAACAGCTGGTGTAATTTATGATACTTGTAAAGGTTAGCTTTGTTTTTTTTTTATTCAGTTTTATCCTCTCAGTCGCGTTGATGATCCCCCCCCACCCTCGCATTTGACACTGCTGTTTTCACATAAAGACGTGTCATAACAGAAGTCAACTCAGATCATGACGACACTTCTACATCAGAGCAAGAATGCACTTTTGCCATCGCTGCACTTTGTATATGTACATGGGAAGCTCTGCACTCTACTTGTGGCTTTACGCTGTAGGAAGTAAGTAAATAAATAAAGGTAAATCGGTAAATAACATTCGATCTGGCTCATTTCAACCTAGGCTGTCAACAGGTTGAAATGCATAACAATGTGTCATTGGTGCTTCATAAACTCCAGATGTTGCCATGTATTGATAGTACTCATGACTTGTTGTGATAACTCGACTTGCGTTGGAAAGAACAACAGGAAGAACATCTTCAAATCTGTCCCAATGTGATGCAATGAAATCTACTCCCCTATGTCGTAGTGAGAGTGCATTGCCTTCGTCAACCGTTTGTGTCAAGAAATAACCCACTGATAGGAACAGGCTTGCCGGATCCCGGAATAGAGATGACGTTGTACAAAAACCTGTCCACAGAGAAGATACTATCGTTCATTTTATAACAAAGGCTTAGGAAACAACCATCGCAGTATAACGAAAATAGGAAGGAGCTAAACCAATAGCAAGGAGCGAAACCAATGGCAATGGTCGAGAGAGTACCTTCCTCTAGCAGGCTACGGAAAAGACTCCCAGACGCACACATGGCAAAAGTGAAATTTCACTCGGTCAGGCTAGATATAGGGTGGTGACATGACACCAATGGAGTCATGAGAGATGAGCGGGGAACGCGGTAGTCCGAAGAGCGGCGTGCGGGTGTATGGGAGGCCACAGGCAGCGTGGGGAAGGGTTTGGAAGAGGATGAATAGGAATGGAGAAATGCCATGTCGGCTGTGTGTGGGCAGGACTGGTTTTGAAGAGGAGCCGCAGGCAGCGTGGGAAAGGGTTTGGAAGAATGTGAATATGAATCGAGAAATGCCGTGTTGGCTTCATGTGGGCGGGACCGGTTTTGAAGAGGAAGCAGGACGAACCAGAAGAGAAATATATATAAGAGATTTGGATCTGTTCAAAACTTTTTAAAACATGGCAGGATCTAATCAATAACTTTTTATCCATCCATCCATTTTCCTATCCGCTGAATCCTAACACAGGGTCACTGGGGTCTGCTGGAGCCAATCCCAGCCAACACAGGGCACAATGCAAGAACCAATCCCAGGCAGGGTTCCAACCCACCGCAGGACACACACACACACACACTAGGGCCAATTTAGAATCACCAGTCCACCTAACCTGCATGTCTTTGGACTATGGGAGGAAACCGGAGCACCCAGAGGAAACCCACGCAGACACGGGGAGAACATGCAAACTCTACGCAGGGAGGACCCGGGTCTCCTTACTGCAAGGCAGCAGTGCTACAACAGCACCACCGTGCTGCCCATAGCATTTTAGAATTAGCATTTATATTGGAGAAAATGATTTTCTGTCTCTTTTTTCTACTCTTAAAGCTTTACTCTGGTTGTTGGCCTACATCTCTTTCACATGGGTGGGGGCTGATTTGAACTTAGTTTTTTCAAGTTTGACTTGCTTGTATGGAATGTTACTTGCTTTTAATAAATCTAAAAAAATGTAAAAAAAAAATTAAATAATGAGCATTTAAAAACCTGAATATTTTAAAACATAGCATATGTTTTCTGTACAATTATTTTTCTTTAGAGGATTATGAGGAACCAACATATATTTTGACATTGCTTTGTGCAAGGCAGGAGCCAGATCTGAACAGCATTGCATCCATTGTTGGACACACTTACTAATTATGGACCAATTAATTCCAAAACACACACAGTGTATTTCCCAACTCCACACAGACAGTGACTGGACCGTAAACTGTAACCAGGTGTGAGGAGTTTCAATGCAACAATATTTGGCATCATGCCACTCTTCCACACAACATACATGTGTTTTGAAAATTTTACCTTTTTACACATCATGCACTCTCTCAGTAATAAAAGCAAGTCAGAGAAACTAGTTTTACAATAAAGCACTGAAAAGAGCTTACCCTGCAGCATTTCTCCATTCAGTCTAAGGTAGAATATTGTAAGACACAACATCTGGTGACAAGAGCTTACATGAATCTTTGTTTTGAATATACAATGGAAAGAAAATTGAATTTGTCTGGAGCAATTGTAAGAAAGCAACAGGGAGAAATAAGCATCAAAAAGGAGGTGTATTCACAGGAAGCTAGCTACCCAGGATATGTAGCAAAAAGAGGGGCTTTGAGTAAGACAAAGTTAAACAAAGGAAAAAATGAACATATTAGGAAGGAAAATGGCTGGATGTGTAAGGAAAATGGACAACTTTGATAATTTGGAGGAAGACTGGGCCACGTATTGTTACAAACTCCATACAGAATCATAGCAAGGTTTGGGGCAGCCACCCGTATAATTTGTATCCTGGCTGCAAAGTCAAGAAATGCATACAGCACTGATGCGCACAAAACCGAGTCCAAAACAGAATTGAGGAAATAGGGAAAAGGTGGAAGCTTTTAAAGGGGAAAACAGGAAGTGAGATCAAAGGGGTCGGGCTCATGAAGGTCTTCAGCCATAGGCTCACAGGGGGTGGAGCAGGCAAGGTCTCCTTCCATAGGCTCGGTCCCGGAAGTGACGTCAAGAGGGTCAGGTGAATCTCCCGTGAATGGTCTGCAGGAAAGGGGGAAAAAAAGTCAGTGCACTCTGCCACATCCCAGTATGATTCGGAACTGCCCTTACTCAAGCCCTTTAGCTGCCTCCCATGCGCACGTGTGTGACAAGGCCCCCCCTCAGCCCAGACCCGTCGGGTTGGGTGACCCTGACCGAGAGGTCGTGAACCCGAGAAAGAGCATCAGTGTTGGTGTGAAGAGTGCCCCGACAGTGAATGAGCGAAAACTTGTATGGCTGGAGGTCAAGAAACCACCGGGTGACCCGCGGATTCAACTCCTTGTGTAGGGCCATCCACTGTAAAAGGTGCATGGTCCGTGACAAGGGTGAATTCCCGGCCCAACTAAGTAATTGCCTATTTAATTGCCAAAGCTTCTCTATCCATCGCCGCATACCTGGTCTCCCAGTCCAACAGTTTCCAGCTCAGGAACATGATGGGGTGTTCCACACCATCAACGCTTTGGCTCAGCATGTTCCCCAGGCCTGTGTCTGAAGTGTCCGTCTGGAGGATGAAAGGTAAAGAAAAGGTAGGTGCTTTCAAAATAGGTGTGGACGTAAGGGCCTGCTTCAAGTCACTGAATGCAGCGCCTGTCTTTTCAGTCCATACCACAATGTTTGGGACCCTCTTATTTGTCAAATCAGACAAGGGCGCCGCTCTCTCCAAGAACCGGGGCACAAACCGATGGTAGTACCCCGCTAACCTGAGAAAGGCTTAGACCTGTCGCTTGGTCCCCGTCCAGGGCCATTTTAAAATGGTATCTAATTTGGAACACTGTGCCTCCACGGTACCCCAACTCACCAGGTAGCATAAATGCTTGGCCTTGCTCAATCCAAAGTAATATTTCTTGGGATTAATCTGAAGACCGGCCTCACCAAGTGTCCACAATACCGCTTTTACCTGCTGTAGGTGTTCTATCCATGTGCTGGAATAGATGACCATGTCATCCAGGTAGGCAGCATTGTATGAGTTATGAGGCCTGAGCACTGCCAGTGTCCGCTAGGGGTGCTAAACATGGTCTTAACCTTTGCGGAGTCCATTTAAGAAACCTGCCAGTACCCCTTTGTCATGTCCAATGTGGTCAAATAATGAGCCTGTCCAAGCCTCTCAAGGAGGTCGTCCACTCGTGGCATTGGATAAGCAACAAATTGGGAGACTTAAGTCGATGGAAGTAGTTGCAAAATCTCCAACTCCTGCTAGGCTTAGCGACTAATACAATGGAACTGGACCAGGAACTATGACTTTCCTTGATTACTCCTAGTTCCAGTATGTGCTTGATCTCAAGCTCCACTTCAGCTCTTTTTGCCTCGGGAAGACGATAAGAACGTTCTCGGACTATAACCTTGGGATCTGTCACAATGTCATGCTCAATCAGAGAGGTCCTTCCGGGGTTTTCACTCACAACCTCCAGGACAGATAAGATAGCTGTTTCCAGCTCCCGTCGCTGTCTGGGACTTAAATCCGCACCGAAGTTAAGGCTAGCTGTGTGAGCAAAGAGTGAGCGGGGCTGACCGGAGGAGGGATCGGGATCCCTGTCCTTCCACAGTTTCAGCAGATTTACATGATAAACCCGCTCCCTCTGCCGACAATTGGGTTAACTCACCAAATAGCTGACGAGACCTTTCTTCTCCTTAACTTCATAGGGACCTTGCCAATGGGCAAGCAACTTAGAGTGGGAGGTAGGTACTAGGAGCATGACCCGATCTCCCGGGCGGAATTCCCGGAGAGACGTGACACAGTCATAATATCGGACCTGTGCTGCTTGTGCCTCTTCCATGTGACGTTTAAGGAGGGGCAGAATTTTACCAACTCTATCTTGTAATTGCGCGATATACTCCACTATATTTGTAGAAGGAAGAGCCTCTTCTTCCCATCCTTCTTTTAGGATATCTAATATGCCCTGGGGTTGTCGCCCATACATGGTCATTCAGGACTTCCTTAGGTATGCCGAAACTCACAAAGACCCCTACTAATTCCCATGCGATGGCTTTAGAAGTAGCTGAGCGCAACGAAACAGCTTTGGGGTATTTGGTAGCATAATCCACAAGGATTAAAATATACTTGTGTCCTAGAGGTGAGGGCTCCAGGGTTCCGACTAAATCGACCCCAATTCTGTGAAAGGGAACATCAGTCAAGGAAATAGGAACGAGAGGAGCACAGTCCTTCCTAGGAATTTGTCGCAATTGACACTCTGGGTGTGAAGTGCAAAAGCAACAAACCTCCTCATTGATTCCCAGCCAATAGAAGCGGAGCTTGATCTGCTCCAGGGTTTTCTCGGTGCCCAAATGGCCACCCAGGAGGTGAGCGTGTGATCTCACAGACTTCCCGCCGGAATGTCCGCAGGATTAGCAGTAGCCTCCTCTCCTGCCCATCATGTTCTGCTATGCGATATAGAAGGTTGTTTTCTAACACAAAGTGAGGACCCTGTGGCATCGACTGGTTAGTGCACTGGTCACTGACCAGGACCACTGAAATTTTGGCAAACTTCAGAGAATTGTCATTCCATTGCTTCCGGTGTTTCTCTAAATTGAATCTGCAAAAGGGAGAGAGAGTCCAGGCCGACCTCAAAGGGCATTGCCACGTCACTCAGGGAGGCCGCTTCGTCTCTCTCTGCTGGCTGGTTACATGGTGTACAGGCAGCTTGAGACGGCTCATCTTCGTCTATAATTAGGCCTAAGTTAACCCCTGGAGTGGTATGTGTTCACCGATTTTAATTTTAGACCAGTCCCATCCTAGTATCACCGGGTGTGGTGGATCTGGGAGGACCACCATGGTTAATTTCTGAACCGACCCTCTGTAACTGATGACTCAGAAGGCGGAGCTGTAGATAGATAGATAGATAGATAGATAGATAGATACTTTACCAGTTAATTTCTCCGTGGACACGGGTTATACTGGTCTTAAATTTTAACCCCTGTCGTGGTAGCACAAATTGGCGGGCAACAACGGAAATGTTGCTGCTGGAATCGAACAAGGCTGTGGTCTTGTACCCATGTGTGAGACCGCCAACGGGTTAGTCAGAGCACACCAACCCCTCCTCCCCCTGCACCTACATTCCACCTCACTCCCAAGTGGTTTGCGCGCCACGACTGGGGATGTCGGCGCAAGCTCCGGGTTGAACGGGAGGGGGAAGGAGGGATAGGTTTAGGGACGTACATCGGCTGAGCTTGACTAAGGGACAGTTCTGCTCCCCCAGGTTGTGAGGCTGTCCCCTGTGCCTTAATGAGGTCTATTAATCCTTTCATATTTTGAAAGTCTTTACCCCAGACCGGCTGGGCGAAACAGCAAGCCCCCTGCTCCACTATTTGGTAGGGCTTGTTTTCACCTGGCCGTAACCAGTTCCCTACCGCAGCCCACCATGACCAGGCTTGCTCGTGGGTCGGTCGCTCTGGGTCGAACCTTCACTTTCGTATTATATTCACCTGCCAGTCTGGAGCATCCCTAGGTGAGACTTGAGGTTCTGCCATTACAGGGAGACGGGCACTCTCCCCTGGGTGAGCATAATAAGCCGCCTTCGCCTCTCCCATCCGGAGCAGCCCAAGTCTGTATGCCCCTCCCTCACACTCCCGGCTCGCCTGGGTTGTCCAGTTAAGTGGGCCGGGAGCGGAGCCTGCACCAGGGGCCTCATGCATAATGGCGTGCGTAGAATTCGCACTATAACATGACGTAAGCACAAAAGCCGAAATGTACTTACGCACAGAAAAATCCAGATGCAGAAATCTGTGCATACGCAAACTTCCATGTTCTTCCGCTATATAAATCCCAATCAGTGTGAAAAGTAACACTCGTGCACGCGCCTGCTGTCCCGCCCTAACTCCTCCCAGAATTATGCCTCTTTGAATATGCAAATCATATAAATAGCCCTTAGGCCTTGTTCACACGGGCGTTAAAATCGAGCGTTTTTTTTGCGTTCGTAGCGTCCGTTGAGCGCGGATCAAGCGCCGAGTGTTTTCTACACGTAGGAGTCAATGAGAGTGTTCACACGGGCTTTGGTGACGTGCGTTTGTCCGGCTGCGCGTTTATACGGCATCAAAAAAACGTTGCATGCAGCTTTTTCTTGGCGTTCAAAACCCAACGAACGCAAGGAAACCGCTTCTAGTTTGTTTTCTGCGCGTTTATTTTACGCTTCGGAGGACCGGATATATATATACAACATATATATTTTCATATACAACATATATATTTTCATATTGCTTATTTTATTTTATTGTCTCATGTAATTTGTAAACCATGAACCTATTAATTTATGTTCTAATATAATATTTGATAACGATTATGTAGGGGGGGCAATCCATGGCGGGGGGAGGGGGGGCATTTCAGTGCATAACACCGGTGTAAGCGCACACTCGACTACTGTTTCTTTACCTCAAAGTGACAAGTAGTCTCTCTTCGGGGCTAACACCAAGTCGCATATTGGTTGATCGGCGTGCAATGTGGCATTGCACCAGCTGCAGCAGACAATCAAAAGTGGAAACCGACATCCGACAGTAATTAAAAAACTTGCGCGGAAATTTTCGCATTTCTTCATAAAGCACAAAAAAACTTCCTTTAACCCGACGTTGTGCAGTCAGAGGATGAACCCAGTAGCGGCGGCGTTTTTTTCTCTCCCTACGTCGCCGTATTACGAGTATTTTTAAAACAAGAAGATTAATATCTAACATAGCAAAATGGTCCATATTGAAAGGAAGCACCTCAAATAAAACAAGGGCTTTCATATCCAGTTTCCGACACTGCCTCCACAGGTTAACACACAAACTACAATTTGGGCTGCAGGCTGGCGTTAGACAGAGACAAACGAACGCCGGTGTAGAAGTCAATCGATCGCCACCACAAAAAGCAACATAAACGTCTAGGACGTTCAGAGCAAGTTCGTTTATCCAAAAACTTAACGCCCGTGTGAACAAGGCCTTAAGCTCAGCCTTCTGAGAAAAGACAATGGGAAAAGCACGGGGGAAAATATAGGAATTACAGCGAATATCAAGTTAAGGCAAGGAAAAACAAACTATTTGTTGGTTTAAACAGTGGTATAATCAACATAAGGAAGTTGATCGAGTGACAGAGTGTCGGAGAAACTCGAAAGCTCAAGTTCACAAAGTCGCACAGTGTCTGAAATAAAAAAGAAGTTGTCACATATCAAAGTCGCAGTGAAAAGGCGAGTCTTAGCCCACCGTCTGAATGTCATATGAAAGCTTATTAGGGTACAGAGAAAAAAAAATAGGCACACAGTGGAAAAAAAGCACGAAATGTCAACTTTAATCTCGAAATTTCCACTTTAATCACGTAGTTTATTTTGTCATTAAAGCAGAACATCATGAACTTCATCTTAAAATTGTTTCATTTACTAGTTTCTTAAATTCCATTGTAACTAAAGTAGAACGTTAAATGCTTTGTTTTGTATTTGATCTTCTATGTGTTCTATGTGTGTGAATCATTACGTGCTTACCGGCTTTCTCTTCCTCTGTCAAGACACAGAATCCATTACATTCATAATATTACAGCTCTCTGAATAATTAAAATACTGAGATGTATACTTCATATCATTTTCATGTTATTAAACATGGGAACACGGTGGCGCAGTGATTGTGCGCGACCTTTTTGAAATTATTGCAGCAGTACTGTTTCTTTCAAACGTACTAACCTCTAATTCCTGTCCTTACTATTCTTTCTCCAAATACCCAATCGCCACACAATCAGCTCTGTAATAGACCTTAAGCCATCTGTAAGCTTACAACAATGATTCTTCAAAACTTTTAAGGAACACTGAAATATCTTTGTAATATGTGTTTAATTATTCTATCCATCTATCTATCTAGGGTTGCACCAGCCCAGCAAGAATATAGCATGAGGCAGGATCAATCCATGAACTGCTAGTGCTGCTCCACATGTGTCCTCACATGTTTAATTATTAACAATACAGAGTATTTAAATGAAGTTAAAGTTTTATCTGTATAATATAATCAACATATTTTGCTGCATTTCATCTTAAAAATGATATCGTCATCATATGTAAATATGCGCTTTATAAAGTGGCGCAGGTTGTGCAATATTATAACTGTAGTGTAAGTTTACAGTGAGGTGATTGTACTTATAAGTACAAACAGTTCTACAAGGAGCACTTGATGGACTGATTGACTGCGTTTAAACTTCTTGGGATGAAACTGTTTCTGAACCGCGAGATCCGTACAGGAAAATCTCTGAAGTGTTTTGCCGTGGCTGAGGCAGCATGTGCTTGATGCTGTATCCCGATAATTCTCTTTCCGATCAGCTGCTGTACAGCTGTGATTCACACTCAGATACAGTGATATAAATACTCCGAGTGGTGCAGTGAGAGTAATATGGAAAAAGATGAACCCTTAATGGGGAAGAAAAAGAAAGTGCAGTGACAATAACAATGCTAAAGCAATTATGGTATTTGGAATACTATGGCTATTCCCTGGACCATTAAATTGTTACAGGTTAATTACAATCAGATGCATTACACTAGTAAACAATATGCGGTTAGTTTCAGTGTATTTATAAAGCTGCGTTAAGAATGTGGATCTAAGAAAAAAAAGCACACAGGAACAGTAGCACTGCTCTGACACTGGGTGCCGCCAGTCTGCAAAACCAAGAGCAAAACTTGCATACGACAGGGTATGAGGTACCGCGGAAATGTGCGTGGCTTTACGCCAAGTTTAGGTTTTACACATCACAATTTGAACATGGAAACA
The DNA here is from genome assembly GCA_026402145.1 of Polypterus bichir lapradei. Classification (NCBI taxonomy): domain Eukaryota; kingdom Metazoa; phylum Chordata; class Cladistia; order Polypteriformes; family Polypteridae; genus Polypterus; species Polypterus bichir. Next base: position 106,536,898 of record JANRMT010062791.1, on the reverse strand, counting down.
TTCTTACGCAACATTTCTGTGCATATGCACCATTTATACATGAGGCCCCAGGTCTTTTCGAATCGCAGGACACCCTCCCCGCCTGAAAACTCGGCCCCGGTACGCTCCCACCTGGGTACGGTGCAAGTCCTGTCCCCTTCTCTTCTGGGACCATTCAATCCTGCCGGCTATGCCAGTGTTACAAACTCCACACAGAATCATAGCAAGGTTTGGGACAGCCACTGTAGAAGGAAAGTTTTTTGTATTAGCATAAAAAATAGCAAATTAACATAAAGAGCCATACAAAGTAATTAAAAGCTTCTAAAACATTAGATTAAGCATAAATTAGAATGTTTAGCAAATAAGATAGGTCAAGGAAATAGTTAACTAAAAAATCTGTCATATTGCATTATTTTTTAAGCTTACAGCAGAATTTCTAGTATGGGAAAAGAACAGAAATGACGTTTAGAAACCAGCTTAGAACAGAATAAGCCGATTGAGAATACCTGTGTCCAAGGCTAGGAAGCTAAAAGAACGATACCACAGAGAAGATGGCTCTGGGTGGCACGTAAAGAAACCAGCTGGACTGGGGAATCAGCAGAAAGGAAACAAAAGGCTTTTGTTGTAAGCAAGTTCACACTGATGTACTGCATGAACGAAACATTAGTATATTCAGGCATTAGAAATAAATATAGAAGAATATATTAGACATTAACTTTAGCATAGAAATAAAGGCAAATCAAACATGCCAAGCAATGAATAAATGAAAGCATATACCATATGTCTTTTTAATAAAAGCTTAGCTTTAGGCCACCATTATAACATAGCTTGAAAGGCTAGAGAAGGAAGTGACAACATGAAAGACCAAATATAGAAGAAGGAACATCTGCCCAGTTGAAGAACCAATCAAGAATAAGCAAAACAAAAACTAGAGTGAACAATAGACAGTATAGCCAGGTGCAGAATGAGCTAATTGAACAAGGTCAAAATGATAAGAAATTGTTATATAAACTTCGATTGCTGCAATGTTCAGGGCTCGATTTCATTCGGCCGAATTGGGTTGAGTCCATCTTGTTGATTTATTGCAATAAAGCTCTAAAACTCTGTCTGTCTATCCCGTGTCCTAATAGCCTTCATTTTCAGGTAAAAAAGCCTTCTGGTGACGAATTTATTGCCATGACATATTGGTGACCCCGACGTGATAGAATGACATGGCAGCTGCGTGAATCCAGCGGCAGGGATAATGCTCTACGAAACGGGCACAGTTAGTGGCCACCTATAAGGTAAGCGATATTTTCGCTAAACTAATTTGTGTAATGTTTCAGAGAGCATCTGCCCCTTGAACGGAGACAAGCAGCATTTGGCCTTTCTAAAACGAACAGGTAGGAATAAGGGATGAGCAGAAAGACTTAAATGGAATGTGTGGAGACGGTACAGCTAATGTGTGTGAATGAATGAGAGTGCAGTAAATTGGACGCACCGATTCGGGGGATGGGCGGCTGCACAGTGCAGAATATAGCACCCTCCGATCCGGGGAACAGAGGAATGTATTGTAATGGGTAGTGTTGAAATACTGTCAAATACTAAGGTTGCTGTGACGACGGTGAACCATGTATAGGTGGGTGAGGAATCCCTGGACTAACACCCTTTGCTGTGGCTGTATGCTCTCCAGTGAGAAGAGCGAGATGTCATAAAATTCCTGCTCATCTCAAGAGGGAGCCAGTTTTGGGGAAAAGCTGCAGTGGTTCTCTCTGACTGTGCCCCTGCAGGAGAGTTGGTTCAGGTGCGCTTGAAGACCTATGGTTGCATCCCTGAATTAGAGAAGGGGATTGGCCAACATGTAGGCAGAAATTCCTGTCCGGATAAATGCTTTCAAGTTTGTATAGAGAGCTGGTGAAAGGGATCCGTGTGGTAACAGGTGGAGTGAGTGTGCTAGTACAAGGGACAGATAAGGGAATTAGAACTTTATTTTATTTTATGATTTCTTTTTTGGGTAGGTTAGGGAGGCACGCAAGTGCTGTGTGTATGGAGCGCTTTAAAAAAAAAAGCGTTGTGGCAATTTTTGAAGAACATACAGGTGCGTAGAATGCTTGGATCACTTTAAAAAGCGACGCAGCGAGCGAAGCACACAGGTGGAGATTGGAGAAGAATGAATGGTACAAGAGGTACAAAACTAGTATAGGGCAAGAATAGGGCACTAGGGATTAGCATACTAGGTGCTAAAAACTGTGATTGAGTACGAGTGTGGATTTTAGGGTGTATAACTTTTTCTGTGCAAAATAAACTATATTGACTTAGAGAATATAGAAAACACCTACGTGTGAAATAACTAAAAATAAATTTCACATGGTGGGAGGAGCAGTAGAGCAGGTAAAAGGGCTATTATTCAGAACCATAATTGCGACTTTATACAAAGTTCGGAGATGCGTATAGGAAGATATAAGTTGTGGGGTAAAAAAGACAGAATAGGATTGAACATTTTTACAATGTGTATTCGAAGGAGAATAAAAGAACAGTGCTAAAAATAGATACATATTTACATAAGAGTGGAGGAGAACTAAAAATATTACAGATTATTGATGAGAAACAAGAAAAATAGCAGGAGCTGTAGATCAAATTACGGGAAGAGTGCTGTGCAAATACTGGAAGGCTGAGACTCAGGAGAAGGATAGTACAAGATTTATTACTGTGGTTGTAAGTTGTGGAAAAGTTAGGCAGCAAAATTTATGGTACAAGAAAGGATCCTGCATATAACTCATGGTGTGCATACTCACTATTGGAAAGAAGATTTTTACATAAATGCAGCAGGACAACCACACAAATTAGCAGAAGGTACTAAAAACTTTTTACTAAAAGCAATCACAGAGATAATGAACTTGGATGAGGTACAGGAAGAGTGGCCTTATATAGATTGGGGAACTATAATTGCAAGAAATTGGACGGTGAGAAAGTTGGAAGCTACTTTGGAGAAGCTAGTGGACTCGGACAGACTTTACTTTATTGTGATTCCTTTTAAAAAACATTTACAGCCATATTTACAGAAGGGAATACATTGTGGCTTTAAGAGAGGGCAAGAAAAAACAGGAAAAATACAGATAAATCCTGGTGTTGAACTCAGTATAAGAGCAAGAAGGGTAAATTGGTTGTCCGAAAAACGCTGTTGGGAGATTTGTGCTGCCAGCAGTCACACTAAGGAAGGTCCTGTGTAAGATCAAACCTAATTTAATTAGAGATTCAAAATTAAAATTAGTGGTAGGAAGCCCACGGCTGCAGGGAATTAAAATGGATGCCACGAGTTGCCCATGGATATATTGGGGTGTAAAGATCCCCTCCACAAAGAACTCTTCGAAAAATTATCACAAAAATGGCATAAGAGAACAAAAGGTTTTAAAAGCTGCTGGCCCCAAAAAGGTTAATTTAATCTGGAACTGTGCAAAGAAATGATTGAGCACATAAAGAATTTTAAAACAGAAGATGTTAGCGAAAAAAGAGAAAACAAGAGGAAAGTGGAACTAAACATCATGCAAATGTTTATAGGGGAAGCAATGAAAAGAAACACTTTAGAAAGAACGAGTTGGTGCTTTGGTAACAGAGAGATAGGGGATGGAACCCCATTAACACTGCCTTTAGTATGTCGTATGAGTTTCCACTGATAGAAGGAAATGAAAAATTTATAAGGCAAATAGCGGTGAAAAAAGAGGAAGAAAAATTAGCAGAAAAAGAAACAAGAGAGGATGAACTAAAAGAACGAAAGATCAAATCAGCTCCAAGGCAGCGACAGACACGGAACAGTGGAATAATACAAAGATATGGCTGTGAGTGCCACTCCCTAACACAAGAAATGCTGGACCGAGCAAATGAGATCATCATAAAAAATATGATGGTTAAAACCTTCGCAGACACTGGCCTTAATTAGGAAAATGCTATGCCAATTGCTTTAATGTTTTATCGTTCGCAGAATAAAAGAGCGACGTATTTACCACCACATGAAATGCTTATTGGTCAAACAATGCCTACACCTGTTTGGAGGGAACTCCCTAAAAGTCCCTCTTTAGAGCAGCTTGAGAATGAAATGTAGAGCTAGACGAGGCAACTAAAAATAAAGAACATAACAATTAAGGGGATTTGAGAAAAGTGTATAAAACTGATTTTGTGACCAAATTAGAAATAACAATGAAAAACAGTAATTAGGGTTGCACCATTAAATAGCAAAAGCAGCTAGGTGAAGTATAGCCAAACACATTCATATACATATTTTAATTGCCTCATCCCCGAATAAGGAATGATTCAGTGAGTGACTGCACGAGCTCTGTTATCTCTTAGTGGTAATAAAAATAAGCTACAGGCACGGAGACAAGTGTGAGTGTGAATGAACTCCGGACCCAAATAGTGGGTAACGAGAGACACAATAAAGTAATCAAGCACATAACGAGTGTGAGTGAGATTTTGTAATCAAAGCATTTCTTTCATAGAGATACATTGAGAGATTTTTATCTAGTCGGTGTTACTGTTAGGAGTTACAGCAAATAAATATATGAAAACCAAAGTACTTTAAATAAGATGAATATAAATTTAAGATCAGAGACAGAATATATTACAAGAATATATCCAGAAAAACATTAACATAGTTCATTTGGATATTAAAATGTGAAGTTTTGAAAAAGTTAACTTGATTCAAATACTTGTGCCTCATGTCACTCCCTGTCAAAAAACAATTCGAGCCATATTTACAGTCTGATAAGTAAAGAAGCCTTCACAAATGTAGGAGGAAAGCACCAAAAGAAAAATTAAGTGATAGAAAAATGAGTGAGAATATAGATTATGTGTATATATTTGTACATATATTTGTGGGGAAAATATATAATTATATGCGTTAAAAAAGAAAAAGTGCACTGTATTTAACTTCAAAGGTACCTGGTGCTCGCTAATGTCTCTGTGTGTGAATATGTCTGTGCTGAACTTATTCAAAGTGTGTGCGTGAGCGTTATTTGTTCTCTGTGTGTCTGTGTGAATGTGCGTGTATGTGGAAGTAAGAAAGCGAAAACATGGAGACCTCTGGGTAATGCAGTTCAATTATGATTTGCTGAAACTGCCTTGTGCTTATAAATTTCCAGAGATTGTGATTAAATATGGGTTAAAATGAATTATGCATCTAAATTTCCAGAGCTCTGATTAAATACGGGATGAAATGAATTTGAGTATGTGTAACATTTGATAAAATGAAAACATATCAACTTTTAATTATAAAAATGTTTATAAAATATGTGAGGCATCTTTCCTTCGGTCCCTGATCAAGTCTTAAGGAAAAATGTTCTTTTGATAACTATAGCATATAAGGGAAACAAAGTCTTTCAATTTCCTTCTGTCCTTTTCTTTTTCTTGTGATGTGTGTATGTGAAATTATGCATTATGGGGATTATTACAGTGGAGTGTGTGGTGGCGCAATGGTTAGCACTTATGCTAAGATTTAATCTTATATGTGATTTGTGTTGAAGCTTACATGTTATTTGTTTTGAGTTAATATTCTCAATGACAGTTTAGCAGTTTTTCTGGGGAGTGCCGTCTTGCTGTGGTATCGAACCACGTGATTTCTCGATAGTTGGATTTGCCCTTATTGTCGCAGGAATGGATCACCACGAAAGCAATTCCTCGTTGTCACTGAGTCATTTCGCCAATGGAGTCTCCTTGATCTAGAAACCAGCGCCGTTTAGAGCTTGGATTGTGTTATGTTTCCTAGGGTTAACACCAGCTAACATCATGAGAGGCAGTTTTATGTTCGTCTGTCCTGATTGGTAATGTTAAGTGAGAATGGAACTTCCTTTTCTTCAGAGATTAATTTTTCTTTGATTCCTTTGCTGCATTGTTTCCAAATATAGTGTGTACAAATAAATAATAAGTAATAATACTGGGGTAAGGTTGAGTGTGTTACAATATTTTGGGTGATTTTATGTATGTTATATAGTGTATTAAAGGGATCCCTGTGAGTGAATGATAAACAAGTTCATGTGTGTTTGTGAGTGTTTGTGTCAAAATATGTGGTGTTGTTTGAAAGAATGAAATGATTGATATTAATGTGTATAAGCATATAAATGTTTCATGGAATTAACAGAGCTCTTGATTCAAATTAAAAAAGATATGAACAGGTGGTGTAAAAAAGTCTCTAGATTAAGCATGATATTGTAAGAGCACCCCTTTCATTTTGAGTACTGGTCAGACTCTGATATAAGGTAGGATTTTAATTAAAAAGAGTACATTTCAATTGAAGGAGACATTCCTTAAAATAGTAATGAAACTGAAGAAAAACGATGGCTTCCAGTCCAGGTAATGCTCCATACTAAGATATGCCATAAAAGAGAGGGAATAAGGGGGGTTAACTAACAGAAAAACAGATTGTGGTTTTTGGAGTCAATATTCTGAAAAACATGTAATTAACATCTGAAAGATAACAATGAAAGACTGTGCAAGATCAACTGACTTTGGCAGAAGGTTATGGGGAAAAGAAATCAGTGTATGTGAATGTAATAGATTTAGAGTATTTTCTTAAGTCTAGAATTCTGGAAAATTGACTAACAAAGAAGTGGATTCTTCATTCTAATTATGGGTGGGAATGTGCTAATTTCCTAGAGGGTATCTTAATAAATAAATAAAGGCACATTTTGCATTATAGGGCATTTTGATACATTGATTTCTTTCCTCATCCCCTTTTTTGGGTAATAAGTAACTTGCACATTTTAAATGTGATATAGAATGGAATACTGGTGTCACAACAGAGTTATTCACTTTTTATAATTTGATGCTTTAATGAAACATTAAATGAGACATTTCATTAAGATTCTAAAACCTAAGTTCCAAGTGTATGTGGTACTTTAATTAGTAAAATAATTAGTAATACCAGAAAGAAAAGAATAATACTTGGAATACATTTAAAGAAACTTTAAGCTTTTAGATGGCAGATTATAAGGGGCCAGAGATGGAGTCCAAGATTATTTTTGCTGCTAAATAACCTTTGAAATAATTTAAGGGTCTTTAAGTGGGAAGGGATAAAATATTTTACTTCACTGACCTTGCTAATCTTAGATATGGTCCAAATATACTCAAATATGAACATCTTGTGTAAAAAGAAAAATGTTCTTAGGACTTTGCACATTTGAACAATGCTTTATAATTAGATACATGGGAGAGGAAATGTTGGCTGGGATTGGCTCCGGCAGACCCCCGTGACCCTGTGTTCAGATTCAACGGGTTGGAAAATGGATGGATGGATGGAGAGGAAATGTGGAACCTGACTGTTTTTTTTATATTTAATGTCAAAAAGGAAAAATAATTAAGAATTTACCCATCCAGATTGTGGATTTCTTTCTTGACTTTGCTTGCTATGCTAACTATGAGATGTTCTCTGGAGGTTGCTGGTATACATTGATGTTGCTTTAAGGGAGGGGTACAATGAACACTAAGACACATTTATAATAATTGACTGAAGTCTTCATGCTTTTTACACCACCCTCCACGGAGCATGGCTCTTTAACTAATAAATACTCACCCTTCTCTTGCTTTTGTTTGTTCTTTATCCCTGGAGGTATTTGTCTTCCTTGTAAGAGTGCTATGAAATTTAGCTATTATTAAATTATTATATTAATGGGGTCAGTTTCAGATACCTTCTTGCTCCACATCTCCTCTACTTGTAAGATAATAACAGCAATATTGACACAAGTGTCAATAAGGGGGGAAGGGTGGGTTGGTATATGGTATAAGTATTGGCAGAAGTAAATGTCTAATTTTGGCTAATTTTTGAAGCTATTTTTTCAATTATTGTGGAACAAATGCAGATAATTTGAAAATTATGACAATATTATTGGGAACAATTTTTTGCAATGATTTATTATTGAGTACATTTTCCCCTGATATATATTAAGATTGACTTTATTTTTATAATGACTTGGGACATGTTTTTAATTGAGTGAAAATTGCAACCGTAGCCAAACTGGAAACAGCTATAAACGAAGGCCTGAACATTGTGCTTATCAGTTTTAACTTTTACTTTGACTATTTAAAGGCAAATTGACTCAGACAAGCACTGACTGGATTGAAATGACTGTTTTACTGCTAGCAATATTTTTAATAGGGGTACCACCAACGAAACAGATCTGACATCTTATGACATATTATTTTTTGGATCCATAAGTAGCTACCAATGAAGAATTAACATGCTGACATCTGCAGGTGAAAGCTGTTTTTTCCTAGTAAATCATAGATGACAGTACTTGAAGCTGAACAAGAGATTGGGCTGTGATAAAAGTCTGGAGATAAGCTAATCATCCGACTCCAAGGAGAACCTAGCCATACCGGAGATGGGATCAAGTTGTGGATCAGGCCATCGACCAACTGACAACTGGACAATGCACTTCAATTCAAGTTCCAGGCATCATGGATACCTGCTGCCAAAAGCTCAACTGTGCTGATGACGATTGAACCCAAGAGATCAACATGGATTCTGAATCATAGATGACATCTGCCTGCTTTGGTCCTTTTTACCTGGGATATTGGACCCAAACACCTGCTTTAATTCTTATCAGAGAAGAAAATTTGTCACACTTTTACTCTGCAGGGCTCAATGCTCTTTGCTGGAGCCTACTTTGACTGTCCACTTGTTTGACAACTAGCAACATCTTTTAAAAAGTATTTGAACCATAAAATTATGAAAGGTATAGAAGGGAAAGCTAATTATCCACAAGTAAAGCAGAATATAGGGACTCCTAAATAATATGTATTTAATGAATGTTTGCAATATGGGAATACTACATGATTATTATGAATTCAAAATGGTTAAGAATAGACATTTTTAGATAAGTGTTTTTATATGCCTTCTGATATTTAGTATGAGATAATAAGTTATCTTTAAGGACCAATGATTTGTGTAATCTGAAGTTAATCAGAATCTAATCCAGTATAACATATGGGATCTATTAGAAATTGTTAAGTGACTGTCTTTGCAGGGGCAATCCACCATTACTAGTTAGGGTCAGTCCAGTTTAGATATTCTAGGTTATTGAATGATTATAACAAATAATGTAGAGTTAAACATTTAGGTACATTTATTTAATTGAAAAGAATAATAGTAAGCTTATGGGATGGCACACAACTAGCATTTTGAGAATTAGGGACACTTACTATAGGTCAGAACATCCATAACCTTTAGAATGGAATGATACCGTTTAGGCTAGCATGTTGATGGCGATACAGGTCAAATGATTAACATTATGGCTTGTTGAGTATATGTATTATAAAATTAGTGAAATAAAGTACTAATTTGGCCCATAGGAGATGGAGTGTCTTATACATACAGTGGTGAATGTGTGTTCTGTGAATTAAAAAGCCCAGATGAAGTTTGAAGATCTCTGAAGATTTGAATCCTTAATGAGAAGTTTGGGTATAACCCTTGAAATTGAAATAAATGTGACCTTGGAGGTAGCCCAGTGATTTGCACTTTGGAAAGTAGTGCTGACATCTTCCAAAGGAAAGATTGACACCTACTGTCCACAAAATAGCTGCATTAATATGATAAAGGTGGTTCAAGATTGAAACCACAGCTGGGTGTACATTTGGGCAATTTTATGAATGAGTGTGTTAGGATGTGAGCATGGTGAGTTGTATAAGGACTTTATCTCTGATTATCATTGTGCACAGCGGTGGCAACCTAAAACTGAGAACTTTTGAGTTATTTAAGATAAATATTTTTGCCATCTGTATCGCCACCAACAATATTATTAATAGGTCTGATTGTAGATGAACACACAAAACTAGGAATATTAAATAGTTATTTTACCATATTTAGGAATTGGGACAGTTCTGACATTATCTGTAAATCCATCTTAGAAAAAAAAGGTAAAACCAATATATTTAGTATTAGCTTTATTTGAACCTGGGAATCATGGGGAGCCATGTTTGTGAAGCAGAGATTACTCTCTTAATGGTATCGTTATGTCCTTGAGTGGTATTTTGCTGCTTATTGGCAATTTTCTAATTAGTTATTACTAGAGTTGCTGTCAAACAAGTGTACATCCAATTTCTTGAACCATGGACATCTTCAGCTACAGATTTTGATTCTCTTCTTGATGACAATGTGGATAATGAAATACTAAACCAGAAGAAACTCCTTGGGTGAAGTGCTAGTAACCGCTCCCCAGGGAGGTGACCCTCTACGGTGCGCAAAGTACCTGGACTGAAGAAAAAATTATTATTTCACTGGAAGTATATTTCTCCAAGCGAAGAAAAACCCCTTATTATGGACAATTGTTTTATTATTTTAAGCCTTCTGTATTATTTTCTTGTAACCATCATGGATTATGTTATATTGCCTTGTTGTTCAATTTTATCTGCACTTATGATTGATTATGCATACTTTTTGACTGTTAGGGTAGGGCCAGGAAGTCCTCCACTCCTCTTTGTTGATTGATGGGGGAGATGTTTGTCTCCTGTCCCACCAGAGGAGGCGTATGGGTGTTGAAGATTGAGAAGAACTGTGAGGGGTCCATATTGGGCTCCAAGGAAGAATTGAACCGACATCCCCTACCTTTCTTTTGAAATCAGGTTAGGTGGTGAGGCTTAATTAAGCCTCAAAGGGAGGAATGTAGAAGGAAAGTTTTAGTATTAGCATAAAAAATAGCAAATTAACATATAGAGCCATACAAAGCAATTAAAAGCTTCTAAAACATTAGATTAAGCATAAATTAGAATGTTTAGCAAATAAGATAGGTCAAGGAAATAGTTAACTAAAAAATCTGTCATATTGCATTATTTTTTAAGCTTACAGCAGAATTTCTAGTATGGGAAATAACAGAAATGACGTGTAGAAACCAGCTTAGAACAGGATAAGATGATTGAGAATACCTGTGTCCAAGGCTAGGAAGCTAAAAGAATGATACCACAGAGAAGATGGCTCTGGGAGGCACGTAAAGAAACCAGCTGGATTGGGGAATCAGCAGAAAGGAAACAAAAGGCTTTTGCTGTAAGCAAGGTCACACTGATGTAATGCATGAACAAAACATTAGTATATTTGGGCATTATCGATAAAAATAGAAGAATATATTAGAAATTAACTTTAGCATAGAAATAAAGGCAAATCAAGCATGCCAAGCAATGATTAAATGAAAGCATATACCATATTTCTTTTTAATAAAAGCTTAGCTTTAGGCCACCATTATAACATAGCTTGAAAGGCTAGAGAAGGAAGAGACACAATGAAAGACCAAATATGGAAGAAGGAACATCTGCCCAGTTGAAGAACCAATCAAGAATAAGCAAAACAGAAACTAGAGTGAACAATAGACAGTATAGCCAGGTGCAGAATGAGCTAATTGAACAAGGTCAGAATGATAAGAAATTGTTATATAGACTTTGATTGCTGCAATGTTCAGGGCTCGATCTCATTTGGCTCAATTGAGTTGAGTCCGTATTGTTGATTTATTGCAATAAAGCTCTAAAACTCTGTCTGTCTATCCCGTGTCCTAATAGCCTTCATTTTCAGGTAAAAAGCCTTCTGGTTACGAATTTTTCGCCACGACACCACCCATATAATTGCAAACCTGGCTGCAAAGTTGAGAAATGAATACAGGACTGATGTGCACAAAACCGTGTCCAAAACAGAACTGAGGGAATAGGGAAAAGGTGGAGGCTTTTAAAGGGGAAGACAGGAAGTGAGATCAAAGGGGTCAAGCTCATGAAGGTCTTCAACCATAGGCTCAAGCCCAGATGTGACATCACAGGGGCCGGACCAGGCAAGGTCTTCTTCCATAGGCTCGGTCCTGGAAGTGACGTCAAGAGGGCCAGAAATCTCCCATGAATGGTCTGCAGGAAAGGGAGAAAAAGAGTCAGTGCACTCTTCCTGGTATGAATTGGAACTGCCCTTACTCAAGCCCTTTAGCTGTCTCCCATGCGCATGTGTATGACAGTATGTTGAAAGACTGAACAGTACTGCCTGGCGAATGAGATTAATGACGAAAACAAAGTTGCAGTGTTACTTAACTTAATGGGAGCTAAAACCTACAACTTGCTTAACAGTTTAGTGGCACCAGCAAAACCAAACAAGAAAATTTCAACCAATTTGTGAAAGTCTGGCATAATGAATTGAATCCTAAACTGCTTGCGATTGCAGATGGTTTTTGCTTTCATAAATGTAACCAAACAAAGATGGAAACGGTTACGGAGTACATAGCAGAAATGAGAAGGCTCGCAGAGCACTGTGAAATGGAGAAAACTCGTCAGATTCTTTAAGGGAAAGGCTTGTTTGTGGATTGCTTAATGAAAATATACAAAAAACTACCCTTGATTGAATGTACATTTAACCTGCCCTGTGCTACAAAAATTGCAGTGTCAATGGGGACAGCCAATAAAGATACTCTTGTGCTTCAGTAGAAGATTGTGACAGAGTGTTTTGGAGTTGCTTTAGCACCAGCCATATGGCAGAAGACTACAGAGCAAGTCTTAAAGCACATTTCTGGCACTCAGTGCTACCATGATGACATTCTTGTCACAGGGGCTGATGATAAGGAACATCTTCAGAACCTAGGAAAAGTTCTGAACAGATTAGCAGACTCTGGGTTGAGAACTAACAGAAATGTGTGTGTTTTTCAAAAACTCCATTGAGTATTGTGGAGACAAAACTGATAAAGAAGGCTTACATAAATGAAAAGACAAAATAGAAGCAGTCCTGAGAGCACCAAAACCCCAAAATGTAACTCAATCTCTGCTGCACAGAGTAACGACATAGTGCTCTGCCAAAATCTCTTGTCACATCAGACAATGTGCAACAGAACGTAATAATGGGTAAATTGATAGAGAAGCCCTTAGTTTGGTTTGGAGAGTTAAGAAGTTTTAACCAGCATTTAAATGGGAGACATTTTACCTCATCAACCATTGTTTTTCATCTTTAATCCATGTAAAGGTACGCCAATTATGACCGCGGCATGCCTTCAACGATGAGCACTATTCCTTGGGACCAACTTCATTTTAGGACATGACCATATCAGGATGTGATGGTTAGGAGTCCACCACCAGCACAGACAACCAGGAAACAGTGCAACCTTGTAAAAGATATGACTGTTAAATTTTATATGTTATTCTGGTTAAAATGGTTAAAATATTTGTTAAGGATATTCTTTTTTTATATATAGCCTAAGGTTGTGTGAGAGGAGTCTATCAATGCTCTGTGGAAAAGATAGTTACCTGTGGCATACTGATATGATATGCTGCGTGCTCTGTGGCTGACAAGAAGTCTCTTCAGAGAGTGATCAGATCAGCACAAAAAATTACCAACACCCAGTTACCATCACTAGAGGATATATACAGGATTTGATGTCTCAATTTTCACCCAGGCCGTAACCTTTTTAATCTGCTACTTTCTGGAAGGTGTTGTAGTTCTATTAAGATGTAAGCTCCACACTACTGAAAAGCTTCTACCCGAGTGCTATTAAAGAACTTATTAGAGAACTGAATTTTATTAAACAACTGTTTACTACATCAAAGTGCTTTAAATCTTATGTCATTCACTGTCACCCATGGCATCAACAGGACAAAAGTGCAACATCTCATTGCAATCACTGTAAAAGGGGACACTCCACTATTTACTATTTATATTTTCCACCTTCAAGGTTTTACTAGCTTTAATGATTTATTGTTTTACTAGCCAACCCGCAGCGTAGCATACGCCGCATAATCACGCAACTTTTTTATTGATTTTTAAGCACAGGGGAAAAAATGAACATTTGAAAAATCAGTAATTTAATAAACCACCAAGAAACGTAACATTGTAACAATGCATGCTACGAACCAACATACAATTGTCCGTGACTGAAAACTGGAGGAGCGCCGTCGCACCTTCTCCTCCCAGAGCGAGGGACGGGGTTGGACGGTGCTCGTTCAGTACGCACTGCCTGCTCATGTTCCTGCCCCCAACTCCTTACCTGAGTTGCTTTCGTCTGTGTACAGTCCACATGCACCTCTGAGCCACGTTGACTTTTCATTGTTCTTTGCGGTTCCGGCTGCTTTTCTATATATAATCCACCAAGTCACCCGACCATGGTAGTAGCGAAGGGGGGTGAGTACAAAGGGCAGGGATGTAATCAGTGCAAGCGTATGACCCGCATGTACTGGGAATTCCTCGTTCGTGGGGAACAATTGCAAGCCCTGGTCTCCATCACGAATGGGGTTCAACGGCTTATCCATGCCTCTCGGCGCCGGGTAGACACACGTTGATCCATTCAGTGTAGCGCGCATGCAGTACCAGACATACAAGGACATCACAGACCTGTTAATGCTCAATCTCACGTGGCTGAAAGCCACTTGTCCCTCTAAGAATTTGGACGCCGACCGCTCTTATAACTATTTAGCAGGCGGTAGTCTCGTTCGTTTTCGAAATTAACCAGCCAAATCGCTCCACAAACTAAGAACGGCCATGCACCACCACCCACAGAATCGAGAAAGAGCTATCAATCTGTCAATCCTCTCTGTGTCCGGGCCGGGTGAGGTTTCCCATGTTGAGTCAAATTAAGCGAAAGGCTACACACCTGATGGTACCCTTCCGTCAATTCCTTTAAGTTTCAGCTTTGTAACCATATTCCACCCTGAACCCAAAGACTTTGGTTACCCGGTTGGCTGCCTGGCGGGTCATGGGAATGACACCGCCGGATCGCCAGTCGGCATCGTTTATGGTCGAAACTACGACGGTATGTGACCGTCTTCGAACCTCCGACTTTTGTTCTTGATTAATGAAAACATTCTTTTGCAAATTGTTTCGCTCTTGCTTGAATTGTTGGCGGGTGTGGCTCTGTCGTTCGTGTGCCATGGTCAGCTGCTTAGTGAATTGTTGGTGGGTGGGGCTCTCTCTTGCGTGCGTCTTGCTTGCCATGAACTTAGTGAATTCTTAGAGTTGCTGGGCGTGGCTCTGTGAGTTGTCGTCTCATCCCATGGTCTTAGAGTTGGTGGGTGTGGCTCTGTGAGTTGTTGTCGTATTCCATGGTCTTAGCGTTGGTGGACTGGTCTCTGTGAGTTGGCGGGCGTGGCTCTGTCTTGTGTGCGTCTTGCTTGCCATGTCTTGCGTGCGTCTTGCTTGACATGGACTTAGTGAATTATATATACAGGTATAGATATTAATGAATGTGTGTAGTTTAAAATGCAGAGCATATGTGGAATCTATTGAAGATATTTGTGTTTATTATATTGCATGTACTATTCAACCATTGTACTTCTGTACAATGACAACAAAAGACATTCTACGTATATTGCGTTAATGGATCTACTTTTTGTTGGGTATGTACACTATTAACTGTAATGGCAAAATTGATAAAAGTTCTCTCATGAATAAATGTAAGTAAGAGAAACTAGTTGTACAACAAAGCAGTGAAAAGAGCTTACCCTGCAGTGTTTCTCTATTCTATCTAAGGTAGAATATTGTAAGTCACAACACTGCACATACTCATATACTAAAAAATATTTTGCTAGAGTATTCTTGTTTTCTATGCTGTGAGGATGTCAATGTGCTGTGTTTTTCTAAAAATGGACTAATAGTACAGGTGTCCTTGCAACACTGAACACAGTTTTGGTTTCTAGCCAAGTAAGTTACTTTAATATTTTTTATTATTAGAAATTATTCATTTTTTTCTTAAGTATTAGCCTTTTTACCTTTAACTGTGTATTCTTTTAAATGATTTAAACAGGAAAGTGAAACAGTAGCTGCATTTTAATAGATTGTTGAAGGAATACTTGCAACGTGTTATACTTTAAGAGAGTGTAACCCATTTTATACTGGAAAAGCAGATGCTGTTATGTTTGCTGCTTTTTTGGATGAAAAAAATGTCATCTCACATGCATTGCAGCTGTGACATTCTTTCAACACTCTATGTGCATTTATTGAGGTTAGATGGTAGCTATGACTCTTGGCAGGAAGAATGGCTTAGAATCTTTCTTTCTGGAAGAAAATGATTTGTTTAAAAAATTCCTAACAAACTAATTACTGGACAATTAGATCCAACAGACTGGTGCACTTATCTTTATATGTATCGTCTCGAAATTCCGTAGTTATGCCACGTGCTCAACTGGTATATGGTAGCCAGACATCTATTCCATTCAACGATGAAATGGTCTTCCAATAATCCTTTAGTTCTCCTCCCCATCATTCTTTACACCATCTTCTTATATGTGAGCTGTGTCCTTTAATGTGCTGAGCGTGTGCTCCAATTCTTGGGTCTACAATCTAACAGTTTAGTTTAAAGTGAAATGTCTGTAGCCAAGGTAGAACAAAGACCTTTTATAAACACTCCAGTCATCACTTATTACAGATGATCCAGAACTCACATGGTGAGGAATGAGTGGTGTGAGGTGCCTTCTGTCGTGGTGAAAAATTGTCACCAAAAGGTTTTTACCTGAAATGAAGGCTATTAGAACTCAGATAGGCAAACAGAATGTATAGCTTTATTGCAATAAAACAATAACACGGACTCAACTCAATTCGGCCAAATCGGACTGAGCCGCGAATAGTTCAAAACTCAAAGTTTATATATCTCCTGACTTCCTTCTGCAGCTGGCCACCGGTATTCTTACTGTCTATTGTTCATCTTTACTTTCTGTTTTGCTTATTTTGATTGGCCTCGGTCGGGCAGATGTTCCGTCTTCCATTTTTGGGCTTTTTCTTATTATTTCCCCTTCCTTGGTGTTCAAACATTTTTATATTTGGTGGCTAAAGCTAAGCCTCAATTAAAAAGAAATATGGCATGTGCCTTTATTTAACCAATATCTGCACTAAGGTTAATGCTTATACAGTGGACCCTCGGTTCACGAATGTCTCGGTACACGTACAACTCGGTTTACGACCAAAAAGTTGGCCAAACTTTTGCCTCGGTTCACGAACACACACTCGGCATACGAACAAGCCAGTTTCCCTTTCGGTTTGTGCGTGCTGATGATTTCCGCACGTGTTGCATTGTTCTCGGTCAGACGTGCGTGCTTGTGCATGCATGCATGCTTTCGCTGTAAACTCTTTGTGCTCTATTTCATTTCCCTTCTGGTTCGTACGCGCCGATTACTGTATTTAAGCACGTGTTGAGCCGCTCCCTGTTCATTGTTCTCAGTCAGACGTGTGTGCTTTATCTGTGATCTGTTTGTGCTCTACAGTATTCCGTGTGCTTTTGCAGTTAATCATGGCTTCTAAGCAAGTGAAGAGTGGTGAGAAGAAAGTTTTGCAGAAAATTGAAATCTAAGTAAAGAAAGAAATTATTGAAAAGTATGAACGTGGCATTCGTGTTACTGTTCTTGCCGCCGAGTACAAGAAGTCAAAACCTACAATTTCAACTATTCTAAAGCAGAAAGAATCTATTAAAGCAGCTGATGTTGCAAAAGGAGTTACAGCGTTAACCAGGCAGATGCCTCAAGTGCTGGAAGAGGTGGAAAAACTTTTTACCAGTTTACTCATTTAACAATTTGAGAACCCTTGTGCTTTCAAGCAGTACAATGTAAACAAAGCCAGACTGCCAGTGATGTGGAGGGCAAACACGAAGGGTTGGGTCACAAGGACTTTGTTTTTGGAATGGCTGCATGAGGCTTTCGCTCCCACCAGCTAAACAGCTAAAAACACCAAAATCCCAAGAAATCACACGAGAGAAAACACCTGAAGGAAAACATCCCTCCATCGCGGAGCCAGACTCTCCCTCAAAACTGTAACTTCCTCTGCACCCAGTACCTCCTCACTTCATGCCAGAACTTGACTCATGCAAGGTTAGTTTTCTTGGTGGTTTATGGCTAGTTTTTGTATTACGGATTTTTCAAATGTTCATTTTTCGGTTCGTAGCGTGAATTGTTGCAGTGTTAATTTTCACTTTTTTCAAATGTTCCTTTTTTTTCCTCCTGTGCTTAAAACTGATTAAAAAAAAGTGTTTATATAGCGATCGGCTTGCAAGGCTATAGCGCGAACTCCTGTAATGTTACTTTCTTGGATGCTTGTGGTTGGTTTTTAAATAAAGTTCAGATTTGTTCAAATGTTCCTTTTTTTTTCTCCTGTGCTTAAAACTGATTAAAAAAAAGTGTTTATATAGCGATCGGCTTGCAAGGCTATAGCGCAAACTCCTGTAATGTTACTTTCTTGGTTGCTTGTGGTTGGTTTTTAAATAAAGTTCGGATTTGTTCAAATGTTCCTTTTTTTTTTTCCCTGTGCTTAAAACTCATTAAAAAAGTGTTTATACAGCGATCGGCTTGCAAGGCTATAGCGCGAACTGCTGCAATGTTACAGAGAGAGGGAGAGAGAGAGAGCGCGGGCTCGCCTGCTGCTGAGAGAGAGAGTGAGAGAGAGAGGGTGCGTGCGGGCTCGCGTGCTGCTGAGAGAGAGAGAGAGGGTGCGTGCTGCTGAGAGAGAGAGAGAGGGCGCCTGCTGCTGAGAGAGAGAGAGAGGGCGTGTGCAGCTGAGCAGGGAGCCTGGGTGTTTGTGTTAGTGTTATTCAATGTTTTTACATTAGTTTACTATTACACTGTGCATTCTATGGTGTAATTAACTATATTTGTGCTTAAAAATTTTTACAAAAATATATTTACATACAGTTCGTACGGTCTGGAACGGATTAATTGTATTTACATACAATCCTATTGGGGAAATTGTTTCGGTTCACAACCAACTCGGTTTGGAACGAATTATGGTCGTGAACCGAGGTTCTACTGTATATTTATCTATATTTATTTATGCTAATACATGAGTATACTAATTTTATTTTTCATATATTACATCATATTGACCTCGTTTGTAGCAATGCCTTTGCTGTCTCTGCTGACTCACTACTCCAGCTGGCTTCTCACGTGCCTACCATGACCATTTTTCTGTATTATGTCATTGGTATCATTCCTTGCTTCCTAGCCTTCAAACAGGTGTTCATATTCCCCCTTCTTTTGTCCTCAATAGTTTCTGTGCATCATTTTCTTTCTATTCTGTCCTTCCTTTCCCAATATTGGTAATTATTGCTTCAAGCTTAACTAGAAATGCAATATGACTAATGGCTTTTATGTAACTATTTGCTTGACATTCTAATTAATGCTAAATGTAATGCTTCAGAAGATGTTAATTACTTTTATGCTAATACATACATTTTTATTTTCCATACGTCTTGATTTTCATTAACCAATTTTAAAACTTGTTTTCTTGCCTTTTCCTTGTAGTGCCCCCAAATGCCAAACAACTACTTTATTCTTTCCATGTATCTGCAGTGCATTCTCTTTCAAACTAGAAGTGAAGTAAAACATTCAATAACAATAAAGTACCTAATATGTATATATATTACATTATATACTTGTTATTAATACTTAAAGATACACAATGCCTTTAATCGAATATGGCAACAGTTTTTGCAAACTAAAGTAATATTTTACACAAAGAGAAAATTCATAATCTTATTTATTGACATCATTGATTAAGCTTTCTATAACTTGATGAAAGCAAAATATCCTACAACGTATTTGAAAAAGTGAACTAACAATGCAGTGGGAAAAAGGTATTATTCTTGATGGAGTTCTGAAAACTATTCATACCTTTGTCGCTATGACCAGCCTGATAAGTTTGTTTTTGGTATCAAGATGGTGCCAGTGTGTTTGTGGGCTTGATGTCTGCTTCTGTGTTTTGTAGCATTGTGCTTGTGTTTGTTCGTTTCTACTGCATCATCATTGCTGCTTTTTTATTGCCAAAGTCTCTTGAACATAAAATCCTCCATATTTTCTCCAGTGTATTTACAACTTCAAAGATCTACAATAACCTTTATTTCTATAGCACATTTTTGTACAAAGGATGTAACTAAAAGTGCTTTAAAACATGCCAAATAATAGTTACATACAAAAGAAAAACAAAGTAAATGTAGATTAAACATAATAAAGAATAAATAGCATATAAAAGAAAAATAAACATATATAATTTCCAGGATCAGGGTCTTTAAAATATAGAATAGTTTCTAAGTGATTGTCCAATGATAAGGTTAGATGGCCAGTGTGCACAGAAAACAAATAAATCTGCAGGAGTTGTAAGGCCAAAAACCACCCAGCCCTCACTTGGCATTATGCCTAATATAAATGGTATTAAGTAGTTCTTTATTGTTTATTATTCATATACAGTTCATGTATACAACGTTAGTAGTACAGTAATCCCTCCTCGATAGCGGGGGTTGCGTTCCAGAACCCCCCGCGATAGGTGAAAATCCGCGAAGTAGAAACCATATGTTTGTATGGTTATTTTTATATATTTTAAGCCCTTATAAACTCTCCCACACTGTTAACATTATTAGAGCCCTCTAGACATGAAATAACACCCTTTAGTCAAAAGTTTAAACTGTGCTCCATGACAAGACAGAGATGACAGTTCTTTCTCACAATTAAAAGAATGCAAACATATCTTCTCTTCAAAGGAGCGCCGTCTGGAGCAGAGAATGTCAGACAGAGCGCTCGAGAGAAAAGCAAACAATCAAAAAATCAATACGTGCTTTTAAGTATGCCGAAGCACCGTGACAAAGCGGCATGTTTTAGAGGAGCGTCCGTATCTTCTAAGCAAACAGCCTCTGCAAACAGCCCCTCTGCTCACACCCCCTCCGTCAGGCAGAGAATGTCAGAGAGGGTGAGAGAGAGAGTAAAGCAAACAATCAAGCACCGCGCGGGAAGCATATCTTATATCATTGAGGAGTTCAGTTAATATGTAATACATGCTCTAATTGGGTAGCTTCTAACCCATCCGCCAATAGCGTCCCTTGTATGAAATCAACTGGGCAAACAAACTGAGGAAGCATGTACTTTAAATTAAAAGACCCATTGTCCGCAGAATTCCGCGAACCAGCGAAAAATCCGTGATATATATTTAGATATGCTTACATTTAAAATCCGCGATAGAGTGAAGCCGCAAAAGTCGAAGCGCGATATAGCGAGGGATTACTGTATTTTAATGTCAATTCTAAAGGACACAGTTAAGCAATATAATGACAATAAAACTGGTGATATGTGCTCAGAATTGTTTGTGGTTAGGAATGTTGCTGCTGCATTCTGGACTAACTGCAACCAATTTATGTCATTCTTAGGTAGACCAGTTAGGAGTGCATTGCAATAATCAAGACGATTAAAAACGAAAGAGTGAATTAACTTCTCTGCATCTTGTAATGTTATGAAAGGTCTATCTTTTTCAATATTATTTTAATTGAAAAATGCAGTCCTAGTAATTTGGTTAGTATGCAATTTAAAGTTTAGCTCTGAGTCCAAGATAATACCTATATTCTTTACTTCTGTCTTGGCATTTAAAGATATTGGGTCAAGTTTATTTTTAATACCCTCACTATTTCAATTTTTATTAACAAATAAAATTTCCATTTCTTCCATATTTAGGTTCAGGAAATTGCTGCTCATCCATTCAAAAATAGAAGACAGACATTGAATCAGAGCGTCTAGAGAGTCAAGGTCATCAGATGCTACAGATAAATAAAGCCACATGACATCTGCATTGTTGTAGTAGTTCACCTTGTGTTCTGAAATAATCCAGCCTCATGGGAGATTGAAAATAATACTAGGTGGATGCTGCACATTAGTGATGGTTGGTAGTGATGGCTCCCCACTCAATTTAATGCTTTGTGTAGTGAGAAAAGCTCTATATAGATGTAATAAATGAATTATTTATTATTATTATTACTTTAACCAGTGCATTTTTTCTACTATGATTTGTTATATTATCTGTCTGAAGCTTATTAAAATATAGTGTTTATGTAAACAGTCATTAGAAATTGGTCTAACATTGTCAAGTACAGAGGAGTAGGAATTATTTTTTTGAGCATAGGTTTAAATATTGCAGTCTTTGGACAGTCAGGGAAGACCTCCACATCTAATGATGAGTTCACTATGTCAAATACACTATCAATTAGCACTTTGAAAAATCCTGTTGGGACTGGGTATAGGACTCAACTGAAGGGATTTTATATTTAGAAATTATTTTACAGAGTTCAGGTAAACCTTTTTCAGTGAATTAATTTAATTATCTGTAAAGGCTATGCTAAGGTTCAACAGGATTTATTTTGGATGGGTGTATTATGTTACTTCTAATATTCTTTATTTCAAAAGCCTCATATGTTTCGCTAGAAATATTCAGGGGGCTCTTTATTGGCTGAACTGGGATTAGAAATAGGACTGTGTCTCAAGGCAGACTATTTTATTATACTCAGTTATATGTGCATTTAATACAGTATTTCAAAGGTTTCGTTAATTTATGTTTTTTACATTAACATTCAGCCTCATGACATTTTCTCTTAATATCCAACGCTCTATGAGTTTTCCAGGGTATTTTAGTACTGGAGGATTTCTTAGTTTTTTCAGGGGTCACTCTTGGCAGTAGATTACTCGGCTCGTGCGTTGATGAAGGACACAGCTAGCTGCGAGAACTAACGTGAATTGCAGGACACATCGATCATTGACACTTCAAATGCATCATTCAGCCAGGGTCTCTTAGGGGCCATGCCTGTCTGATGGTTGCCTTTCTGATCAATGGCTGCACCGCTCCCTGCCATCATCGCAACTTGGGAGTTTGCAAGGACCCAGGCCCCTCTGTCAACCAAGAGCAGACCTGTGGTGCAGTGACATTCCCCCACGCTTCCCCAGGCAGAGAAGAGGGAAGGGTGTCAGACTGGTCATACTCAAGACCTCTGGGCACTCCAGGAGGGAGAGGGAGCATCAGCCAGTGGTGCACGCTGGCACCTTCTCACAGAGACGAGACCCGGTGTGGTTTCCCGACCACGTCTGGAGTGGAGGATCATCCGACTCAAACCTCAGCTGAGACGTGATGATCTGCTGATTTTCAGCATATTAGTAAGTGGAGGAAAAGAAACTAACCAGAATTCCCTCAGTAACAGGAAGTGAATAGGGAAGAGCTCAGTACAGAATACCCACCGTACATGAGACCGCCTTCCTGGCATCAAGCGTGGGCCAAAGCTTAACTCGTGGAGGCCCTTTTCATGTCCGTATCAGGTCTCCTCAGAGTTTGGTTGTTTAGGAATGAAGCCTAAAGTGGGTGGTACAAACAATCCAAGGCTAAATATGAGCACAAGACTGATAGCCAACAAGTATTGTTAGGGAAAGTTGAAAAGAATTTTCCAAGGGTGCTTAAATAATTTTCAAGCATTATGATGGGTATCTTTGCTATATCTTCTAACCCTTCACCTATGTATTTAGGGTTTTTATTTCTTTCTAAATGCCTGCACTGCTTGGAGTAACTCAGTGAGCTTCTCTAAATGAATCTGCCATTCATACTTTCCTGTCTGGTATTGATGAGGACTTCTGGGATCTTTGGGTGGACACGCTCTCTTTCTGTGCCTGTCTCAGTCATGTACAGAAGTGGCTCCTGGGAAGTGTTGTTTGGGCAGTTGCTATGATGACCAGTAAGTTCCAGCGGCAACAGTTTGGTGCCAGATTCCAAACACAAATCCCAACTACATCGATTAAGGCAGAGAAAAGGAGTTCAATCATTCACTGGTGTTCTCTGAATTCTGCTTTCATGGAGCGGTGCTTTAGGATTTGCGGCTCCAATTCTGACTCACCATTTCGCTTTTCCCATACGGCCTCTCATTTTACCCTGTGACTGGTTTTAACTAAATGGACATTTCTGAAGTGGATGTCCTTCTTGCTTTTTGATGACTAGCAGCCATCATGCCTGGGGTAAATGAATGCAGGAGACAGCAAACCATGGACTTTCTGCTTCGGAAGAAAAACTTTCTAATGTTTGTGTAGAATTACCCTTAACAGGTTTCCAACTGTGTCCCTGTGTTCTTGATGGACTCATGTTAAAATAATAGTCTCAATCCACTGTACTAATTCCCTTCATAATTTTAAACTCTTCAGTCATGTCTCCTCTTAATCTTCTTTTGTTTAAACTGAAAAGGCTCAGCTCTTTTAATCTTTCCTCATAATTTATCCTCTGTAGCCCTGAAATCAGCCTAGTCACTCTTCTCTGGGCTTTTCCAAGCACTGCTATGTCCTTTTTGTAGCCTGTAGAAAAAAAAACTGCACACAGTACTCCAGATGAGGCCTCACCAGTGTGTTATAAAGCTTCAGCATAACCTCCTTGGACTTGTACTCCACACATTGTGCTATATAACCTAAAATTCTGTGAGCTTTCTTAATGGCTTCTGGGAAGTGTCTGAAAATTGTTGAAATTGTTGAAAATGTTGAGTCCACTACAACTACTAAATCGTTCTCCTAAGGTGTACTTTCCATTTTTAGACCTCACATTGTGTATTCAAACTTAATAGTTTTTACTTATTATATATATATATATATATATACACATTATATTTACAGACATTAAATTTCATCTGCCACAAATCTGCCCAAGCCTGTATGCTGTCCAAGCCCCTCTGTAATGATTCAGCAGATTCAAGACTATTTTCCAATCCATCTAGCGTGTAATCATCTACAGACTTAACCAGCTTATTACTCCACTCCAAATAATTTATATATATTAAAAATAGCAGTGGCCCTAGCACTAACCCCTGAGAAACACCATTCTGAACATCAGACAATTCTGGTAAAGTTCTTCGCACCATTACCTTCTGCATCCTGTGTCTAAGCCAATTTTCCCCCCTTCTACAAACAACATCCTGAACTCCCAGTTCTTTTAGTTTGATGCCGAAACTTCTCATGTGGCACCTTAACAAATACTTTCTGAAAGTAAAGATAAACAATATCATGTGCTCTACTTTGATCGTACACTTTTGTTGCTTCCTTATAGAAATCAAGCATGTTAGTAAAACAAAACATCTCATTTGAACCCATGCTGACTGTTAAGTAAAACTACTGTTCTTGTCATGTGTTACTGAATCTTTTCCTTAAAACTTCCTTGAATTAATTTTCCTGTGATTCCAGTTAGGGTTACTGGCATGTATTTTCTTGGATCTGCCCAAACACCCATTTTATAAAATGGGATGACATTTGTCATTTTCCAGTCCTTTGGTATTTCCCCATTGTGCAGTAACTTCGTAAAAATGTGTGTCAAGGGCTCATAAATGTACTGTATTCACTAACCTAGAGATCTAGGATACCGTAGATCCCAAAATACAAGCCGACCCGGTATATTAGCCGATCCCCTTCTCTACCGACTAAATTACATGTATTTGCTGATGACCGGTATTTAAGCCGACCCCCTTCTCCAAGCAAAATTTTCTAAATTTCCTTAAAAGTGTCTCTTTGGGTATATTTATAATGTTTATCGGCGAGAATTTGAGACTGCCGGCATTTTTGATGGAAACTAGGAAGTGATTGCGGAGAAGTTTGGTAAATTGGAACCTTTGTGTTGAAACTATATACGCAAATACGGTACATCGGCGGGTAGATTGCCGGAGACTTGTTATAAATTTGATTAACTTAAATACGCAATACAGTGGACCCTTGACTTACAAACTTAATTCGTTCGCAAAGGCTAACCCATAATGCGTTCCAAACCTCCCACTACAACACTTACTTATCCTTTTCATAATAAAAAAACACCAATATTTTTTCTAATGTACTAACCAAAAAGTTATAAAAAGTGCCTAGCCTACTTCGATTAGGCTAGGAGCATGGCGGCGCGCAGCGCCTCAGGGCTCTCCTTTTCAGTGCACTTTTTTGTTGTTTTTGTACTTTTTTTTTGTCCTTGTTTGTGCACGATCGGTTCGGCGAACATCCGCTACACCATTCAGAACCTTATAGACATCGGTGTCCAGAGCCAGACATCTGTTTTGAGTGTTTTTCATCACACGCACAACATCCCAGACAACATAGCGAGACCAGCGGGCTCTCCGTGGTTTGTTGTCGGGTCTAGGAGACGACACAGACGGAGGAGGGAAAGAAAGCAGAAGCGGGGCCGCAGATACGGCGTTATGCTAAGGCTAAAAAACAACCATACAAGCCCTATACAGAACTTTTTTCTGCACTAAAGGAGCTGCTTTTAATCTCATTGTAGATGCGTATAGTGACAGTAAAAGGCATTCCATTCTAGAAACAATTTCATACTGCACTCACCATTTAATTTGACATCTTTGGGCTGCAGGAAGGGAGGAGGAGATATTTCCACCCAATGTCCATCTTCGTTTCGAAATTACATCCACAACACATGTATCTGGGCTCCGACTGACGCTACTAACGCTCTCGGTTGTTTGTTTACAATCGTGCAAGCGGATACACGTGACCGCATCCGTTTCGTAACGCAAGATGTGGATCGTGAATCAAAATAAATTTTATTTTAAACTTCCCGATAATTTATTATAAATTTTATTAATATAATCAACAACTAAAACACTTTTTTGAATAAATTCTTTATTTAATTTAAAGTACCGGCATGCAAAGTTACTTCTTCATCTGAAAGATGGCTCTGTGGTTTCGTCATTATTTACTTCCGTATTCATCGGCAAAACCGGCATTGCGCTGGAAATCTGGAATCTGAAATGATACTCGTTGTATAAACCGAACCCCAAACTCCAAGCCAAAAATCTAGGACGAAATTCTCGGCTTGTATTCCGGGATCTACGGTATATATTATCTGGTTCTCATGATTTGTTTGATTTCAGCCTATTTATTCTGTTCACCTTGGTCAAGCTTCATTTATTATAAAAACAAGTATCCTCTATATGTGTAGGTAAAATGACTTTATGTTGGAAGTTTACAAAGAATATGAGTACCTCTAGCTTATTACGTTAATCACAAAAATACTTCAAGATATAATCGTTCTTCCCTGCAAACATTTCACTCAGCAAAGTGGGAATTTTAATCCACCTGAAAGATTGAAGGCCACATCTCAAAACTGCTTCTTCATTAACTTTGAATAAACATTTTGTTTTGTTAAAACAAAAAATTACTTAGTGAACTGCAACATCTATCCATCCATTCATACATCCATTTCATTTATGTTGTAAATTCAATTCATTCTGAGTAGGGCCGCGAAAGAGCCGAAGCCTATCCCGGCAAACACAGGGCACACGGCAGGAACAATCTCTGGACAGGGTGGCAGGCTGAAGACACACAAACACACACTAGTGCCATTTATGCCACAGGAACTCACCTAACCTGCATGTCTTTGGACCGTAGAGTTTTGTGGTGGCCAGAGCAACTAAAGGAAACCCACCATGGCACAGGGAGAACATGTAAACTTAATGTAAGGAGGACCCAAAACGAGAACTGTGAAGGAGCAGCACTACCACTGCACAACCATGACACCCTCTGAAACATACCTTTTAAATTTACGGTTAAACAAAATTTCATGGTCTTACCTTACACTGAACATGCAGGTAGCTGTAATATTCCTGCTCTTGATATAATGGCAAAATGTGAAACACCTTAATAGCATCACTCAGTTCTGACTGCACACCAACAATCATTTCAATAAAAAAGAGGCAATAATACCAACATTACATTACGCTGGTTTCATATTAGTTATTCGACCAAAATGAAGCAAAATGTAATTAAATATAAAGATAAAAGTTGAATAGACAATTCACATGCATAACTGGTCTGTAAAAACAAACAATTATTTAGTGAATTGCATGCAAAATGTCTTTTAAACGTGTGCCTCAACAAAATGGAACGGTCTTAGCTAACAATAAACATGCAAGATGCTAGTCTTCTTATTTTAACTTTTATTTATGAAAGTTAAACATCAGCAAGAATTTACAAAGACACAACCACTGAATGATTTATCTGTTAATCAAATTTGTAAATACAACTCATAGAATCTGCATTTTACTGCATACAGGCTTAAAATGTATGTTCAGAAATCAGAAATGTATTTCATTTAATTGTTCATCTAAGTGTTTTATGTACAATTAAAACATGAAGGTAAACAATATTATGGATAATCAAGATTGGAATATAAATTTATTAATGAGGAATCTTTCTCAAATAGTTTGCATGCCATAAAAATTTGAAAAGCTTTTCTAAACCAAGGGTAAAAAAAGCCATAAATTAGTGGATTGAATGAAGAGTTAAACAAAGCTGTCCATTGTACTACATACAATAGTCCTCGGGAAAAAACAACAAAACTTGAGGCAAAATGAAACAGGTAATAAGGTGTCCAACATACCAAGAATACTAAAATCACAATACCGACAGTTTTCATGGCTTTATATTGCCTTTTAAATGATGATTTATCTGCCTTCTGTTTTGAGGACAAATCGTTTTGTTCTCCAAAATTATCTTTCCTTGCGTGTATTTTTGCAACAAGTAAAATTTTAGTATACAGGCCAACCATAACTGAGAAAGGAAAAATAAATGATAATATATAATCAATAAATATGATAATAAATACATTTAATGTGGCACAGTAGCCTGTACAATTGTCATTATAAACAAGTGAGACAAAAATTAGTAAAAAACAATATACTATGGAAGACACCCAGGTTATTACAACAAACATCCAACCAACTTTTAACGTAACCTTTATGGAATAAAGCAAAGGAAAACAAATAGCACAATAACGATCAACTGCAAGAAACAAAAGATGAACTTCAGAAACAGCAGTCAGGATTGCAGAAATGATAATTTCAAATAAACAGAGCATACTATCAAAGTACCAGCACTTTTCCACTGTTTTTATTGCTCCAATTGGCATGGTAAATAATCCAATCAAGAAGTCTGACAGAGCCATGGAAGCAATAAGAAGGTTTGTTACTGAATGAAGCTGCTTGAAATGACAGATGGAGACGAACAGAAGCAAATTGCCAAACACTGCCATAAACACGGCTATGGCAAAGATAAAATAAAGTGCTACATTAAGAACGACTGAACTGTAGATTTTGCCACAGGTCGCATTTCGTAATGATGGACAAGCTCTTGCAGCAAGCTGGTATATGTCCATTATCTAGCATAGCAGCATTAACTGAAATAATAAATTGTCACATGAACAATATCTTTTATAAACCAGTGAATTGTCATGTTTTTAGAAGAGTATTCTTTAGACAATTTATTCTTGACACCTTTAATATATGCTCCACGGGATAATTAACACAATGATATTTGTTTTTGTGCACCTATACTACATTTGAAAAAATACATACTGTACACAATAAATTCACAGAAGAATATTTTGGATAGGGAAACAACATAAACATATTATTTTGGTATTGTTTTGCTCTTTTATTGACTGGACCAGAAATGTGTTGCATCACAATATGCATAAAGTTGTATGAATCTAATTTCAATCATAAATTAAAAAAATAATTCTAAAAATGACTACAGAAACAGAGCATTTAAAAACCTGAATATTTTAAAACATAGCAAGCATTTTCTAAACAACTATTTTCCTTTGGATGATCATGAGGAGCCAACACATCATCTGGCATTGCTTTGTGCAAAGCAGGAGCCAAATCTGAACAGCATTGCATCCATTGTTGGGTACACTTACTAATTATGGATCAATTAATGCCAAATCTCACACAGTGTATGTGCCAGCTCCACACAGACTGTGACTGGACTGTAAACTGTAACCAGGTGTGTGGAGTTTCAACGCAACCATAATTGGCATCATGCCACATATCCACACATCGTACATCTGCTTTGAAAATTTTTACCTTTGTACACATCATTTACTTAGGAATGTGGCAGCCCTGGGATACTGCATCTTATACATGATCCTCCAAAGGAAAATAGTTGCTGTATATTGTGTTAATGGGTCTACTTTTTGTTGGGTATGTATACTATTAACCGTGATGTGTGTATGCACCTTGTTAAAAGTTCTCTCAGTAATAAAAGCAAGTCAGAGAAACTAGTTGTACAATAAGGCACTGAAAAGAGCTTACCCTGCAGCATTTCTCCATTGAATCTATAGTAGAATATTGTAAGACAAAAAGAATATTTTTTTTCAACATAGAATCAAAACAAAACTGAATTTCTTCATAGTAATTGTAGGAAAGCAACATTGATGTATTACTTAACTTAATGGGAGCTAAAACCTACAACTTGCTTCATAGTTTAGTGGCACCAGTGAAACAAGCCAAGAAAAAGTTCAACAACATTCTGAAAGTGTTGCAGAATCAATTGAATCCTTAACCGCTTGTGATTGCAGAGCATTTTCACTTTCATAAATGTACAACAACAAAGACAGAAACACTATGAATTTGGAGATAACTTGTCAGATTTTTTAATGGACAGACTCGTTTGTGGATTGCATAATGAAAATGTAAAAAATGATCCTTGACTGAGTGTACATTTACCCTGCCCCGTGCTATGGAAATTGAAGTGTCAATTTGGATGCCAACTAGAGATACTGTTGTGCTGCAGCAGAAGATTGTGACAGAGTGTTTAGGAGTTGCTTCAGCACCGGCCATATGACAGAAGGCTACAGAGCAAGTCTTGAAGGGCATTCCTGGCACTCAGTGATGACATTCTTATCACAGGGGCTGATATCAGTGAGCATCTTGAGAAACAAGGAAAAGTCCTGAACAGATTAACAGACTTTGGGTTGAGAGCTAACAAAAATAATTGTGAATTTGTCAGGTACTCCATTGAGTATTGTGTATACCAAATTGATAAAGAAGGCTTACATAAATACAAAGACAAAATAGAAGCAGTCCTGAAAGCACCAAAACCCCAAAATGTAACTCAATTGCGGTCATTTTTAGGACTGATGAATTATTACCATAAGTTTGTTCTAAATCTTTTTGTATTGCACCCTCTAAACAGCTTGCTGCAAAAATCTCTTGTCACATCAGACAACATGCTAACTCATCATGACCCCAGCTTCCTTGATAAGATGTTCCTTATTACTGTAGATGTCCACTCTAAGTGACCACAGGTTTTCTGTTCCACTATAGCCACTGCCATAAAGGCTGTGGAACTTCTATTTAACCTGTTCTCTTAAACAGGAGAACCAGAACAAATAGTAAGTAATAATGGTAGCCATTTCTAACCTGAAGAGTTTAAAACCAACTTCAGAATAAATGGAAAACAACAAATTACAATAGCACCCTACTGTCCTGCAATGAACAGTTTTGCTGAAAATTTCGTGCAGTCCTTCAAACAGTCCATTAAGGCAATGTCATCTGAAGGGCTATCACTACAACACAAAGTGTGCAACTTTTTACTGGCTTATCATAACAGCAACCATTCGACCGCAGGAGAAACACCTTCAATTCTTTTTCTAGGCCAGACCCCAAAATCCTACCTGGACTTGATGAAACCTGACCTATGCAGGGATGTAAAATAAAAGCAGACCACCTGGAATCTGAGTCAAAGTCACTAACCCTCGCAACAATCGTAACAATAGCCAGTCAGAGCAACAATTGCTATTGCCTCACAGTAAGGACCATTGACTTATGCTGTGGACTTTGGCAATGATGTTGTCTGGTGTTGACATACGGGTCAATTGCTAGACACTACTCTTTCTGACAACCACCAACAGGAAGAACTTCTCATTGCAATCACTGTAAAAGGGAACACTCCACAATTTACTACTTATATTTTTGCACCTTAAAGTTTTAATGGTTATATTGTTTTATTTTAATGCATGAGTATAGTTTAAAATACACAGCATGTGCTGAATCTTTTCAAGATTCTGTTTTTATTATATTGTATGTACTATTCAGGGGGCATACTAAATTTTTGAGCAATGACAATAAAAGGCATTCTATATTGTGTTAATTGATCTACTTTTTGTTGGGTATGTATACTGTTAGCTATGAAGTGTGCGTATGTTCATTACTCTTCCACACATCATACAATTTCCCCTTGGGATTAATAAAGTATCTATCTATCTATCTATCTATCTATCTATCTATCCGTTTTGAACAATTGTACCTTTTTAGACATGATGTACTCAGGAATGTGGCAGCCCTGGGATACTGTATCTTATATATTGTATTAGTGGATCTACTTTTTCTTGGGTATGTAAACTGTTAACCGTGAAGTGTATGTATGAAGCAAGTAAGAAAACTAGTTATACAATAAAGCATTGAAAGGAGCTTACCCTGCAGTGTTTCTCTATTCTATCTAAGGCAGAATATTGTAAGACACAACATTGCACATACTCATATATTAAAGCATTTTTGCTTGAGTGTTCTTGTTTTCTGTGCTGTGTGGTCATTAATGTGCTGTGTTCTTCTAAAAATGTACTGATAGTACAGGTGTCCCTGCCACACCGTACACAGTTTTGGCTTCAAGCCAAGTAAGTTAATAATATTTCTTAGTATTACAAATAATTAATTTTTTTCTTAAGTATCCAACTACTTTACCTTTAACTGTGTATTATTTTAAATGATTTAAACAGGAAAGTCATGCAGTAGCTGCATTTTAATAGTGTGTTGAAGGAGTGCTTGCAACTTGTTATACTTTGATAGAGGGTGACCCAATTTATACTGGAAAAGCAGATGCAAGAAGCTGATGATTATGTTTGCTGCTTATTTTGATGAAAAAACATCATCTCATGTGCATTGCAGTGCTAGACACTCGGTGAACATAGTGTGTGCCTTTGATGAGGTTAGAAGTTAGCTAAGCCTCTTGGCAGAAATACTGGCTTAGAATCTTTCTTTCAAAAAGAAAATTATTTGCTTAAGAATGAATTAAGCAATTCCTAGACAATGAGATCCAACAGATTGGTGCACTTATCTTTATTTGGATCATCTTGAACTGTTATACTATGCCAAGCGCTCAGATGGTATTTGGTAGCCAGCCACTAATTCCATTCAGTGACTGTGAGATGGTCTTGCAATAAACCTTCAGTTCTGTTTCCCCCTCAGTCTCCTCACCAGCTTCTTATATGTATGCAGTGTCCTTTAATGTGCTGAGCGTGTGCTCCAGTTCTTGGGCCGACAATCTAACATTGTAGTTTAAAGTGAAATGTCTGTAGCCAAGGTTGAACAAAGACCCTTTATAGACACTTTGCTTGTCACTTTATACAGATGATCCAGACCTCACAAGGTGATCAATGAGTAACATCAGGTGCCTTCTTGCTTTTCTTTAACCAATTTTAAAGCTGCTTTTCCTGCCTTTTCCACATTTGGTGCACCCAAATTGCCAAACAACTTCTTTATTCTTTCCATGTATCTGTAGTCCATCCTCTACCAAACTGTAAGAGCAGTACAAAATTCAACAACAATGAATACCTAATCTATATGTTACACAAACCATCCCTCACGGTCTCGCCTGCGTATTAATGAAACAGGACAGTGAGGATGGCTCTACCCGGCTCCCTACTCCTAACGTCACTCTTCCCCTTCCCCTCAGCCCGCAGCCTCTATCTCGGATTAGCACAAATATATCGCTCCTGCGAGCAAACTATGATTCTTAGCACAATGAAAGAAGTTGCAAAATAAACCGGAATGTTCAAGCAAATTATAGAAACAAAAAATCTAAATCAGTTATGTAGTTCACTCGTTCGCTTACTAAGCGGAGTTAAGGTTACGCTCCAAGGCAGACGCGTGAGTGAGTAGAGCCCCACCCCCCTTCCTGCAGCCCAATGAGTCTTTCTCGGATTCGTGCTAATAAATCGGTACCACAAGCGAACTATGATACTTAGCACAATGAGAAAGTCACAAAATCAACTGAATGTTCAAGCAAATTATAGATAAAAACATGATCTAAATCCGCTAAGTAGTTCTCTCATGAAAAGCAGACAGACATACAAACGGGTCTAAAACACTATAAGAAATTTAATGCTTGGACCATGAAATTTTTAAAATTGTTTCTTAGCGATCATCTATAGGCCAAGGATAACCTACATTCCAAATTTCAAGTCCCAAGTCTTCATGGTTTGGGAGATTCCGTGATGAGTGAGTCAGTGGTATTTACATATATAGATTATACACTTGAAGAATGGACAGCAATGCAGTGGTAAAAATATAAATTGCCCTTGATTCTGTTCTGAAAACTGTTCATAACTTTGGAGCTTTGACCAGCCTGATAAGCTTGTTTTTGGCAGCAAGATGGTGCCATCTCTTTATGTGTCTTGAGGCATTGTGCTTGTGTTTGTTCATTCCAACTGCATCATCATTGCTGCTCTATGATCACCAAAGTCTCCTGAATATAAGATCCTCTGTATATTCTTCTGCATATTTACAACTTCAAAGGTCTACAATAACAACATTTATTCCTATAGCAAATTTTCATGCAAAGGATGTAGCTAAAAGTTCTTTAGATCATGCCAAAGAAGCAGTTACATACAAAAGAAAAACAAAATAAATTTAGATAAGAATAATAATGAATAAACAGTATACAAAAGAAAAATAAATAATACACACTTACATAAGAAAGGTGTATAATTAAGAGTCTTTAAAATAATATAATTATTTTCATTAATAGTCTGATGATAAGGTCAGATGACAAGGGTGGACACAAAAAAAACAAATTCCAGTTAAGCTAGAGAAAAAACAGAAAATCTGCAGGGGTTCCAAGGCCAAAGAACACCCAGCCCCCATTTGGCATTCTGCCTAACATAAATGTTGTTAAATAGTTCTTTGTTGTATTTTTTTTTAGGCCTTTATATTAGGTGATTCGACGCAGTGGGACTTGTGATAAGTTGGGGTATCCACTTTCATTCAGATATCACAGGTGGCTGCACAGAACTTTGATCAGTGGATGGTGCCATGAAAGAACCAGAAAAGAAACTAGAGAAATGTAAAGATGAATAATGATTGCAGATTCACTAAAGATAATGATAATTATATGCATATCCTGGTTATTAAAAGTTAAACTAAACTGAAGCTGCAAATTAAAAAAGTAGAATCTTAGGAGTTTCTTAAAATGTTCCAAAATATTAGCCTGGCATATCTCTGCTGGTGGGCGGCACGGTGGTGCAGTGGTAGCGCTGCTGCCTTGCAGTTTGGAGTCCCGTGTTCACTTCCCGGGTCCTCCCTGCGTGGAGTTTGCATGTTCTCCCCGTGTCTGTGTGGGTTTCCTCCGGGCGCTCCGGTTTCCTCCCACAGTCCAAAGACATGCAGGTTAGGAGGATTGGCGATTCTAAATTGGCCCTAGTGTGTGTTTGTGTGTGTCCTGCGGTGGGTTGGCACCCTGCCCGGGATTGCTTCATGCCTTGTGCCCTGTGTTAGCTGGGATTGGCTCCAGCAGACCCCCGTGACCCTGTGTTCAGATTCAGCGGGTTGGAAAATGGATGGATGGATGGATCTCTGCTTGTGAGGTATTCCAGGTTTTTGGTGCATAACAACAAAAGGCCACCTCACCACTTATTTTAAGCTTTGCTCTTGGAATTATAAGCAAGCTACTATGAAAAGATCTACACTGCAAAAAATGCATATGAAAAAAATAGACTAAAAACTTCAAATGGGAGTTGTGTTGCTTTAATTTAACAAAAAAAAAAAAACTACCAATGGGGTAAGCAAAAGTTACTTGACAAGATTTCTTAAAGTAAGCTAAATAATAGTAAATACAATTTTTTAAAAAAGTCAATAATTCTTACAATAAGGAAAGCAAGATTTAATGTCATGATATGAATATTTTTCACTTGCTTAGATTTCATTTTTTGCAGTGTAAAGACTATAGCAGGACAGGCACTCCAACATGAAGAAATGAACAAGATTATTTAAGGCTTTGTACACCATTAGTAGCATTTTAAAATTAATTCTAAAAGACAAGGGCAACCAACCCAGTGATGCTAAAACTGGTGATATGTACTTAGAGTTTCTTTTTCTGGCTAGAAAGTTTGCTGCTGCATTTTGGACTAACTGCAAATAATTGATGTATTTTTTAGGTAGATGGGTTAGGAGTGCATTACAATAATCCAGCAGACTAAAAACCAAAGAGTGAATTAATTTCTCAGTGTCTTGCAGTGTTATGACAGGTCGAGCATTTTTAATATTGTAGTAAGGATAAAATGCAGTCCTAGTAATTTGTATAATATGCGATTTAAAGTTTAGGTCAGAGTCCAAGATAATACCTACATTCTTTACTTCTGCCAACTACAATCACCTCTGTCTTTCTGGGAAACTGGTTTGACGTGGCCTGTTTTGGCTCTTCATGCTTTCCTACCACCTCAGAATCTTCAGAGACACAGTCCAACTCCACAAGGACATGAAAATGGCTTGACACTTTCAATTCTTAGGTTGATGCCCCTGGACAAGGTACACCTTTTACCTTGTGCTTTTTGACTGTGACCCACCTACCTCTACCTGTCTGGTTATGGTGTCTCCTCTTGCAACACTTAGGGGTGCCCACTATCTGTCTAAAGGACACCTGGAGCCTCATGCATAATGCCGTGCATAGAATTCACACTAAAACATGCTGTACGGACAAAGGTAGAAATGTTTATACATACAAAAAAATCCAGATGCGTCAGCGTGAAAAGTAATGCATGTGCACGCGCCTGCTGCCCCTCCCCAAACTCCTCCTAGAATTACGCCTCTTTGAATATGCAAATCAATATAAATAGCCCTTAAGCTCATCGTTCTGTGAAAAGGCAATGGCAAAAGCACGGAGGGAAATAGAAGAATTTCAGCGAATACCAAGTGGACGCAAGGAAAACATAATATTTGTTGGTTTAAACAGTGGTATAAACAACAAAAGGAAGTTGATCAAGTGACACAGTGTCAGAGAAACTTGAAAGCTCAAGTTCACAAAGTCGCACAGTGCCCGAAATAAAAAAGTTGTCAGATATCAAAGTCGCTGTGAAAAGGCGAGTTGTAGCCCACCTTCTGAATGTCACATGGAAGCTTATTAGGGTACAGAGAAAAGAAAAAAAAATAGGGACACAGTGGGGAAAAATGCATGAAATGTCAACTTTAATCTCAAAATTTCCACTTTAATCACATAGTTTATTTTGTCATTAAAGTAGAACATCATAAACTTCATCTTAAAATTATTTAATTTACTAGTTTCTCAAATCCCATCTTAACTAAAGTAGCACATTAAATGCTTTGTTTTATATGTATTCTTCTATGTGCTCTATGTGTGTGAATCACTACGTGCTTCTTAAATGTGCTTTGTCTTCCTCTGACAGGACACAGAATCCATTACATTCATGATATTAAATACTGAGATGTATACTTGATGTCATTTTCATGATGATAGGAATTAAAGTATGCATTAAACAGGGAACACGGTGACGCAGTGATAGTGACGAGCTGGTGCCTCATCCAGAGATTGTTCATGCCTCACGCAAGATACTTGCTGCGCCGTGTGCAACCTTCAGTGAAATAATTTATTGCAGCAGTACTGTCTCGTTCAAACGTACTAACTCCCAATTCCTGTCCTTCCTTTTTTTTTCTCCAAATACCCAATCGCCACACAATCAGCACTGTAATAGATGTAAAGCCATCTGTAAGCTGAGAACACCGATTCTTTAAAACTTTTAAGGAACATTGAAATATCGTCATAGTACATGTTTAATTATTCTATACTGTCCTTCCAGTGTCATGCCAGCCTCAGCAAGAATACAGTGCGAGGCAGGAAGAATCCGTGAACAGATGCTAGCGCTGCGACACAGTTTAATTATTAACAATATGTATAGATTATTTAAATGAAATTAAAGTTTTAGCTGTATAATATAATAAACATATTTTGCTGCATTTCATCTTAAAAATGATATCGTCATCATATGTAAATACGTGCTAAAGTGGCTCAGGTTGTACAATATTATAACTGTATCGCAAGTTTACAGTGAGGTAATTGTACTTATAAGTACAAATGGTTCTACAAGAAGCGGTTGATGGACTGATTGATTGTGTTTATAGTTCTTGGGATGAAACTGTTTCTGAAGCACAAAGTCCATACAGGAAAGGTTCTGAAGAGTTTGCTGTATGTGAGCAGTTCAAATAGGCAGCATGTGGTAAATGCTGTATACCAATAATTCTCTTTCTGATCAGCTGCTGTAGATCTGTGATTCCACACTCAGACACAGTGATATTAATACTCCGAGTGGTGCAGTGAGAGTAAAATGGAAAAAGATGATCCGTTTTGGCAACTCCTAACAGGAACAGCTGAAAGAAGAAGAAGGTGCAGTGAGAGTAACAATGCTAAGGCAGCTATGGTATTTGGAATAGTTTGGCAGTTCTGTGGACCATCATATTGTTACAGGTTAATTAAAACCAGATGCCTTAAACTAGTAAACAATATGCGGTTAATTTCAGTGTATATGATAAAGCCGCATTAGGGATGTTGTGTGGATCTAAATAAAGAAAGGGAAACCCCACTGGAAAAATAACACTGCTTTGACGCTGGGTGCCGCCAGTTTGCAAAACCAAGTGGAGAACTTGCCAGGGTTTGAGCTACCGTGAAAATGTACTTGGCTTTATGCCAAGTTTAGGTTTTATACATTGCGATTTGAGTGTGGAAACGGGTGTATGGGACATTTTTGTACGTATACACTGTTTATACATGTGTATACAGTTACAGTTACAGTATACAGTTCAGGCAATTCTCTACTACAATGCCAGCCAGCTCCTCCTCCAGTTCTTCTACCCTTAGCTCGAGGTGCTGCATTAGCTGGCATCTCCTACAGATGCAGCCCTCATAAAAGACTGGCTCCTCCAAGCCATCCTCAAGAAAATTCAACATCCAATAGGACGTACATTGAATTGGCCTCATTTATTACTTAACCTTTGCACTAAAATTGCTCAGCTTTTTTTTTATAAATTTACATGATTTGACTTAAATGGTAAAGCTAAAAAAATTAAGCCAAAAAATGTATTAGAAAACTGCTATGGTAATTTTTTTATTCTTTCTGTCCCCTTAAGCTCCTGCAATATTCTCCTCCTAAACTGCCTGTTGTTTGTCATTCTATGAGGTAAAATTTTCTTTTCTCTCTTTAGTTTGCCTTTATCGTGGATCATAACTGGATAGGTGTTGAGTCTCCCACAAATTCTTCTGAGATGTACAAAAGCTTATCCTCGAAAAGACTGTCTCTCCTTTTAGTATGGGTTGTCCTTTAAAATCTCTTTCCAGGGATCCCTTTCTTTCTGTGTCCCTCAGGCATTCAGATGAACACATCCTGATGGCAAATTACTGGTCCACTAAAGTATTGCTTCTTTGTTTGGGAATTATCTTCCCTATGGTTGTCTTAATCTGACTGTTACATTTTTTGTGCTCAGTGTATGATTGGTTTAGATATTTTTGGCAACAAAAAATTTTAAAGAAGAAGCCGTACAAAGAGGCTAATGCCAGTAGAAGGTGCCATTTACTGGCCTGCACAACCACACGACTGCATTTCAGAAGCCTTGTTTGTTATTTTTCATATTTGAGACAATAAAAAGGACAACCCAGTTGGCACTCCAGACTTTCTTGTATCATCTAGAAGACCTGCCATTCCCACACCTGGCCACATCCGCTTGTTAGTTATAGACCTATCCCAATCATTTACATACATTTAAAATATCAGTGGCCCTAGCACTAACCCCTGAGGAACAACACTCTGGACATCAGCCAATTCCAATAAAGTTCCTTGCGCCATAACCTTCAACATCTTGTGACTGAGCCAATCTGCCCAGTCACCCTTTTTATACAGGGGTGGTTAAAAGGTAGGTTTATGGTTGTTCGTATGGAAAAAGACTTGCAGGATGTGATTATTCCGATAGCTTTATTAACTTTGTTAACTCAAAAGAATGTCACAATGGCACAGTGCCCTTAGGTACAATCTCATAAGTGGTCAAATTTTTGGCATTCATCATTTACACATTCTTGTAGACTACGTGCTACACTCAAGCACACTTTGGCATAGAGTTTTTTATTATCATCATTTTCTTGACATGCTTCTCTTATGTAGCCAATCATTTCATCCACAGTATGTTGTTGTCATGAAAAGATGTTATCATTGATAAACACCCCAGAAGAAGAAGTCCATTGGAGTTGGTCTGGTGATCGTGCTGGCTATTCCACTTTCCCTCGTTGACCTATCCACCTGTTGCTTAATTGTTGATCAAGAAACTCATGCACTTTCACAGCATAGAGTGGAATAGCTCTGTCTTGTTAAAAGAAGTATTCATTATCATGCTGTCTCTGTAATTGTGGTAAAACATTGTCTCTCAGCATGTTAAGATACAAGTCATGTGCTAACAGTTGTATGGAAAAAAAACAGGTTCAACTACCCCTTTACACGAAAGACCTACCCAAACTGTAAACCCTGGCTGATTCAACTGATCTATCATTACATGAAGATTTTCTGTGCAATAATAGACACAATTGTGGCATTTTACAGCTCCTGAAAGTTTAAATTGTGCTTCATTGAACAATGTCATTTTATCAATGATGCCATTGCCTTGTCTTTCTTCATTGATAACCACATCGCAGAATTGTAAACGGTGATCCGGACCATCCTCTAATAACCCATGAATTAATCTAGGCTGATACATTTTCAAACATAAACGTCACATTAGACAACTCAAAAATCTATGGGAAATGTCCAACTCAAACAAAGCAATTTTTTATTTTCTGTGGCATTGTGTAAATGCCAGAATCACCAACAAGTCATTTTCCTGGTTGTTAACACTCACCAGTCAACCACTTTTTGGAGCATTACAGATGGGCCCAGTCAAATTTACTGCGTATTCTGTAAATTGTTTCTCTTCTTGGTGGAGGTGTATGAAATTGTTCAGCCCATTTCTGTCAAACATTTTTGGCATTCTCTATCTTCCAGTATTGTTTAAATATCCACTTTCATTGGTTGTTGGTTAAATTACCAGCCGTCATCACCTAAAAGAAATATCATAATTAAGGATACAAAATAATAATAATAATAAGAAGAAGAAGAACAAATACTCAGCTCAAAGAACCAGGCTTGAGAAAGCTTGTCATCTCTTTTTATTTCTGTTTGCAAAAAGGGAGATCCCCACAGCTACTGGATTAGCAGAAGGTATGCTCACTGCAGGAGAAAGTGCAGCTCTTATTTAAACACTAGACTCTCATAACTGATTTGCATTGAAGGCACCTTGCTTAAGGTGTCACTGATTGGTTAAATTGCAAATTTTGCATATAGCAGTTCAGGTACCTTGCTCGCACAGCCTGAGGCATCACTGATTGGTTAAACCACTGATTTTGCAAATCACAGTCCAAGAACCAAAGCTTTACTGATTGGTTAAACCATAATATCACATGCTGTACACTTTATCTCCTTTAGTCTAATTGTTTAAAGTTCATTCCCTATACAGGGTTCTTGAACCTTCGCTGTTTCCTGTGTACTCAACATTTAACATGTGTAACAGTTTAGGCTGAAAACAATTCATGCGGGCACGTGCACCTCCTACCTTGCCTTGTCATTTCTGTTCTCTTAATCCCCCTGTGGCCACCAATCAGCCCTTGCACCCTATGCTGCAGCCCTCTGTTCTCTCAACCCTGAGCCTACCTCCAACCTGAGCATTGACCCCAGTCCCTCCTGGCCTGGCCCAGTGGACAGAGGACTCTTGGCGGCCCCCAAACAACTCTCGTCCAGAGCAGAACTGAGAGGCCTGGTCGAATCTCCTCCCTTTATAAATTTCTCTCCATGTCCCTTGGCGGGGGCTCATTAAACTGGTTCTGCTGCAATCAGGTGGGGCAGGGGGTCATGTAAAGTCAAGCTGAGCATTGGGTCATATACAATTGGAGCAGAGGGTCATGTAAAACCAAACCGGGGTGAGGGTCATGTAAAAAACAAGCAGAGTGTCATGTTAATCCAAAGCAGACATCTGGTCATGTAAAAAATGACCATGGGGTCATATAAAACCAAAGAGGATATAGGGTCATGTAAAAAACGAGCATGGGGGTCATGAAAAACCAAAACAGACATGGGGTCATATAAAAAACAGGCATGAGGTCATGTAAAATATCTATATGACCCCATGTCTAAATCGTTCTTCTAAGGAGATTTGGCAGTCCTGGCAGCAGGCCATTGGCTCACCTTGGTCTGCTAAGTCAGAAGGGCACCCTGGTACCATACTTGGAAGTCAAATTTCAGCTGATACAATTGTGCTTGAAAGTTTGTGAACCCTTTAGAATTTTCTATATTTCTGCATAAATATGACCTAAAACATCATCAGATTTTCACTCATGTCCTAAAAGTAGATAAAGAGAAACCAGTTAAACAAATTAGACAAAAATATTATACTTGGTCATTTATTTATTAAGGAAAATGATCAAATATTACATATTTGTGAGTGGCAAAAGTATGTGAACATTTGCTTGCAGTATCTGGTGTGACCCCCCTTTGCAGCAATAACTGCAACTAAACGTTTCCGGTAACTTTTGATCATTCCTGCACACCGGCTTGGAGGAATATTAGCCCATTCCTCTGTACAGAACAGCTTCAACTCTGGGATGTTGGTGGGTTTCCTCACCTTTAATGCCCGCTTCAGGTCCTTCCACAACATTTCGATTGGATTAAGGTCAAGACTTTGTCTTGGCCATTCCAAAACATTAACTTTATTCTTCTTTAACCATTCGTTGGTAGAATGACTTAGTGTGCTTAGGGTTGTTGTCTTGCTGCATGACCCACCTTCTCTTGAGATTCAGTTCATTGACATATGTCCTGACATTTTCCTTTAGAATTCTCTGATATAATTCAGAATTCATTGTTCCATCAATGAAGGCAAGCTGTCCTGGCCCAGATGCAGCAAAACAGGCCCAAACCATGATACTACCACCACCATGTTTCACAGATGGGATAAGGTTCTTATGCTGGAATGCAGTGTTTTCCTTTCTCCAAACATAACGCTTTTCGTTTAAACCAAAAAGTCCTATTTTGGTCTCATCCATCCACAAAACATTCTTCCAATAGCCTTCTGGTTTGTCCACGTGATCTTTAGCAAACTGCAGACAAGCAGCAATGTTTTTTTTGGAGAGCAGTGGCTTTCTCCTTGCAACCCTGCCATGCACACCATTGTTGTTCAGTGTTCTCCTGATGGTGGACTCATGAACATGAACATTAGCCAATGTGAGAGAGGCCTTCAGTTGCTTACAAGTCACCCTGGGGTCCTTTGTGACCTCACCGACTATTACCTTGCTCTTGGAGTGATCTTTGTTGGTTGATCACTCCTGGGGAGGGTAACAATGGTCTTGAATTTCCTCCATTTGTACACAATGTGTCTGACTGTGGATTGGTGGAGTCCAAACTCTTTACAGATGGTTTTGTAACCTTTTCCAGCCTGATGAGCATCAACAACTCTTTTTCAGAGGTCCTCAGAAATCTCCTTTGTTCGTGCCATGATACACTTCCACAAACATGTGTTGTAAAGAGCAGACTTTGATAGATCCCTGTTCTTTAAATAACACAGGGTGCTCACTCACACCTGATTGTCATCCCATCCATCCATTTTCCAACCCGCTGAATCCGAACACTAGGTCACGGGGGTCTGCTGGAGCCAATTCCAGCCAACACAGGGCACAAGGCAGGAATCCAATCCTGGGCAGGGTGCCAACCCACCGCAGGACACACACAAACACACCCACACAACAAGCACACACTAGAGCCAATTTAGAATCGCCAATCCACCTAACCTGCATGTCTTTGGACTGTGGGAGGAAACCGGAGCGCCCGGAGGAAACCCACGCAGACACGTGGAGAACATGCAAACTCCACGCAGGGAGGACCCGGGAAGCGAACCCGGGTCTCCTAACTGCGAGGCAGTAGCGCTACCACTGCGCCACTGTGCTGCCCTGATTGTCATCCCATTGATTGAAAACACCTGACTCAAATTTCACCTTCAAACTAACTGCTAATCCTAGAGGTTCACATACTTTTGCCACTCAC
Organism: Polypterus bichir lapradei; assembly: GCA_026402145.1. Lineage (NCBI taxonomy): Eukaryota > Metazoa > Chordata > Cladistia > Polypteriformes > Polypteridae > Polypterus > Polypterus bichir. The sequence continues at coordinate 106,493,259 of JANRMT010062791.1, read as the reverse complement.
AAATATGTAATATTAGATCATTTTCCTCAATAAATAAATGACCAAGTATAATATTTTTGTTTCATGTGTTTTACTGGTTTCTCTTTATCTACTTTTAGGACTTGAGTGAAAATCTGATGAGGCTTTAGGTCATATTTATGCAGAAATATAGAAAATTCTAAAGGGTTCACAAACTTTCAAGCACAACTGTATGTTCCTGCATATTATTAGTTTGGCTGCCATCAAACATCCCTGGAGAACCGGAGAGGTCTGGGCAAAATTGGCTTTGGCCCAGCACCCCTCCCGAAGGCTATTTCGCGGGGGGAACTTAGAAAATTTTTCAGTGTCTTTCTGTCGGAAGTCTCAGGGGGCCAAGGCCATGCTGGCCGTGCCCGAGAGAGAACCAAGCTGTCTGGGGAGATCGGTGGTCGGTCAAGCGGCCCTACCAAAGGCTCATTCCGGGTCTGGATCTAGCTCCATCTTCCCGAGCACGGTCTGGGAGTCAGGTTAGCCCGGTACCCTCCCTTCAGCTCAAGTCTGAACGGATACCCTCCTCGAGATTTTGACCGATTACCATTTTAAGACCTCAAAAAATGAAAAAAAAAAAAATGAAAGTCCTAAATGAATGGAAAATCCCATAGATGAAAGATCCCAGGTTGCCCCCAGGAACTTCTCCCAGTGTATGCTGGTGTTCCGCATACTGAGATGGAGGCATGCGTAGAGGAAGGTCTAAGCCTTGTACTTAATTTTGACATTGGAGAACTTACCATTTTTTTTAAAATTTCTCTCATTTCCTGAACCTCTCCTCCTAGGAGGAAAGGCCTCAGGCGGGCTGGCTCTGGCCTGTGCTTCAGGCCCCAAAGTTCCAACCTACCTTCTGGACAAAATCATGTGGGCCTCCGGCCCAGCCTAAGATGGGGTCCTGTGCTTTTTTCCTACCTCTCTGTGAGGGCAAGACCAACGATCACTCTGATTGGTGGGTATTCCTCCCACGCCAAGCGTTCCTATGCCATGGTGGCCTTAGGCCATGGCGTCGTCTAAACCCTTCTGCCTGCTTGGGCCCAGGGCCCCTGGAGACACGATTTCTCTGGCACCTGGAAATGAGAGCGCGGATCCCGCCCCCTTCCCTACGAGGCGCCTGGGCGCTGCCTTTCCTAGCAATAGGCCTGTTCTCGGAACATTCTGCCTGGGAGGTCCGATGAAGACGGATGATGCCGGCCTCAAGGGAACCCGGCCGGATTACCATTTCTGTGTCCAGCATAGTGACCACGTGTAACAAGGAATCGGGTTTCAATACCAGAGAGGGAGCCTTAGAAATGGCTACCACATCCAAGGAATGCAGCAGGTGCACCTTTCAGCCACATGAGATTGAGCAATAACAGATCTTAGAGGTCCGGGGCTGCATGCATGCTACACTGAATGGCTCAATGTGTATCTACCCAGCTCTGAGAGGTGTGGGTAACTTTTTGAACTGCATTCGTGATGGGGACTGGGGCTTTAAATTTTTCCCCACAAATGAGGAATTCCCAGTAAGTGTGGGATGGTCACAAAGTTGCCTTAACCATCTTTGTCGGCCAACAGGGTTAAATCGGTCGATTACCTCTCTACTTCGGCAACACTGTTCAATGACCCGGTGCACCTCGCCTCTCCGCCCATTGTGGGCGGAGTTCAACTCCAGGCATCCTGGTCCCTGTGCCAACCCACCTTAGTGCCTCTTGTTCCTCCTTGTTGGACCTTAGACAGACACAGAGAGAGACAGACAACTTTTGGCAGTAGATCACTCGGCTTGTGTGTCGATGAAGTACACAGCTAATGTGAATTGAAGGACACATTGATCATTCACACTTGCACCTTGCAAGTGCACCTGGTATTTTCCGGGGCCACACAGCTCCCTGACCCCCCAAAAGCAGACGTGTAGTGCAGTGACATTACCCTTTCTTCACCGGGCAGAGAAGGGGGTAGGGCATCGGACTGGTCATCCCCACAACCTCTGCATGCTCCTGGAGTGGGGGCATCTGCCAGTGGGGCACGCTGGCACCTGCCCATGGAGACGAGACCCAGGGCGGTTTCCTGACCGTGTCCGGTGTGGGGGATTCAGCCGGATTCTCTCACCGTCTGACTCAGACCTCAGCTCAGACATGGTGACCCACTGAATTTAAGCATATTACTTAAATAAAAAATAAATTAACCAGGATTCCCACAGCAACGGTGAGTGAAGAGGGAAGAGCCAAGCACCAAATCCCCACCCGCTCCTAACCGGGCAAAGCAAATGTGGCTTAGAAGAGACTGCCCCCCAGGCATCAAGCATGGGCCAAAGTCCCTTATGATTAAAGCTGTAAGGGAAAGTTGAAAAGAACTTTGAAGAGAGAGTTCAAGAGGGCATGAACCCACCAAGAGGTAAGCTGGTGCATCCTTCACTATGCCATGCTCCCATGGTGGGGTGCACCCATGTACCTTGTGGCACCAGGGGTCGGCAGTGAAGTCGTCTCCTCACCCGACATGTCTTGAAATACGGACCAAGGAGTCTAACACGTGTGCAAGTCAGAGGATTTGCTTGAAACCTTGAGGTGCAAAGAAAGTGAATGGTGCATCGCTGTTTGCCCAGATGGTGCTGCTGAGGTGGGATCCACGTAATCCTGGTAGAATATCAACCATTCCTATGTGCTCTTTGCCTGCAAAAGCATAGTTGTAAGGGTCAGGTGAAGACAGGTGTGCAATAAAACCAAAGTGTGTGTCTCCTTTCATGGAACCTAAATGTATTAACACAAATATGAACACACAACGTCGTATAGCTCAGATACAAACATCCCGAACAAAATCCAATCCTATTAAGAAGCATTGTTTTAGCTTTCAAAAGTTTTTTTTAGATATCCTGACATTATCGAATAATATCTTCATTCTTGTCTTTTCATTACAGAATATGGTGGAGCTAAATGAAAATGATCAGAAAAGAGAAGTGTCATTCACCATCCTGCAGAATGCATACAAATTTCCTCTCTGTGGAGAATCCCTAAAATCATTATTAAACATAGTCAAGCACTTTAAAATTAAACATCACAACACAAAACTCACTTTTAAATGCAGAAAATGTTCTAAAATGAGTTAAAACTTCCACAGTATAGCATGTCATCAAACAAAATGTCAACCTACCAGAAAATCAACATAAAATGCCAATTTTTTTATGTGATTTATGTGGAATCCACTACAGAAGTCAAAGAAGTTTGAGACAACACATACGACACAAACACCAGAAAAGGGAAACAGCATTCTCGGAAGATATAGAGAATAACACAATTACTACCTCCACTGAGGAAGAAAAGGAAACACC
>JANRMT010062791.1:106444481-106474952 GCA_026402145.1 Polypterus bichir lapradei | reverse complement strand
AATCTGTTCCAGTTTGTCAAGCTTCATTTATTTTAAAAAAGAAATAACCTCAGATAAGTGTAGGTATAATGACTGTATGTTGCATAATTACAAAGGATATGAGTAACTCTAGCTTGTTAGGTTATCCAATATAAGACTTCAAGATGCCTTTGTTCTTTCTGGCAAACATTCCACTTAGCAAAGTGGGAATTTCAGTCCACCTAAAAGACTGAATGCTATTTCATTAACTTTGAATAAACATTTTATTTGATTTGGTAATATAAAAAACTTATTTAGTGAATGTGAATTGCAACATCCATCCATCCTTCAGTTCCATGTAAATTATAAATGCACTTCATCTTGAGCAGGGTCACGTCAGCCTATCCCACCTAGCACAGGGCACAAGGCAGGGACAATCTTTGGAAAGGGTGTCAGGCTAAACAAACACAAACATACGCAAGTGCCACTTTAGCCATGGCAATTCACCTAACCTGCATGTCCTGCATGCTAGCACAGGGAGAACATGTAAACTCCATGTAAGGAGGACCTGAGATGAGAACTGTGAGGGAGCAGCACTACCACTGCACCACCATGCCACCCACTGAAATATACCTTTTAAATTTATGGTTCAACAAAATCTCCTGGTCTTACCTTACACTGAACATGCATTTACCTGTAATGTCCCTGCTCTTGATGTAATGGAAAAATGTGAAACACCTGAATAGCATCACTCAGTTCTGACTGCACACATTTCAATAAAAAAGAGGCAATAATGCCAATATGACATTATGCTGATTTTATATTGCTTATTCAACCAATAATCAAGCAAAATGCTACTAAATATAAAAATAAAATTTGAACAGACAATTCACATGCATAACAGTTTCATAGAAACAAACAATTATTTAGTGATGTAAAATGTCTTTTAAACATGTGCCTCAACAAAATGGAAGGGTGTTAGCTAACATTAAACATTCAAGATACCAGTTTTCTTATTTAAACATTTATTTATGAAAATTAAACATCAGCAGAAATTTACAAAGACACAACCAAACAACGATTTATCTGTTAATCAAATTTTTTAACAAAACTCATAGAATCTGCATTTTTTTGCACAAAGGCTTAAAATGTATTTTCACATAATCAGAAATGGATTTCATTTAATTGTTAATCAAAGTGTTTTATGTACAATTAAAACATAAAGGTAAACAATATTATGGCAAATCAACATTTGTTATTTAAATTTATTAACGAGGAATGTTTCTCAAAGAGTTTGCCAGTCATAACAATTTTAAAAGCTTTTCTAAACCAAGGGTAAAAAAAGCCATAAATTAGTGGATTGAATGAAGAGTTAAACAAAGCTGTCCATTGTACTACATACAATAATCCCCGGGAAAAAACAACAAAACTTGAGGCAAAATTAAACAGGTAATAAGGTGTCCAACATACCAAGAATACTAAAATCACAATACCTACAGTTTTCATAGCTTTATATTGCCTTTTAAATGACGCTTTATCTGCCTTCTGTTTTGAGGACAAATCGTTTTGTTCTTCAAAATGAATTTTTTTTGTGTGTATTTTTGCCACAAATAAAATTTTAGTATACAGGCCAATCATAACTGAGAAGGGAAGAATAAATGATAATACATAATCAATAAATTTGGTAATAAACACATATAAAATGGCACAGTAGCCTTTACAATTGTTTCTATAAACAATTGAGAAATGAATAAGTAAAAAAACATATACTATGGAGGACACCCAGCTTATTATAACAAATATCCAACCTACTTTAAATGTAACCTTTATGGAATAAAGCAAAGGAAAACAAATAGCACAATAACGATCAACTGCAAGAAACAAAAGATGAACTTCAGAAACAGATGTCAGGATTGCAGAAATGATAATTTCAAATAAACAGAGCATACTATCAGAGTACCAACACTTTTCCACTGTTTTTATTGCTCCAATTGGCATGGTAAATAATCCAATCAAGAAGTCTGACAGAGCCATGGAAGCAATAAGAAGGTTTGTTACTGAATGAAGTTGCTTGAAATGACAGATGGAGATGATCAGAAGCAAATTGCCAAACACTGAGAAAAACACGGCTATAGCAAAGATAACATAAAGTGCTACATTAAGAACGACTGAACTGTAGATTTTGCCACAGGTTGCATTTTGTAATGATGGGCAAAAGCTTGGGGCAGCCTTGTATATGTCCATTATCTAGCATAGCTGCAGTAACTGATATAATACATTCTTACTTGAATAATATATTTTATAAACCAGTCAAGTCTCTTGTTTTTAGAAGAGAATTCTTTAGACAATTTATTCTTGACACCTTTAATATATGCTCCATGGGATAATTAACACAACAATATTTCTTTTCGTGCATCTCTGCTACATTTGGAAAAATACATACACAATAAATTCACAGAAGAATATTTGGATAGGGAATCAATATAGATATTTTATTTTGATATTGTTTTGCTCTTTTATTGACTGGACCAAAATGTCTTAAATCAAAATATGCATTAACTTATATGAATCTAATTTCAATCATACATTTAATAAATAATGCTAAACATGAGTACAGAAACATGTATGAAAATATTAAATAATGAGCATTTGAAAGCCTGAATATTTTAAAACATAGCATGCATAGAGGATTAGGAGGAGCCAACATATATTCTGGCATTACTTTGTGCAAGGCAGGAGCCAAATCTGAACAGCATTGCATCCACTGTTGGACACACTTACTAATCATGGACCAATTAATGCCAAAGAACACACAGTGTATGTGCCAGCTCAATGCAAACTGTGACTGGACTGTAAACTGTAACCAGGTGTGTGGAGATTCAATGCAATAATATTAGGCATCATGCCACATATCCACACATCCTACATCTGTTTTGAACATTTTTACCTTTTCACACATCATGTACTTAGGAATGTGGCATTCCCTGGGATACTGCATCTTATATGCTGTGTTAATGGGTCTACTTTTTGTTGGTGTAGCAGCCATTTCTTAGCTATTTAAGTTATATTAAATGTTTGCCTATATATTAGTGCATAGTCTATGGGAGGTTCTTATAACCCCCACAACTTGAACTGAATTGGTATATTCTAACTACTTCTTGTCCCTCTGACTATAGAATAGTTTCAGCAAGTGACTGTGTGTAAGGCATGGAGGGCACACAGTTGTAAACCATGCCTTACATGCTCAATAGTAAGAAAGCTGTAGCTACAGTTGGGTATGTATACTGTTAACCGTGATGTGTACGTATGCACTTTGGTAAAAGTTCTCTCAGGAATAAAAGCAAGTAAGAGAAGCTAGTTAGTTGTACAATAAGACATTGAAAAGAGCTTACCCTGCAGCATTTCTCTACTCTATTTAAGGTAGAATATTGTAAGACAAAAAGAATATTTGTTTTCAACATACAATCAGAACAAAACTGAATTTCTCCAGATTAATTGTAAGAAAGCAATAAGGAGAAATGAGCATCAAAAAGGAGGTGCATTCGCTGAAAGCTAGCTACCCAGGATACATAGCACAAAGATGGGCTGTGAGGAAAACAAAGTTAAACGAAAGAAAAAGTGAACAGATTAGGAAGGAAAAGTGCTGGTTGTGTGAAGAAAATGGGCAGATTTGATTGTTTAGTGAGGACAGGACCATGTTTGTTGAAAGACTTGAACAGTGTTACTTAACTTAATGGAAGCTAAAACCTACAACTTCCTTCGTAGTTTAGTGGCACCAGCGAAACCAGCCAAGAAAAAGTTCAACGAAATTGGGAAAATGTAGAATCACTTGAATTCTTAACCGCTTGTGATTGCAGAGTGTTTTTGCTTTCATAAATGTAACCAAACAAAGAGAGAAACACTGTGAATCTGGAGAAAACTTGTAAAATCCTTTAAGGGACTGGCTCATTTGTGAATTGCATAGCAAAAATATACAAAAACGACCCTTGACTGAGTGTACATTTACCCTGCCCCGTGCTGCACAAAATGCGGGCAGCCACTAAAGATACTCTTGTGCTTCAGTAGAAGATTGTGACAGAGTGTTTTGGATTTGCTTCAGCACCAGCCTTATGGCAGAAGCCCACAGAGCAAGTCTTGCAGGGCATTCTTGGTACTCAGTGCTACCTGCATCACATTCTTGTCACAGGGGCTGATGACAAGGAGCATCTTGAAAAATTAGGAAAAGTCCTGAACAGATTAACAGGCATTGGTTTGAGAGCTAACAAACATAAGTGTGAGTTTTTCAAGAACTTCATTGAGTATTGTGAACACCAATTTATAAAGAAGGCTTAAATAAATGCAAACATAAGATAGATGCAGTCCTAAAAGCACCAAAACCCCAAAATATAACTCAATTGGAGTAATTGTTCAGACTGGTGAATTATTACCATAAGCTCCTTCCAAATCTTTCGACTATATTGCACCCTCTACACAGCTTGCTGCACAGTGTAAGGGCACAGTGCTGTGCTAAAGACTGTAAGCATGTATACAATGAGGCAAAATCTTTTGTCACATCAGACAACATGCTAACTTATTATGACCCCAGCTTCCTTGATAAGATGTTCCTTATTGTTGTAGATGCCCACTCTAAGTGGCCAGAGGTTTTCTGTTCCACAAAAGCAAATCTTGTAAAAGTGGTGGAACTCCTATGTAACTTGTTCTCTCGTACGGGAGTACCAGAACAAATAGTAAGTGATAATGGTAGCCAGTTCTAATCTGAAGAGTTTGAAACCTTCCTCAAGACAAGTGGAATACAACACATTATAATAGCACCCTATTGTCCTGCATTGAATTGTTTTGTTGAGCATTTTGTGCAGTCGTTCAAATAATCCATTAAGGCAAAGTCATCTGAAGGAATATCACTACCGCACAAAGTGTCCAAGGTTTTGCTGACTTATCGTAACAGCAACTATTTGACCGCAGGACAAACGCCTTCAATGCCTTTTTTTAGGCCAACCCCTGAGATTCTGCCTGGACTTGAGGAAACCTGACCTATGCAGGCATGTACAACAAAACCAGGCCACATAGAATCAGAGTCAAGGTCACAAACCCTATGCACCCTCCATGTGGGCCAGAAGGTTTTGGCTCACAACTATTACAACAATATCCAGTCTTGACAACAAGGTGTCATTGCCTCACAGACAGGACCATTGACGTATGCTGTGGACATTGGGAATGATGTTGTCTGGCATTGATATATGAATCAATTGCTAGACACTACTCCTTCAGACAACCACCAACAGGAAGAACTTGCACAGCCTTCTTCATCTCAAGACAGGGCTATACAAGAATGTGACGGTTAGGAGTCCACCACCAACAAAGACAACAAGGATACAACATTACTGGAAAGACAGGTTTCAGTTGGTAGTTCCAGCATTACCAATACCCAGCTACCTTCACTAGAGGATATATGCAGAAGTCGATGTTTACAAAGAGCCAAAAAAATCATTAGGAATCCATCTCATCCAGGCTATCATCTTTTTACTTTGCTGCCTTCTGGAAGGTATTGTTGTTCTATTAAGATGTAAACTTCCAGACTACTAAAAAGCTTCTACCCAAGCACTATTAGAGAACTTATTAGAGAACTAAACTTTGCTAAACACCTGTTTACTGCATCAAAGGGTTTTTGATCTTATGTATTTCACTGTCACTCATGGCATCAATAGCACAAAAGTGCAACATCTCATTGCAATCTGTAAAAGGGAACATTTTGCACCTTCAATGTTTTAATGGTTTTATTGTTTTATTTCAATGCATGTTTGTAGTTTAAAATGCAGAGCATGTGTTGAATCTTTTGAAGATTCTGTTTTTATTATATTGTATGTACTATTCAGGGTACGTACTAAAATTTTGTTATACGTTTGTGCAATGACAATAAAAAGCATTCTGTATTGTGCTAATGGATCTATTTTTTGTTGGGTACGTATACTGTGTGTGTATGCTCATTGATAAAAGTTCTCTCAGGAGTAAAAGCAAGTAAGAGAAACTGGTTGTCCAATAAAACAGTGAAGAGAGCTTACCCTGCAATGTCTCTTTCTTCAATCTATACTGTAAGACACAGAACTGCACATACTCATATACTAAAAAGTTTTTGCTAGAGTATTCTTGTTTTCTGTTCTGTGTGGTCATTAATATGATGTGTTCTTCTAAAAATGGACTGACAGTACAGGTGTCCCTGCAACACCATATACAGTTTTGGCTTCAAACCAAGTAAGTTACAGTAATATTTTTAACTGTTAGAAATTATTATTTTTTTCTTAAGCATTCACCTATTTTACCATTGATTGTGTATTATTTTAAATGATTTAAACAGGAAAGTCATACAGTAGCTGAATTTTAATAGCTCGTTGAAGGAGTGCTTGCAGCATGTTATACTTTGAAAGAGTGTGACCCATTTTATACTGGAAAAGCAGATGCAAGAAACTGATGGGTTATGTTTGCTGCTTATTTTGAGAAAAAAATGTCATCACACATGCACTGCACCTCTGACATTGTTTGAGAAATCTGTGTGCATTTGTTGAGGTTAGAAGTTAGCTAAGCCTCTTAACAGGAATACTGGCTTAGAATCTTTCTTTCTGAAAGAAAATTAATTTTTTTAAGAAGGAACAAACAAATTCCTAGACAATTAGATCCACCAGACTGGTACACTTATCTTTTTATGTGAATCGCCATGAAATGTCATAGTATGCAAGAGCTCAGCCGGTATTTGGTAGCCAGCCACTCATTCCTTTCAATGACAGTGAGATGGTCTTCCAATGAACCTTCAGTTCTTTTTCCCCCTCAGTCTCCACACCAGCCTCTTATATGTGCGCAGTGTCCTTTAATGTGCTGAGCGTGTGCTCCAATTCTTGGGTCTACAATCTAACACTGTAGTTTACAGTAAAATGTCTGTAGCCAATTTAAAAGAAAGACCCTTTATAGACACTCCAGTTGTCACTCAATACAGATGTTCCAGACCTCACGTGGTGAATAATGAGTGACACAAGGTGCCTTCTTGCTTTTCTTTTATCAACTTTAAAAACTGTTTTTTCTCCCTTTTCCACATGGTGTCCCCAAAATGCCAAACAACTTCTTTATTCTTTCCATGTATCTGTAGTCCATCCTTTACCAAATTGTAAGTGCAGTACAAAATTCAATAACAATGAATACCTAATCTATATATTGCATTATACACTTATTATTAAAACTTAAATTTTGCATAATGGCTGTTACTGAACGTGGTCACAGTATTTGAAAACTAAACTGATACTAAACTGATACATTTTACAGAAGGAGAAAAGTAATAATCATATTTATTAACATTATTGATTAAAGTTTCCGTGACTTCAAGAAAGAAAAAATTCCTACAATGTATTTGAAAAGAGGACAGCAATGCAATGATGAAAATATAATCTGCCCTTCTGTATATTCTGCTGTATATTTACAACTTCAGAGATCTACAGTAACAACAACATTTATTTCTATAGCAAATTTTCATACAAAGGATGTAGTTAAAAGTTCTTTAGAACATGCCAAAGAAGCAGTTACATACAAAAGAAAAACAAAATAAATTTCGATAAGAATAGTAACGAATAAACAGTATACAACAGAAAAAGAAATAATGCACACATACATAAGAAAGGAATATAATTAAGAGAGTCTTTAATATCTATATATATAATTCACTAAGTCCATGGCAAGCAAGACGCACAGAAGTGATGGCAAGCAAGACGCACGCACAAAAGAGCCCCGTCCACCAACAATTCGAACGAGAGCGAAAGCATTTGCCAAGAATGTTTTCATTAATCAAGACACACACACAGGCGCGTGCGAGAGACACACACACACACAGGCGCGTGTGAGAGACACACACACACACACACAGGTGCGCACGAGAGACACACACACAGGTGCGCGCGAGAGACACACACACACAGGCACCCGCGAGAGAGACACACACACAAAGGCGCGCGTGAGAGACACACACACGCACACACAGGCGCGCGCGAGAGACACACACACACACGCACGCACGCACGCACGCACGCACGCACGCACGCACACACACACACAGGTGCGCGCGAGAGAGAGAGACACACACACACAGGCGCGTGCAAGAGAGGCACACACACACAGGCGCGCGAGAGACACACATACACACACACAGGCACGTGTGAGAGACACACACACACAGACGTGTGCGAGAGAGACACACACACACACATAGGCGTGTGCGAGAGACACACACACACACACACAGATAGACTTGAGACGTTGATAATTATGCGGTGTATGCAACACCGCGGGTTGGCTAGTAATTATTATTATAAATGATACGATGATAAGGTCAGATGATCAGATTGGACAGAAAAACCAAGTAAAAAAAAACATTCCAGCTAAGCTGGTGCAAGGAACATCATCAATGCAGGGAACGATATTACTTGGCCACTAACCTGATTACAAACCAGCCTGACTGCTGTGTCTGTATATAGGAGAGTTGTAGATCCAATAAATAACAGTGTTGTTCCTGTTTAAGTGGTTTTGCTAAAGTACAGAGACTCATCCTCGTGTTTTGGGGTGCAAGACAGTGACTCACACATCACATTGTACCAGAAGTGGGGTCCTTGCACCGATGGATCCACAAGAAGTACAGCAATCCCCGGAGCAAGATGAGCCTCCGGCGGCCACCCCTGCCTGACATGGCCATGAGATGTGCTGCCGAAGATGGTTCCCTCAGACGACCCTGAGTGTTTCCTATTCTCCTTTGAACATATGGTAACATTGATGCGCTGGGACAGAGGAGTCTGGGCAGCTATTTTGGCCCCAGTTTGAACTGGAGAAGCCCTCCAAGCCGTACAGAATCACCTTCCCAAAAGGCTTGATGATTATGACTTCATGAAGCAACAGATCATCCTCCGCATGGTTGTGAGCCCAGTGGCCAAGGGTCACCAGTTTTATCTGTGGCTTATTGATCCAGATTGCCCTGTACAAGGATAGATCCAGGGCTTAGTGGACCTGATTCATAGCTGGATCTGCGGAGACCCTTTTGAGCGCATTGTGGAGAAGCTTGCTATTGATGCAGTCCTGTCAGGGATAGACGAGAGTCTTTGTGATGAAATGCTACGAAACGACGTCCACTCACTACTGCATCTGACCTACAAACTAGAGGGTGTACAAGCCACCTGGAATGAATGGGACTACTCAGGCTTGACCCCGATTTTGATCCAGCCAGTACAGACCTTCAGAGTTACCAGTACCAAGGGTGGAAGGCGCCATAGTGTGAGTACCATAGTGCGGACTATGTTGTTATAGTTTTAATACGTTGTTAATCTAAAGTAGTAATTGTAATTAAATTATTCGTGTTTCTGCCACACTGCCTAGATTTTTTACGTGCATTAAGATTGATTATTAGAGTATTAATGTTGTGCACTTTTACGTAAGACTTTGTTAAGCAGTTATCATGTCCTAGCAAAGCATTAGCATTATGGAAGGGGTTTAGAGTAGAAATAGACAGTCAAGAAAGATGAATTACCTTAGTGATGTTTTCAGAGAGGACCAAAGCGCCAAATCTATTCGGATGCACAAGCAAGTAAGAGAAACTAGTTGTACAATAAACCACTGAAAAGAGCTGATCCTACAGTATTTCTCCATTCTATCTAAGCTAGAATGTTGTAAGACACAACATCTGGTGACACGAGTTTAAATAAATCTTTGTTTTCAACATACTATCGAAACAAAACTGAATTTGTCCAGAGTAATTTTAAGAAAACAACGGGGAGCAATGAACATCAAAAAATGAGTTGCATTCACATGAAGCACTACCCATGATATGTGGCATAAAGAGGGGCTATGAGTAAAACAAAGTTACAAAAAGGACAAACTGGATATGTAAAGAAAGTGGACAACTTTGATAGTTCGGTGGAGGACTGGGCCACAAATGTTGAAAGACTGGAATGGTACTGCCTGGTGAACTAGATTAATGATGAGAACAATGATACTGTGTTACTTAACTTAATGGGAGCTAAAACCTATAACTTGCTTTGCAGTTTAGTGGCTCCAGTGAAACCAGGTGAGAAAAGGTTCAACCAAACTGTGAAAGTCTTGCAGAATCACTTGAATCCTAAACCTCTTGTGAGTGGAGAGCAGTAGTATAAAACATCACCATTATCCTTATCAAAATCTTCTTGACAGGTGTATGTCCCAGCCCCCCTGGCATTTCCGGTACCCACCTTTTAGTTCCACCCTCTGGTCTATACCTGTTGTCGGGTGGTTCGACAGGCATTGGGAATTTTGTCAGTCGTCCGAATGGAATTGGTCGGCCAATCTTGGCCGAGGTCCGAAAAAAGGGCTGGTCAGCTTTGTAAGCCAAGGTTGACTTTTGGGGTCCTGTAAGGAGTCAAAAGGTAACAGCAATGGGGCGGAGCAGGCATCCTACTCCTAAGTGTGTACAGCGCCTGTATGTACAGAGAGTACAGAGAGCATGAGTGACAGATCCAGAGAGAGGATGTACAAGAAGGCTTTAGAAAGAATCTATTACACACCCAAGGAATCTGGCAGTGCAGCCCAAACACACCATCGGTATCCCATTACCTCACCCACCTTCCAAACCATACCATTTATAAAGTAAATCATAAAGCAGAAGATACCAAGATGTCTTAAAAACAATAACGTTATTGAATGATTCAAGGACACACACAGTTTGCATCTTTTACCTCATGATCGTACCCAACCCATCTGTTATAAAATGATTCATAAAGGAGAGAAAAAAAGGATACCAAGGTGGTTTAAAACAACATGTTTTATTGAAGCAAAATTCCAAACATAGCAATTAAGACGTGATCTTCACTTTCAGAGATGCACACTGTGTGCTATACATTAAAATTGTTTAAAAAGTATGAATAAAGCAGGAGAAACAGCAGGAAAATATTCACACAAGCTTGTTTGTATACAGATCAGTAACCCATTTGAAAAGAAACAAAACACAGGAATTGTATACAAGTATGAGAACACAATCAAATTACAAACCATGTCCAAACCCATCAGTGAGCCAGTAATATCCTAAATAAAGTGTTTAAGCCAACACATGTTTTATATATTTGTATTTCACTAAATTATGCAAGTCTATTTTCTCTGTTTGGAACAGAGCCTACCACACATGCTGAATCAGTTGTGTGTAAGCATCAATGGGTATCGCTCCCTGCTCAAACTCAGCTATAACATCATCCACATTTATCTTGACAGAGTTAAGAAAACAAGGGAGATTACACATTTTTAGCATAGCACGCACGCTGGACACAAGTCTATCCTTTCTAGCCCTTTAGAATATAAGTAAGCTATGAGACAAAGATAGAGGCTTTAAAGGCCTGTATAGAAAGTGAAGTCATCTCTGAGGTAAAAGGCGTCCCTTGGTCCATTAGGACTTCTTTATGGATGCAGACTCGCGCAAGAACCCCTAGTTCCCGTGTGATTGTTTTAGATGTAGCTGAGCGCAAAGAAACAGCTTCTGGGTATCAGGTTGCATAATCCACGAGGACTAATATATATTTATGTCCTTGGGCTGAGGGCTATAAGGGTCCTACAATATCGATCCCGATTCTTTCAGGGGACATCAATTAAGGGAAGGGGAACGAGAGGAGCACAGTCCCTCCTAGGAATTTGCTGTAATTGACATTCTGGACAAGAATTACAAAAACGGCGAACCTCCTTTTTAATTCCCAGCCAATAAAAGCGGAAGCGTAATCCACTCTAAAGTTTTTTCGGAGCCGAAATGGCCTCCAAAGCCATGAGATTAACAACAGTTTCTGGACCTCCCCCCCATATTCCGTGACCCAATATAATAGATCATTTTCTATTACAAAGTGAGGTCCCTGTGGCATGGGCTGATGTGTGCATTGGCCATTCACGAGGGCTACTGCATTTTTTGAAAATTTTATGGAGTCATCATTTCACTGCTCCCTTTTGAAAAAAGCTGGCATTTTTCTACATTGAAAATGCATATCGGCAAGAGGTCCAGCCTGACCTCAAGGAGCGGGAATTCCTCCCGACTTGCCAAGGCGCGGGTGGATGACGTATCTGCCTGTGACAGTCCAGGAGTCTCCCCGTGCTCCTTGTGGGCTTCCGTGTTTCTCTCCGCCGGCTATGTACACAGCGAGTTATCCCCATCTATAACGAGGCCTAATTTTTTATCGGGAGCAGTCAATAGTTTGTTACCATTTGTTATCAGACCAGTCCTGCCCCAAAATCACTGGAAAAGGTGGATTAGGGTTGACCTCCATGGGAAATTTTTTTAGCGATCCTCCCTGACTAATGAAACATAGGGCGGTATCGTACATACGGATTTCTCCGTGTATGTATTTAATACTGGTACTGGTCTTTTCTTTAATTCTTTGTTGCAGTAAGACATATCAGCAATCAACAATGGAAATGTTGCTGCTGGAGTCAAACAAGGCTTCAAGTTTATAACCATTAGTAACGACGGGTCCCTTATTCGATAAGGTCAAGGGGTTGGCAAGAGTACACAAACCGTCTCTCCCTCTCCACCTACATCCCGCCTCATTCCCAGGTAAGGTCGCATGCCCAGAAACAGGCTCTGATTTATGTGGAAGAGACTTATTTTGTAGGACGTAATCTCTAGGAAATCCACTAGAGGACTGTTCTGCTCTCCCAGATTTCGAGGCTGGCATGGGTGGTTTTATGAGTTGTATAAGCTTGTCCATAGAATGGTAGTCTCCCCAGTCCGGCTGGGCAAAGTTTTTGGGAAGGCTCTGTAGAAAAATAAAGCAGGCTACCTGCTGCACTGTTTGGCAGGTGGTCAGTTCAAATGGCCTTAGCCATAAGACCACCTGCTCCCAGAGGGTCATAGCCTGCCCCTGGATCAATCGCTCTGGATTGAATTTCCATTTCTTTATTATTCTTGCCTGCTGAACTGGGGATGATCCATACTTAACTGGGACCTCAGTCCCAATGGTGGCTCAGCTCTCTCCTCTGAGAGAGCATAATAAGTCCTTTTCATTTAATCCCCAGAACCAGCCTACGTCTGTTTGTCCTCTTCACACTCACCACTTGGTAAGTTTGGGAGGGGAGCCTGTACTGAGTCCTTCCTGACCCACAAACGCACTCCCCCTCCAGAAACTCGGCCCTGGTACTTTCATACCTGGTTTGTTATTAGGTCGTGTCCCGGTTTCTTCTGGGACTTCTTCCTGCTGACTACGCCACTGCCACAAAGAATCACACCAGACATCATAAAGGTTTGGGGCAGCCACCCATATAATGTATCCTGGCTGCAAATGTACTAAACTTTCAAAGAGTTATTCACAGGACTGAGTCCAAAACAGAACTGATTACATGAGACAAAGATGGAGGCTTTAAAGGCCCGTATAGGAAGTGACATCATCAAAGGGGCCGGAATCGGAAGTGATGTCGTCTGGACCGGAAGTAACGTCAGCAAAGGGCCCCCGCATCGGAATTGATGTCTTCTGAGGCGTTGGAGCCTTGCAGGATTTCCTGGGAAGGTTCTGCAGGGAACTGAGAAAGACAGTCAGTGCACTCTGCTGCCCCCTGGTCGGATGTTTTATTACAATTACTCAGGCCCTTTAGCTGCCTCCCACTTGCACATGTGTGACAATAGCTTAACAGAGATAATGGAAGATTCAGAGTAACCCCTATAAATTATAGAAAATGGAATGTTCATAATCTTAACTCTGTGTGACAGTAGAATAGCCCACAGAGTGAAGTTAGGCAGCTAGAAAGAAACATGAATGGCTGAACAGATATTCAATAAGGGCATATAGTTTTCTGATTGTTGTACAGAACTTTACATAGGACGATACAGAGAAAACCTTAAGAAATATAACCAAGATATTCCAGCAGAATGTCATATTTTCCTTTTTTACCTTTCTTTTTTGTGTGTATTATCTACTTTTTTCTCTAGTTTTTGTTTGAACTGTTTGTTTTGAATTTCACTAAAATCTTTAAAAATGAAGATACTTGGACTGTGGCATTTTTTTTTTGCATGGCTTGTCATAGTAGTGCCAGAATTGTTTTTTACCAAAAATCTTTAAGTGAAATAATGTTCTTGCTCCTGGGACAAAGGCACATTTCAGATACAACTAACATTAACCACTGCCCACATACTTCAAAAATAACCTACATGGGTTCATCCCTCACAGTGTCACCTGGATACATGGCCTCCAAAAGATATACCAGCTTCAGAAGAGTAGACCTAGTTCATTGGATCAAAACCTACCTGTAGAGGGATGATGTTGAAAGAGCTACAGGTCCTGAGCATCTTCACAGTGCTATGTATTGGACACAGTACTGCATCTAAACATATCCAAATCAAGTTTACATAAGCTATATGTAAGCTATATGTAATATGCATATCTAGCTTTATTCTGCCAGTAGGCTTACATTCTTAATTGCTCTTGGCAATAAGCAAATGAGCAGAGGAATCCATAACAAATGTTTGGGGACCAACTGTGCTGCCCTGTTTAATGCAAGAGTCCAAAAATAGAACTGAAACAATCACAACAACAGAAAACAGATGCAATAACTGCCTGGCTTCTCTATGTGGCTTCTCTGTTCATCTATCAAGATAATCACTTCAGGGACGTGTATTATGCAGATGGTCTGCTTCTCAACTGATGACGCTCTTTCTGGGGACGTCAGTATTTGTAGGGCTTAACCAGAAAGGGGGGTCTTTCCTGGAGTTTTGTGGGCAGAGCTCAGTCGTCCTCACTGGGCGTTTTTCAGTACTGCAGAGGGAACAAGAGATGATATAGTTAGTAACAAGCATCAACAGAATCCGAATGGTGAACTTTAGATGCCCATGCATGACACTCTTCATGTTGGATTTTTGTGGAATTTCCTCATCCTTACAATTAGGTATTCCTTTTAATAAGTCAGAATATTTAGGTGTTCATTGTTATCTGAGGATGGGGATTACAAAACACATATGGCAAGTAACTTCCTGTGCATGTTATGACCCATTTGAGCCCCATTTACTTTGGCAATATTCATCTACCAATACTTTCTCCCTGAAACATTTAAAACATCATCTCAGACTAATTGTTCACTTATTTGTATGTTAGCAGCCAACTATTTTTTACAAACATCTTCTTCAACATCTCCATATTTTGTTCTGTTATCAATTCACATTGGCATTCCTGTCCCTGGTATATCAAATAAATGACAGGTACACTATTCTACTTTTTTTCCTTCTAATATCATGTCTAATTTCCTCTAATCGGCCTTTTGAAAGAATATCTCCAAACAGATAAATATACATGGTATAAGAATGGATGTTTTCTCACTTGGTCACAAACATCAGTTGTACCAAACAATACCTATTTTGTCTGGTAGGTTATATTAAGTTAGGTAGACTTTTTCTGTGATCAGTATGCCTACCTCTGATTACCTAAAGGGTGGTGTGGGACTTGTTATCTGACTTATGCGACTAGTTATAAGACCTTGCCACAAAACCCACAGCCTCCTCGCAAAGAAGACAAAGTGAAATTTCAAATGTGAAATTTCTAATTATTCAAACCATTTCACAATGACTTAGAAAACCTAGTACTTTTTTCCTTTACAAGTGTAACATCTCTACTAAACTGGCAACTGATTAATGATCTTGCAGAGGCCCAAAAGGTAGTGGCCAATTTCACTTCAATGTCAGCAATTGAAATCAATGCAGAACTAACTGCTTTGAGGAGTCCTGCTCTTCAAAACCCTGGACATTTTCCTGGCAGGCTATAGAGGTACCTGTGCAGTGATTGACAGCTAAGGTTGCATCTATATTCCTAATGTTACTTCAAAGTGGACATATTTGGTTGACCATATTTGTGATGCCAAGGAAGATTTAAGCAAATCACTTTTCTTTCAAGAGAAAAACAATGATTACAATTTTACTTATTTGTTCCCTGCCTGTGGATGGAAAATAATGCAATTCTGTGGAAGTAGCAATTGGAATGATTTTATTATGTGTTTGTCCTATTACCTCTTGCATCTTTACAATCCATAAACAAACTGTTTTTGGCAATATGGTATCTATTGCTGCTCCTGTTCTTTTCCCTTCTACATCACCTACACCAGTTCTATTTAAAAAGTGCAGAAATTATGTTATCTATTCATCAGGATGTTCAATTTTTTAATTCACTACACCATATATTTATTATCCTTTGGATAAAAGGGAGGAATTGTGAAGACATATATTATGTATCTATATATATATAATTCACTAAGCCGACAGAACAAGCAAGACAACCATGGGCTACGCACGGCATAAGCCGACCGAACAAGCAAGACAACCATGGGATACGCACGGCATCGCCACACCCGCCAACTCACAGAGACCCGCTCACTAATTCACTAAGCCGACAGAACAAGCAAGACAACCATGGGATACGCACGGCATAGCCACGCATTCACTAAGCTGACAGAACCCGCTAAGCTGACCCGCCCACTAATTCATTAAGCCGACAGAACAAGCAAGACAACCATTGGATACGCATGGCATAGCCATGCCTGCCAACTCACAGAGACCCACCCACTAATTCACTAAGCCGACAGAACAAGCAAGGCAACCATGGGATACGCATGGCATAGCCACACCCGCCAACTCACAGAGACCCGCCCACCAACTCTAATGAGACGAGAACACCTGCACGCCCGCCCACCTGACTGTTACCAGCATTCACCGCAGTGCATTCACCGCAATGTACTGGAGTGTAAAGCCATCGCAGCTTTTAACTCACAAACTGCAACAACTCACCAAACACCGCCACCCTGTCTCTCGAGGCATTCACACTGCCAGAAGAGCAAGACAACCATGGGATACGCACGGCATAGCCACACCCTCCAACTCACAGAGACCTGCCCACCAACTCTAATGAGATGCTTGCACACCCGCCCGCCTGAATGTTACCAGCATTCACCGCAATGTACTGGAGTGTAAAACCATCGCAGCTTTTAAATCACAAACTTTTAACTCACAAACTGCAACAACTCACCAAACACCGCCACCCTGTCTTTCGAGGCATTCACACTGCCGGAAGACAACCATGGGATACGCAAGAAATAGCCACATCCGTCAACTCGCAAAGCCCCGCCCACCAACTATAACACCATAGGATACGACGACAACTCACAGAGACACGCCCACCAACTCTAAGAGTATGGGACGAGAACGCCTAGCCTGACTGTTACCAGCATTCACCACAATGTACTGGAGTGTTAAACCATCACAACTGCTAACTCACAAACTGCAACAATTCACCAGACATCGCCTCAGTCGCTTTCTATATCTAAGAAGATATATAGATACTCATTCTTCCCTGGCAAGCGTCCACCCACGCTCTCAAGGCATTCACAGTGCCTGCTCATGTGCCTGGACGCAACAACTCACCAAACACCGCGTCACCAGCATTCACAGCAATGTACTGGAGTGTAAGACTATCGCAGCTGCTATCTCACAAACTGTCCTTATTCACCGGATATCCCTGACCCGATCAGATTCAAATTTGCCTTTTACTTTTACACGGAGACAATTTCCAGTAAGATTGGCTTTTGCAATGACAATTAATAAAGCACAAGGCCAAACATTCAAAAATATATACCTGTATCTGCCAAAACCAGTTTTCAGTCATGGACAATTATATGTTGCTCTCTCCAGAGTTCCATCTTTTCAATCACTTACAATTGTATCCTCAAACCCACCCCATTTGGATAACTGTGTCTTTCCGGAAGTATTCAGCCATATATAAATTATTATGCGGCGTATGCTACGCCGCGGGTTGGCTAGTTATTTATTATTAGCTTAAGCTTACATGCAACTATAATAAGAAAGGCCTGACAGTTATGTCAAGAAAAAAAAGTAAGAACAGAAGCACTAGGGTAGCACGGTGGTGCAGCGGTTGCTTCCCGGGTCCTCCCTGTGTGGAGTTTGCATGTTCTCCCTGTGTCTGCGTGGGTTTCCTCTGGGTGCTCCAGTTTCCTCCCACAGTCCAAAGACATGCAAGTTAGGTGCATTGGCGATCCTAAATTGTACCTGGTGTGTGTGCTTGGTGTGTGTGTCATGTGGGGGGCTGGCACCCTGCCCAGGATTTGTTCCTGCCTTGCACCCTGTGTTGGTTTGGATTGGCTCCAGCAGACCTCTGTGACCCTGATGACTGATTGACAGAAGCACTACATTATTATGTAGTTTTCATTTTTAAGCTTCTGTGTAATCTATTTGTCCATTTGCAAGGTCAGTATGTATTTGCCCTCCGTACTTATTTACCTGACAGTAATGTTCATGTATTTACTTCTATTGAAGAATAAAGCCTTTTAATAATATGTTGGTATTGCCTTCTTCTGATATTAAAAGACTCATAAAAATGCTCTCAGGGCAGCACACATTCACTGCAGTGACTTGTGCTTGCTGTATATGTTTTAAATAAATGGAGCAAGGATGAACTGCTGGTTTTCCTATGATTATTCCCTGACACCACCCATCTCTTTTCCCCTTCACCTTGTCCCTCTTACCTAAATATTAACCAGTATCCTATCTATATGCACTACTTTTTAAAGCGTTTCTTACATCTCTGTGAGAGGTTATTAATTGGCTTTGTGATCTACCCATCAGTCAATCGTTGTGCTGGAACTTTCCAGAACATTAAAAATTCTTTAAAAAATTCTGACCATGTTTCTTTCCCTTTCCTTTCCTTTCTCACATCTCATTTCTGTCTTTACTAGCAGAGGAAGCCCTGGTGGCCTGCACCTCTGGTTCTTTGAACTTTGGCTTAAGAAACAAGCTCTGTATTTGTTGCATTTCAGGACAGGTGTGTAGTGAGTTGCTCTTGGGGAGGGGGGGATGTCTTGCATTAATATTGTTTTTGCTTAGTTTATTGTTATATTTAATTTTTTTCTTTCTTGGCCACTTTCTTTATGTACATTGAATGTATATCACATACATGATCTTGTCTTATTTTTGCCAATAAAAATTTGATAACAAAAAAAAAATTCCAGCAGCTATTTCAAGTTACTTATATGACACTAAAATAATGTGCTTAATGGTGAAATCACCTGCTAAATAAATGCAAAGCGAATAAAGGATGATAACTGATGTCATCATTTAATTCAGGTGTTTCAAAAGGTAAAGACCAAAAGGGTTGAACAATTATTGAATACCTTTGAATCACATATGAAAAAAATCTTAGGCTGCTCTTCAGATAATGCACCACATATGAGGACTTATAAATTCCATGCTTGAGAATAATACATTGTTAAGTGTCTACATTATTTTCTAAACAATATTACGCTATCATGTCTTAAGTAATAAATATGTCATTACTATACATGAATGTTTCACAGCTGCATGTCTTGTTAAGACATTTTTTTGTGACTTGCTTTGGAAAGCGTAGGCTAACAGACAATTTTACACGTAAAGAAAGAAATATATTATGTGGTTCCAATTGTAAATTTAGGTTCTTGACATTTGAACTTGACTTGAAATAATAATAATCATTACATGCTCTTGTTTTTTTGCAACCACTAGTTAGAACAGACAAACTGAAAACTGAGGATTTTCCAGAACTGTTACCTGAATGCAAACTTTCATTCCATTTCCTGTAGTTTCTCATCCATCCATTTTCATCCATTTTGTGTACAGAATACTGCCAAAATATATTTTACTCCATGCCAAGGAATGTCCATGCAAAAACATTAATTGATTAATGTATTTTGCAAAACTGACTTATCCAGCTTCTG
The DNA here is from genome assembly GCA_026402145.1 of Polypterus bichir lapradei. Classification (NCBI taxonomy): domain Eukaryota; kingdom Metazoa; phylum Chordata; class Cladistia; order Polypteriformes; family Polypteridae; genus Polypterus; species Polypterus bichir. The sequence goes on along the minus strand of JANRMT010062791.1, from coordinate 106,455,233 downwards.
AGTTATGAAAAGCCAGATTCCTTGCTAGCAGCCTAGGCAGTACAATATCTGCTATTGCTATATTGTAGACTGTACATATATATGTGATTTTAGACTAATCTACAGAATATCATGTTTTTATATAAATGTGATATAAAAATGTAATTGTAATACAAAATTAATCTAAAAAAACACAATAAGCTGCATAGTGGAACAGTATTGCATTGTTTGGAATTCTGCTTCTGGATGGGCCCATGTGAATTCCTGCTGGTAGCCTGTTTCTTCCCTAAAAACATGTAGATTAGGTTGATGAGCTCTGCATGACTCAGAGTGGAAGTCCTTCAAGCCCCACTTATTACTATTTGTAAACAACCTTGAATTATAGTTTTTATTGGAAAGATCAACATAAATAAATGTAATTGTTGCTGTTCAAAGGGTGGCAATGGAGTGTCCTTACATCTGAAGCTTCTGGAAATTAATCTGATGCACATGCATGCATATTTTTTCAAATATGTCTAAATGAAAGATTCAATAAAAGTAATGAACTACACAGATTAGATAATGAAATACATTTTTTTAAATGAATGACAGAATAACAACTTGAAAACATTATCCTTAGAAAATTGCATTTTATGTATCTTTATTATTTAATTATTTAAATTTCTACCAAAAAATAAAGAACTTGTTTATTCCAGCCCAAACATTCTCCATTAATGGTATTGTAAATGTACTAGGCAGAAAGCAAAACTTCAAAACATTACAAAAACCCTTTCGGCGAAGTACAAGTTGTACACGAATATCTGCCAGTATTATGTGAAAAAGTTTAATATTTAAAAATCAAAGATGTACTTAAGAAAAAAATATGAAAACATAAAACCAATGTATATTTTAAAACTTAACTAGAAAATAAGTTAATCGTTGATGATGATGACTTAAATATTTCAAATGTCACCATCATTTTTAAAGATTTTCTGAACCATGGATAGAACAGAGCATAAATTATGGGATCTACACAACTATTCATTGCTACTAAAAAAATAAGAACTGTTTGTATAGATAACAAGTTTACAATGTTACCTCCGAAAAACATGCCAACTAAAAAGAACACAAAAGAAGGTGAACAGAGCAAAATAAACGTTATGACTACTATCCCAAGTGTTTTTGCAGCTTTTCTTTCAGATGATTTAGACACTTTACTGTTTTTAGAATCAGACAAGTTTGATTCTTTCATCATACAGTGGATAGCTTTTGCATGTTTTCTTGCTGTTATAAATATCACTGTATATAAAACTATCATCACCATCATAGGCAATAAATATGTAACTGCATTATGCATTATCCACCAGTTGGCATAATGAGAAAAAAAACATCCACCTACACAGAGGTCTGCTACAAGTAGTCCTCCACTTTTAAAAATAAACAAATAAGTATATAAAGATGCAAATAACCATATAAACACTATGCACATACCTGTCCTTAAATTGGTAACATTTCTGTTGTAAAAAAATGGGTCACAGACAGCAAAGTAGCGATCCACTGATATGCTTACCAAATGTAATGAAGAAACAAGCAGCAATAAATAGCCATAAGTTATATAATAAGGGCAAAATCCAGCCCCAAAATACCAGCAGTTGTTCATTATTAAAGAAAACTGAGAAGGCATAATAAGAAAACCACTTAGAAAATCTGCCACAGCAAGTGAAAGAACTAAGAAATTAGTAGGAGTGTGAAGTTGCTTGAAATGAGAGACAGTGATGATCACAAACAAGTTTCCAAATACTGTAATTAAAATCAGAGTAGCAGAAAAAATGTACATGAATATTAATATTTCAGGTTTCCTTAATATTTTAATACATGACTTATTATTGTTAGGATAGCAGTAACGGCTTTCGAAGTCCATGGTTTCAGTTTTGTAAGTTTTGTCCTTAGTACATAACAAATTGTTCTTCTATGCTTTATTTATCCAACTGACTTTCTAAAGAGTATTAATAAAGGGTTATATGTCTGCAGGATCTCAAAAGACACAGACACACTTTCTTCTTCTTTCCTAATTAGCACTTGCAATCAAAATCTCATGGGTGATAGAAGTGTTATGGTTTTGTTTTGTACATTTGTATTTCTCACATGGTATCTACATTTATATAGTGTTTACATTCCATTTATTTATGTAGAATTTATATCTGTTTGGGTGCAATTTGTTAAGTTACCTTTATAAAGAACAGGAAAAATGGTTGCTATTTAAAATATATAAAGATAATTTAAATATAAACTGAAAATTCATCACAGAACATAATTCCAAATCTGTTTTATTTCCTGCATTCTCTTATCTGCCAAAGCCCTGTCTTTCCCTTTTACCATTGACGGTAAGTGAATAGTGATTGGCCTGCTCTTGTCGAAATTTTTTGCATGTATGTCAGACGTGTGAATGCTCCTCAGACATGTTCTTGAATGAAATTGATACTTTTTTAACTAAGATACCATTAAACTGATTTTAAAATGCTGCCAAGACATTGCTAGTGTTGCTAATGACTATTACTGCTTGAAATGACTGATTTTTAATTTATTATTGACAAATGACTGTAAAGCCACATTTTCAGCAGTGTCCTAATGGTCAACTGCCTTAGCTCATCCTTAATTAGTCATTATAAATGTGAATTGTTTAATAGAAAAACCATTGTAATTGTATTAACACTTCTCAGACCTGGCCAAAATGAAACAGTTTTCTCAAAAATCATGTTATCCTATTTTTTTTTTCTTTTTTGCAGACTGAAGCTTATTCCATGTGACAGTTTGCCGAGAATCAGAATTATTTCATACAATGGTGTAATAGAAAAAGGAGGAGGCCAAGATATACGACTGCATTATAAGATTGAGAAACAAACACCTTACAAGTCATTGGCTGCCTTCTTCCTTAAATACATGAGAAATACTAGTGTCATCTGAGGCAATTAAAGGAAATTACTTACGGATGCTGAGTTTCAATGAAAAAGCTATATCTGAAACAGGCAAATAACAAGAAAATATTCAAATGGGCAAAAGAACACAGACATTGGGTGGAAGGTGACTGCAAAATTGTATTATGGTGAGCACCTTTTCTGTATGCACTCCTTGACAACACAGTCTTGAATACATTATCAGTACTCAATCAAGTTGAAATTTCACTGCTGTGACAAGGCTGTTACTTGCCAAACCTCTCTCCATCCATTACAGAGATAGTGAAGTAATAAATACAAGTACAGTATACATTTAATGATTTTTTTTTTAATATTAAATTTTTAGTGAATATAGCAGAGTCTTTTTAGGCACTTAGTGCATGTAGAGGCTCCTTCAAGGCTCTGACAAGGTAAGAATTACCACCCCAGGACGAGAAGGAACTCTGTCACTAACAAACTTATCTTTTCAATAGCAGCTCTGAAGGACCGCAGCCAGACAATACGTGACCACACATCTGTGGATTTCATAAGCCCCAACCCTACTCTGACAAAGGCATAACAGTGGGAGTTGAAGTTGGAGAATCACTCCTGATTAAGACAAGATCATTAATTGTTCATGGCAATGGCCGATATTTTGGTTGTAAATTTTATTTTACTTACTTTTTATTTAAACATGGATATTTGGATTGCTACCCCAAACTTCTAAACCAGTGTGTATCATTCATTATCACAGCATATAATGCTTGAAGCACCTACTGAAATAGCCATGTCTGTCTGGCTGTCTATCCACATGAAACAACTCTGCCACTCATGAAATAGTTTTGATAAAAAGCCGGCACAAGTGTTCTTCAAAAAAAAAAAAATTGTCAAAAAAGTTCAGTCTTTGTTGTGATATCTTAAACAAATCATGCTGTACAAAGTGTTTACATTTTCATTGAAAAGCATTGGCAAATCTGAAAACTCGTCATTCTAAAAATAGAGAACAATTCTATTTCACCTTGACCATAACGTGAATGATTTGTATATTTTCCTCTTTTCCTCAAAGGGTGGACATGAGCAAACAGTTTGTACAGAAGCACACTACTGCTGCCTAACTTTAGGTAAGTTAAACATAACAGTACACAAAAAGAAGTCACTTATCGGGAAATGATTGGAAGATTAAATCAATTAACTAACCCTATATATGACTGAAATGACTCAACTAATATTATTTGCAGATTATTATTGTAAAGAACAAACTTTATCAACCAGCATTTAAATGGTGTTTGAACTACTTAAATACATTTTAAAGCTGACCCTAAATAACATTGGATTAGTTAAGAAAAAGAACTCTAGTTAAACTCATTTAAAAGTAATAGTCTCAATCCACTCTACTAATTCCTTTCATTTTAATCTTTCCTATTAACTCATTCCCTGCAGTCCTGGGATCAGCCTTGTTGTTCTTCTCTGGACTTTTTGTATCACTAGATGAGGTCTTGCCAGTGTGTTATAAAGTGTAATAAGAAAACAGACAATTCTAAAGGGTCTGGGGCACCTTAAAGGCAAACCCTGTATATTGAAATAGCACAAAAGGCCCAAAAAATGTATGTTAGGTGCAAATTAGTTGGGATTTCATTGCACGTTCATGAAGCATGTTCAACATAACTGTGGTTCCGGTTTTGATGATTCCTAAGAGGAAGAGGCAGGTCCAGGTGGAATGACCCTGGAAGTGACATCATGGTTGAAGGTCCGTCAATCTTCCTTTCTGCAGAGGGAAGAAGAGAAGAGAAATCGTTATTGTTTAGTGCCCTTGTGTGTTCTGGGGGAGTAATATAGTCAAGCAAGCCCTTAAGTTGTTCCCCAAGCGCACGCATGTGACAAAAGCTTAATCATAAACTTTGACTTCTACTCTATAAATCATGCTATACAGCCTAACTTTCTATTAGCCTTTTTAATGGCTTCTGAACACTGTCTGAAAATTGATAGTGATGAGTCCACTATGATTCCTAAATCCTTCTCATAAGGTGTACTTTCAATTTTCAGACCTATTGTATATTAAAATCTAACATTTTTACTTCCTATGTGTAATATTTTACATTTACTTACATTAAATTTCATCTGCCACAAATCTGCCCAAGCCTGTATGCTGTCCAAATCCCTCTATAATGAGTCAACAGATTCTAGATTATCTGCCAATCCACTTAAATTGGTATCATTTGCAATCTGATCGTTTCCTTTTGTTGCTTTCTCATAGAATTCCAGCATGTTAGTGAAACATGACCTCCCTCACCTAAACCCATACTGACTGATAAGTAAAACTTTTGTTCTTGCCATGTGTTGCTCAACCTTTCATCAATAATTCCTTCCCATTAGTTTACCTTTGATGCACATCAAGAATACTGGCCTGATCACTCTTTTTATATATATTATATATATTCTAATCGGTGCTCAGTGACATCCTAAAGTATGTGTCAAGGTTTATATATATACTCAATAACCTCCTTAATCCGTTCCAGACTCTACCGTGATAAATGAATTTTTGCGAAGTAGGATTCTTTATTTATAAATCAAATATTTTTGCAGCTAGAGTATAAAAAACCTGTTTACGACCTTCTAAATATGTTTTTTAACATTATTAGAGCCCTCTAGACATGAAATAACACACTTTAGTCACCATTACACTCGTATTACCCAATATATTAGACAAAATAAGAGAAAATAAGATTAGACGTTACAAATATATTATTACTAGGCTCACCCGCCTTTTAAGGCGACCGACTTTTATCCGCAATTTGTGTGCGCTCCATGTGTACATCAGGCATGTAAGTGTAGGGAATGAGAACATTAAAGTGCCCATTCATAACATCTCCCGAAAACCTAAATTTTTTTATCCCCTCGAGTGCCTGTCCAGAGTCGTACAATGTTAGCCCGAATCTGTACCGCTAAAGACGGAGTTTCATGCACTAAATAAGCTATAGATGAGAATAAGCAAGCACCATCTCCCCTGATATTTACTACGCGGTGAGGCATTTGTACTCCATCAACATGAATTATTTCCAGAGACATAATTTTGTCTATTTTTCCAGCGCATCGCGCACAAAAGCAAGGGGACAATGGGAGCAGCAGAACTCTGCTCACATCGCGTCGCTTCGTACCGCAAGCCGCAAGTAGTAAGTCTGTGATAAGCGGAATACCGCTACACTTTGCACTGACGGGACAGAAGGACAATCCCGACTGCTTTTATATAGTAGATTATTGTACTGTACATTTAATTACACACACACAGTTCTTACACACAACCACTAACCTATGAAGGCACAACCTCAGTAGGAGAGTCTTCAGGTGGTGCAGTATATTCAGCAGGTGCATCGTTGTCTTCTTCCGCTGAAGGAGTACTAAGAGTAGGCAGTGGGTGGGTATCTGGGTGCGTGGCTGAAGAACATCTTAATAGGCAGTTGCTGGCGCTGTCTTTTCATATGCGTGAGGAGGCTTTTGTAGGGTATTGCCATCTTTGATCATATCCAAGAGTTTCACCTTCTCCTGGATAGCTAGCATCTTCCTCCGGCACTTAGTTTTATTGTCAGAAGGCTTAGAAAAAGCAGCATGTTTAGGAGCCATCGTGGGGCTTAGATAAAAGTTCTCAGAAAGCGCATGTGTAGTGACGTAAGCGTGTATGAGAAAAAATCGCGATAGAGTGAAGCCGCGAAAGTCAAAGCGTGATATAGCGAGGGATCACTGTATATCTATTTCTGGTGGTATGTTAGATTTCAGCCTATTTAATCTGAGCAGTACTTCTCTTTCTACAATTTCCAAATAACTCAGTACCTGTTATCACTAGGAGGTTATCCACTTCCTCAAATTGGAAGACCTCAGAATAATGCAAGTTTAAAGCATCTGTTATTGCACTGTCTGTATATTTTAATTCCACTTTATTATTCCAATCACAGTTCAGCTCCTCTTTGATTGAATTTTTTCTACTAAAATACTGAAAGAATCTATGTGGGTCATCTTTCACCTTGTCAGCTATATCCCTTTCTAAATGCCTTAAAGCTTCACCAATATCCTTCTTAATAGTTGCCCTCGTACATCCTTCATTTCTCATTAGGCTTATCAGTCTTATATGCCTTATACACATGTTTTTCCCTTTGCAGCTTCTTTTTGATCTCTGTACTTACCCACTGCAGAGTTTTTTTTACATTTACTACTAATCCCAAATTTTCCAGTAGAATGTAGGAGTGTTGATGTGGGGAGGCTGGTCATTGCTAGAAGGTGGCAGTGGCAGCAAAAATCTATTTAAAAATTGGTTCATAGCGTTAGTGTGATGGTGTGGGTCGGCTCCTTGCTTCCTCTTTGCTTTTGGGAGCCTCTTCAACCTGACATCGTCAGTACCGTAACCAAGATGAGTGTGGCAGATGAGGAAAAAACATACCAAGAAAGGGGATGGTGAAAAGTGCAAGTGCTTTTATTATAAAAAAACCATATCCAAATAGTTTCCCAAAGTGCAGTACTCAAAAAAGGTTCAATAAATAAATCCATAAAAATGTGTTCATATTGAGGTCAAAATCAATAAATAAATAAATCAGTTAAAACAATGCAGTACAGTAAGCTCATTTAAAATCTGCAAGCCCTGATGCCTTTCTTTAAAACTGATGCTAATCCAGAGAGAAGTCGACCAGCTGGTGCAGACACCCATCTCTTCCACCTCATGTCCCCCCTCCTAATCCCACAGCATCCATCTGAAAACACTGAGCCCTGCACCACCCGAACTGCTGCCAATCCAGGCTCCACCTGGTGCGGGTGCTCTGCACTTCCACAGGTGCCAATGGCTCCACCTGGCGAAAGTACCCCTGAGTATGATGGTCGCTCCTGATCCCAAAATGCTCTACAGGAGCGACCCTCAGACCCCTCCTGAGCAATGGCCACTCGCTCCTCCTTGGGGCTCTAGTTCTGTCCACCTGCTTCCACTCTGTTTACCAGCTTGTTTCCTCTCTCTTTCTCCTGTGTGCTTCTTCTGTCCTTTAACCTCTGCTCTAACCGCCTGATTCTTTCTTGACTCTTCCCTTTATAGGCTGGGGACCTGTTGCAGGTATGATCTTTAATTACCACCCCAGGCTTATAATAAGGCAATCAGACTGCCCGCACATGCCACCTAGGCAACGCACGGATGGCTGACCGCTTTGCACCAGTCTCTGGCAGGCCGCTCCCACCTGCTCCCTCTCCCCAGGGTGAGCGTGTTCATTATTTATTTATTAATTAAAGTGGCCACTCTTTGAGCCACGAATCCGCTATACCACAGTTAGCTTTGTACAAATTGCCTTCTAGCACCTGAGCCCTGGATTGCTTGAGTCTAGTAATTATACCCAGTCCATTCCACACATCCTTCATGTTAATCAGAGTGAGTTTGTTTTCTATTTTATCTTTGTCAGCTTTGTTTCCTTTACTCAGCTTTTTTTTTAGTACATGTTGTATGTCCTTCAGAGCCTCTTTGTGTCTGAATTTGAATGTTCTTTTTTCGTCATTCAGGAGAATTTTTTTGCTTCTTAATAATCCAGGGCTTGTTGTTTAGAAAGCAACACACTGTCATTCTGGGTAACACAGAAGTTAATATAGTCTGTGATGATAGAAGTTAATATATAGTAGTCTGTGATGCAATGACTGAGTTCCTCAATATTGTCCCCCTGTGGCTCCCACTTCATTTTCCAGTCTGTAATTTGGAACCATTTCAGCCTCCAGGCTTCAGTTTCTTACTGTTTTGCTGTTAACAGGATGCTGTCACAGTCTAATAACAGACTTGTAGCTGGGAAGAAGATGAATCAGATTGTTGCCTGAAGGAGCCAGTAATTTACACTAAAAGGCATCTTTAATATTTGAATACAGCAGATCTATCTACAGCGCATCTTCAATCTGAGCCTGGAACAGGGGAGAGTCCCGAGTCCAAAGCTATCACATCCTAGTGAGCTGAATGACTTCAGGCCTGTTGCACTGACAAAACATGTGATGAAGACCATGGAACGACTGCCGCTTCACCAACCGAGGCCACAGGTCCGCCATACCCTCGACCCTCTGCAGTTCGCATACCAGGAGAAGGTGGGAGCGGAGGATGCCATCATCTACATGCTAAACTGATCCCTCTCCCACTTGGACAGAGGCAGTGGTGCAGTAAGATTTATGTTTCTGGACTTCTCTAGCACCTTCTACACCATCCAACCTCTGCTCCTTAGGGACAAGCTGACAGAGATGGGAGTAGATTCATACCTGGTGGCATGGATCGTGAACTATCTTACAGATAGACCTCAGTATGTGCGTCTCGGGAACTGCAGGTCTGACATTGTGGTCAGCAGCACAGGAGCGCCGCAGGGGGCTGTGCTTTCTCCGGTCCTGTTCAGCCTATATACATTGGACTTCCAATACAATTCGAGTCCTGCCACGTGCAAAAGTTCGCTGACGACACTGCTATAATGGGCTGCATCAGGAGTGGGCAGGAGGAGGAGTATAGGAACCTAATCAAGGACTTTGTTAAATGGTACAACTCAAACCACCTACAACTAAACACCAGCAAAACCAAGGAGGTGGTGATGGATTTTAGGAGGCCCAGGCCCCTCATGGACCCCGTGATCATCGGAGGTGACTGTGTGCAGAGAGTGCAGACCTATAAATACCTGGGAATGCAGGTGGATGATAAATTGGACTGGACTGCCAACACTGATGCTCTGTACATCTGTGGCAGAGTGACAGGCGCTGAGCAGGCTCCTGTCAATCATGGAGAATCCACTGCATCCACTGAACAGTATCATCACCAGACAGAGGAGCAGCTTCAGCAACAGACTGCTGTCACTGTCCTGCTCCACTAACAGACTGAGGAGATCATTCCTCCCCCACACTATGCGACTCTTCAAGTCAATCCGGGGGGGTAAACGTTAACACTATACAAGATTATAGACAGTACATTCCAGCTACACATTTCTTTCACTATCTTCAAATCAGGAACTTTGTTAAACAGAACCTTCCCGATTTTCCTCATCTTGCACCCTCATCCATGCTGGAAAAAATATTGCTCAATCTCAAGGATTTAGACACCATCTCTACAATATATAAAATCATTTTACAATCCCTCCCTTTCAAAGATCCAAGAGGACACTGGGAAAAAGATCTCTCAATTAATATATCAGAAAAAGAGTGGAAAGTAGCAATGCAGAGAATTCATTCAAGCTCCATATGCACAAAGCATACAATTATACAACTCAAAATTATATATCGAGCACATCTGTCTCGTCTAAAACTTTCCAAAATGTTTCCAGGGCATGATCCAACCTGCAAACGCTGCAACCAAGTCTCAGCCTCACTGGGTCACATGTTCTGGGCCTGCACCAAATTAACATTATTCTGGACCAAAATTTTTAATTACCTTTCAGACAGCCTTGGTCTCACAATCCCTCCTAACCCATTAACAGCTGTGCTTGGGGTTCTTCCAGATGGGTTTAAAGTGGAGAAAGACAAACAAATTGTGATTGCATTCACTACACTTTTGGCACGCAGACTTATTCTGTTAAACTGGAAGAACCCAAACTCTCCTCTTTCAAGTCAGTGGGAAACCGATGTGTTATGCTATTTGAAATTGGAAAAAATCAAATACTCAGTAAAAGGATCAGTACAAACTTTTTTCAAAACATGGCAGGATCTAATCAGTAATATTTTAAAATAAGCTCATAAAGCACAGAGAATTTATTAATTTAGGTATGTTTACAAGCCTTAAATTTCACACCGTTTGCCTTGCTCTCTCTCTCAGGGTTGGGGATCGATTTGTCCTTAACTCAATTTTTCTTTTTGTAAAAACTTGATTGATTTGTATGGATTGCAATAA
>JANRMT010062791.1:106359907-106397598 GCA_026402145.1 Polypterus bichir lapradei | reverse complement strand
AGGGGTTCAATACAATACAATACACAGAACAGAACAAATCCTTAATAAAGCTTAATAATAAAAATTTTTGAAGTACAGAGCAGAATTTAACAGTAGATGATATCATATAATAAGATTTTGATATTTTTAGAGTGCTGGAGACCTCATCCGTCAAGCTGCCTCCCCATTTGGCCATTCCACGGCTGAAACGTTGCTCGGCCAGCCAATCCGATGAAGGGGCCCCTCTTTCCCATGATTCCTGTGATCCTCCACCAGGGATGACTTTACCATAGGCAGGCAAACAACTTGGCAGGTGGGCCGTGGCACCAATTGCCACATTTGAGTACCGAGAACAGAAACAGAATATGTGAGGGTTAGTATTCAATTATACTTATCATGTTACTTATGTTATAGTGCTAATGACTAACAACAGAGATGCAGTATGTACAGTTAATCAGCAGCTCTAGTCAGGATATGCTAAACTGAAGTAGTAAGTCTTCAGCCGGGATTTAAAGGCTGGGACCGAAGGGGCATCTCTTATAGAAGCAGGAAGACCATTCCACAGTTTAGGGGCCCTGTAACTAAAAGCTCGACCTCCCACTGTTATTTTATTAATCCTTGGAATCATAAGCAGACCGGCATCTTGAGATCTTAATGTGCGCTCAGGTTTGTAAGTCATGATAAGTTCAGACAAGTAAGCCGGACCTTGGCCATTTAATGCTTTATATGTTAAAAGGAGGATTTTGAAATCTGCCCTAAACTTAACCGGGAGCCAGTGTAAGGATTTAAGAACTGGAGTTATGTGTTCATATTTTCTTGTTCTTGTAATAATTCTTGCAGCCGCATTTTGGATTAACTGGAGGCTGTATAAAGAACAGTTTGAACAGCCAGTGAACACCGCATTACAGTAGTCAATCCTACTAGAGATAAATGCATGAATTAATTTCTCACAATCCTGTTTATTTAGAAAGCGCCTTAATTTCCTAACATTTTTAAGATGGAAGAAACATGTTTTGGACAACTTTGTAATATGCGCTTTAACTGACATGCTAGAATCAAAGATAACTCCTAGATTGCGGGCTGATTCAGTAAAATTAATTGGGATTCCAACTGAGTTAAATGTCGACAAAATATTGCTGTGATCAGCGTCATTCCCTCCAACAATTAACATCTCTGTTTTATCTGTATTTAAAGACAAGTAGTTCTCATTCATCCATTCCTTTAATTCACTAACACAACTAATTAAAGACAACATCGGAGAAACTTCATTTGATTTAAATGAAAGGTATAACTGGGTGTCATCTGCATACGAGTGAAAATTAACATTATGTTTCCTAATGAGAGATCCCAGTGGAAGCATGTAAAGTGAAAACAGTAAAGGTCCCAGTACTGAGCCCTGTGGGACACCATATTGAACTTCTGTGTATAATGATGGAGTACTGTCAGCACATTTCTGTACATATTGGAATCGATTTGATAAATAAGAACTGAACCAAGTGAGCACGTGGCCTGTAAGACCAACATCATTTTCTAGCCTGTGCAGTAAAATAGAATGGTCAATGGTGTCAAATGCTGCACTTAAGTCTAATAACATAATAACAGTGGAGTTTCCTTCATCAGAGGATATCAGAATGTCATTTACAACCCGTGTTAGTGCAGTTTCTGTACTATGACCAGTGCGAAAACCAGACTGGAATTTCTCAAATAAATTGTAATGCATAAGGTGTGACTGAAGCTGACTGGCGACTACTTTTTCTAGTATTTTAGAGAGAAATGGTAAATTTGAAATAGGCCTATAATTATTTAGTATGTGTGGGTCTAGGTCTGACTTTTTAAGTAAAGGTTTAATGACTGACACTTTTAGTGCATCAGGTACTGTGCCACGCAGTAATGAACTATTGATAACAGTTAGAATAGGTGCTGCAAGAACATCCATTGCACTTTTTACTAGTTTTGTTGGCACTGGATCTAGGGAACAAGTAGAGGGCTTCATTTTAGTAATTAAAGTTAAGACTTCCTGCTCAGTTACAGGATTAAAATTACTAAAGTGCTGAATGCAATGTGCAGCAGGGTCTGCTAAGCTAGTATTTGGTTTGTACTGTGAAGCTGAGATCTGGGATCTTATATTTTTAATTTTCTCATTGAAGAAGTTCATAAAGTCTGTACTGCTAATATCTGTTGGTATTTTGCACTGTTGATCTGAATTGCCATTTGTTAATTTAGCCACTGTTCTAAACAGTACCTGAGGATTTTTATTATTGCTATCTATTAATGTAGAATAGTATTCTGAGCGAGCTTTAAAGAGGGCTTTTTTATATTTATTAACACTCTCTGTCCATGCAATTTGAAAGACATGTAGCTTTGTTGTTCTCCATCTGCGCTCCAGTTTTCGACACTCTAATTTAAGAGCTCGAGTATTTTCATTAAACCAGGGAGAGTTTCTATGCGCTTTGATCACTTTTGTTTTAAGGGGAGCCACTGTGTCCAGAGCATCTCTCAAGGTCACATTATAATGTGATATTAGCTGATCTAAATTGTTTTCCATGTTTACATTTGATGTTAGCTGATCTAATTGGTTTTCCACAATTACACTCGACTTACTCAAGGTGTGTATAAATTTTGAAGCAGAATTACAATCTAGATGTCGCACTGTCTTTGTTTTAATCTGTGAGTGCGTTGGCATGGGCAGAACTAAATCAAATGTAATTAAGAAGTGATCAGAAATAACTACATTTAATGGAGTAATATTTAAATTTTGTATTTCAACGTTGTAAGTTATAATTAAATCTAATGTGTGGTTATGATTATGAGTTGGACCTTTGACAATCTGACAAAAACCTACTGAATTTAACAAATAAGTAAAACATTTGCTAAAAGTGTCAGTTTCCACATCAATGTGTACATTAAAATCCCCCATCAGTACTACGTGATTATAATTTATAGCCAAATCAGATAGAAGGTTGCTAAATTCAGTCATGAACAATGAATATGGCCCTGGTGGTCTGTAGACTAGCACTATAATTGTGTTGGAATCTGTTTTAATATTTAAAACGAATACCTCGAAGGATGTAAAGTTGCCTAAATTTTTAGAAGTGATTTGCATTTTATTACAATGAATTATTCCAAGGCCTCCTCCTCGACCAGAATCTCTGGACTTATGAAGGAACGAGTATCCATCTGGTGACGCCTCTGCTAAGGGAACAGTGTCACATTTACTAAGCCAGGTTTCAGTAAGAAGACACAGATCAGATTTTGTACTTAATATAATATCATTTACCAAAACAGCTTTAGTGCCAAGAGAGCGAATGTTCAATAAACAGCATTTAAAACTGCATGGTTTTTTCTGAACTGGCGATATATTTTTTGTTTTAATTTGAAGTAAATTTCTATTACAGATGCCCCTGGTGGAGGGTCTGGTTTTATCCCTTGGTCTAATTATACACCTTATTTTTTGGTTATCAATTAATTTAAGGTTTGTATCAAGACTAAATTTACTGGATGCCCCACAACAGGGATTATGGATAACAGCTTCAGTAAAATAACAGGTGGGATAAACAACAGCCTGTGATTTAAGATCACACGACTGCGGCCTGGATGGTGCTCTAATCAGTCAACCAGGCAGTTTTGCTGCCATATTTTGGGATAATACATAAGATCCCCTCCAGTTAGGATGAAGACCATCTCTTCTGAAAAATCCAGGCCTTTCCCAAAAATCATCCCAATTGCTTACAAATGCTATGCTTTTATTTGCACACCAGGTTTCTAGCCAGCAGTGAAAGGAATGCAATCTGCTATAAATCACATCCCCTCTATATAATCTTGGTAAGGGACCAGATACAATTAAATTCCGACATTTTGTTTTAGCTTTGGTGCATAGAGAGATGTTTCCGCTTTAATACCTCAGATTGCTGTAAATAAATATCATTAGTGCCGACATGCAGCAATAAGGTAGATACTTCATCGTCGGCGACACGGTCCAATGCGGCCTCTATGCCAGAAATCTTGACCCCTGCGAGGCACTTAACATTAACTGCTGGTTTAACATAGTTTGGAATTCTAACATTCCGCACTATGGAATCGCCAATTATGAGCACTTTATTATTCTCAGTTTCCACAGGCGCGCTGCGGAGAGCTGAGAACCTGTTCTGGGTCCAAATTGGTGACCTGGGTGCTGGGGGACTAAATTTTGGATTCTTAGACCCCCGTCTTACTGTTACCCACTCGCCCTGTGGCTGAATTGGTGCTGCTGCTTTCGGCCGCGCACTGACTACAGTGGGACCTGGAGAGACTAAGGCCGAATCAGAAATAGCCGAATTGTCTAAACAAACCGAGTCGATCCAATTTTCGGTTTGCCTAATCGCTATCAGATTCCTAACGCGGTCCTCCAATTCGCGTATTTTCCCGACCAACTCTAAATTAACTAAACATTTTCACCTCTCAGATGCAATCAAACTGAAAAACTCTCAGATTAAAACAACTGTCTAATTGAAATATGCTTTCCAGTCATTTTTGGGAATTGCAAATTTTATTATCAAGTGACAATTATGGTTACAGTCATTTTATTAACCAATACTTACTAAAATATTTAAAGGTTTATGCTTTCCACTTTATTAGCTAAAATTATATAATTTGTTTAATATAGGTACAAGTTGCAAATAACTATAAGAAATCATTTACTCATTCATTTTCTAACCTTCTCAGGTCCATTCAAAATTAATTTCAAAAGATTTCATTGCAGTATTTGGTAAATAAGCAGGTTTGAGAATTCATGCATGTACTGTATGTATGTACTTCTACTATATTGCTGTAAGTAATTTTGCTATACTGCAATAAAGTATTACACATTAAGCTGTATTTTATATTACTTTCCAAAATAACCTGTTAATAGCTGCTGAGAAAGCTGAGAACCAATTCAATATTATTAAAAGAGTTTAATTAAAGAAGAATCAGATTTAAATATTCTGCATGTTAAAATGTGAATAAATGCCTTTCTAAACCAAGAATAAAATAAGCCATATATAATTGGGTTAAAGGCAAAATTGAATAATGTTAAATATTCTGTAATTTTTTCCACAGACCTGGGAAAACTTACAAACGTTTCAGTAATCTTACTTATGTGATACGGTAAAAAACATAACATAAATGTAAAGATGACTACACCAATTGTTTTAGTGGCCTTACTTTGACTATACTGAAAGTTTTTACCCCTTTTATGTCTAGTAGAATCCACTTTACGTTTTGAACCATGAATTGCTTTTACATGTTTTATGGCAACAATAAAAATTCTAAGATATAGAGACATCATCACTGAACATGGAAACACAAATGTCATTAACATATCAAAGACTAATATAACAAAAGAAGAAAAAATTGCACAGTATCCTAAACAATTATTGTCACTATTATATAACACATTCACTAAATAATACATGCATAAAACAGTATAACATGTTGGACATACCCAGCTTAATGTAACTAGGATCAAAGAAACATGAATTGTCATTTTCTTGTTGTAAAGCAAAGGATGGCAAACAGCATAGTAGCGATCAATTGAAAGGAAGACCAGATGAGTAACAGAGATACTTGTTAGAGCCCAGTAGCAAAATATGTGAGTTAAGCAGACAGTGTTCACAAAGTGCCAGCACTGATGCATTGTTTTGATGAGGTTAATTGGCATAATGAATATACCAATAAAAAAGTCAGTAACTGCCAATGATAGAGTAAGGATATTTGTTGCTGTGTGAAGTTGCCGGAAATGAGATACAGAAATAATCACCACCATGTTTCCAAATGTTGCAAGAAACACTGCTGCTAAGAAAATAAAGTACAGAAATATATTGCTTGCAAAGGACTTAAATGTTTTAGAGCAGGATGTATTTCCTGAATGGTAGCAGTTACTTTCTTGAAATTGTTTTAATCCCATTTTTACTTTGGACCTTTTGTATTTTCAGGATATAGTCTAGATGTTCTTGTCATACAATTCCACATAGATGGACTTTGTTGTGATAATTTGTTGTGACTTTCTGAAAGGTATCTCCCTTCTATTTAAATCTGTCTGTTACCCTTTGTGTTTATACTTTTGTCACTAATGTACGAAAATTAAACACAAGGGATTTTACTATATACAGAAAGTTAAATAAACTCATTATATCATAAACATGAGGGGAATACTTTATTCACAAGAGAATAACAGAGCTAATCGCTTTTGAGAACTCATTAAACTGGACATAAATAAGCAAATACAATAGTATTATATTACCAATAGTAGTATCTACTTATTTTCTACCATAGCATTAAAATTATGTTTGCTTAATAATAAAGTTTAAGTCAAATAATTTAAACATTTAAGTGCAACTGTAGTGCAGTTGTTATGACAGTTGTCTTACAGCGAAGCATTCCTAACATAGTTTGTATTTTTCCCAGGTTTTGTGTTTTCTCCCATGTCCCAAGGATATGTATGTGTTTTAAACAATAAAGTCAGAGAAACATGTTGATTATGCTCATATTCTATTCAAAATACGAAGTAATATGCATATTACTTGGATTCATGTATACACTCTATAACCTCTGATCGTTTAAGTTTTTCCTATATGTTTTGGTGTGGATTGCACAATTATAATTTTATTTCTGTAGATTGTGGTGTACAGTCGGAGCCCTGAGTCCATGTTTCAAAATGGGTCTGGTGGTGAGCTGACTTCGGGGCCAACCCCTGGTACCCCAAGGAACGTTGGTACACCCCAGCCCGACAGCGCAGCAAGGGACAGAATGCAGAAAGTCCATCCCTGGGGGAACAGCCACATTGGAAGGAACAGGGGGCTCAATGCCCGGCATGGGAGGGGAGAGAGGGTGGGCCTGGCAGGGTGCAGCAGGCAAGGGAGGGGGCTGTAACACCTGCTGCCAGCCACCTTCTCCCCCTGGCCCTTCCCTGCCGATCTGGATCGAGTTGTGGCACACCGCTACGGAGATTTGTGCCCAACAAGGACCGAGCCTGACCAGGCAGCAGTCCTGTGCACCTGCCCCTGGGCTACGAGGACGGAGAGGGCAGAGGGATTCTGGCCACAGGTCCAAACTTGTCACAATCTCTGAGCCACTTCATTATCACTTTTGCCATGTGTCATGGTGCCCCACCATGCTGGAAAATACACGGACCATCACCAAATTGTGCCTGGATTGTCGGTAGAAGTTGCTCTTGGAGGACATTTTGATGCCATTCTTCATTTATTGCAGTGTTCTTGGGCAGAATTTTTAGTAGGCCCACTCTCTTGGATGAGAAACAACCCCTCACATGAATTGTCTCATTGTTGACTCGACACAGAACTCATGGTAGCGTTCACCTTTTCCTTCTCCGGACAGGACAATTGATTTTCCAGATGTCTCAAACAGTTGGAAGGAGGATTCATCTGATAAAATAACTTTGCACCAATCTTCTGCTGTCCAATCCTTGTACTACCTTCAGAATTTCAGTCTGTCCTTGATGTTTTTCTTGGAAAGGCTGTTGTCCAAAAGTTTTCACCTCACTGTGCGTGCAGATGCACTCACACCCACCTGCTGCCAATACAGAACAAGATCTACACTGGTGGCAACACGATTCTGTAGCTGACTCTTCAGAAGCAGTTTGAAAAGTAACTTTCTCAAACTAAATAAAGAGAAAACAGAAATCTTTGTGATTGGCAAACATAGATATAGAGGATATTAGAAATAAACTTGATCCCTTAAATTTAAAAATTGAATTAGAAGTAAAGAATTTAGGGGTAATTATTAACTCTGAATTAATCCTTAAATCACATATTAAAAAGATTACTACATCTGTATTCTTTCGCTAAAGGAATATAGCAAAAGTTAAACATCTTATAACTTTACAAGACATGTCACACACGTGCGAGTAGGAGGCAGCTAAAGGACCTGAGTAATTGTAATAAAACATCTAACCAGGGGACTTAGGAGTGCACTGACTGTCTTTCTCAGTTCCCTACAGACCTTTCCCGGGAAATCCTGCAAGGTTCCGTCGCCTCAGAAGATGTCACTTCCGAAGCCGGCCCTTTTGATGACGTCACTTCCAAAGCCGGCCCCTTTGATGACATCACTTCTGAAGCTGGCCCCTTTGATAACGTCACTTCTGGTTCCGGCCCCTTTGCTGACATCAGTTCCTCTCCAGACCTTTAAAGTCTCCATCTTGGGCTACTATAGCCAGTTCTGTTTTGGACTCTGTGATATACACATCGTGCTTTTGATTCATAAAACCCTTTTGCAGATGCGAAAAAAACTATATACGGGTGGCTGCCCCAAACCTTTATAATGTCTTGGACTCATCAAAAGAGCGACCCTACAAAGACAAAAGGCAAAAGGCGGCATGGCTCTACCTAACTTCCAGTTTTATTACTGGGCAGCAAATATACAGGCGATAAGAACCTGGACACAAATAGAAGAACATACACAGGCTTGGTCCGCAATAGAATTAAATTCCTGCAGTACTTCTTTGTATTCCTTGCTCTGTGCTCCAATAAACACACGTTATCGGCAATACACTAATAACCCAATTGTGCTCCACTCTCTTAGAATCTGGAACCAATGTAGAAAGCATTTTAAGACGGAGAAGCTTCTATCTGTGGCACCCCTGCAAGAGAACCACCTCTTTCAACCCTCACAAACATATGCAGTTTTTAATATTTGGAAAAAATTTGGAATTAACTTGCTTAGAGATCTTTATATAGACAACGTCTTTGCATCCTATGAGCAATTACATTCCAAATTTAACATTCCAGCTACACATTTCTTTCACTATCTTCAAATCAGAAACTTTGTTAAACAAAACCTTCCAGATTTTCCTCATCTTGCACCCTCATCCATGCTGGAAAAAATATTGGTCAATCTCAAGGACTTAGACTCCATCTCTACAATATATAAAATCATTTTACAATCCCTCCCTTTTAAAGATCCAAGAGGACACTGGGAAAAAGATCTTTCAATTAATATATCAGAAAAGAAGTGGAAAGTAGCAATGCAGAGAATTCACTCGAGCTCCATATGCGCAAAGCATACAATTATACAACTCAAAATTATATATCGAGCACATCTGTCTCGACTAAAACTCTCCAAAATGTTCCCAGGGCATGATCCAACCTGCGAACGTTGTAACCAAGTCCCAGCCTCACTAGGTCACGTGTTCTGGTCCTGCACCAAATTAACATTATTCTGGACAAACATTTTTAATTACCTTTCAGATAGCCTTGAACTTACAATCCCTCCAAACCCATTAACAGCTGTGTTTGGTGTTCTTCCAGATGGGTTTAAAGCGGAGGAAGACAAACAAATTGTGATTGCATTCACTACACTTTTGGCACGTAGACTTATTCTCATAAACTGGAAGAACCCAAACGCTCCTCTTTTAAGTCAGTGGGAAACCGATGTGTTATATTATTTGAAGTTGGAAAAAATCAAATACTCAGTTAGAGGATCCGTACAGACTTTTTTCAAAACATGGCAGGATCTAATCAGTAATATTTTAAAATAAGTTCAAAAGGCACAGAGAATTTATTAATTTAGGTATGTCTCCAAGCCTTAAATTTAACGCCGTTTGGCTTGCTCTCTCTCTCAGGGGTGGGGATCGATCTGTTCTTAATTTTTCTCTTTGTAAAAACTTGATTGCTTTGTATGGATTGTAATAAAATTAATAAAAAAAAAAAAAAATAATAAATAAATAAAATGTGAGGAATGCGGTCACCACTGTAAATGGACAACCTACTAGTGTTTCCACATCATCTAGGACTTGCTTTGTCTTACAAAACAATCTATTGGGTAGTGGAACACCAGGGGGAGACCAGGAACCAACTCCTTGTCTGGCAGCAATACCACCATAAATATGTAACCTGACTCATGCTCACCAGTTGGGAGCCCATCTATGCACTGAAAAAACACTGGAGTGGATCATAGCATGTTTTTATTTCCTGGGAGTACATGAGGAGGTAAACCGTTTCTGCAGACCCAGCCCCAAATGTCAATTGACCCAACTACCTCGGCATGGCCATGCACCCCTCGTTCCACTCTCACTAATTAGCATTCTCTTCAAGCAGATTGGCATAGACATTGTTGACTTAGTCAAACCCTCTGCCCAGGGGCACAATTACACTCTTGTAATCGTAGATTACACTACCTTGTACCCAGAACCCCTTAGAGTGGCTAATTCGAAAATGATTTGCATGAGTTGGCATCCCCAAAGATATCCTAACAGACCAAGGGCCTCCTTTCATATCAGATACTTTCAGGGAGGTCGCTAGACTGCTATGGATCAAGCACGTCAAAGCATCCATGCGTCACCCACAAATGGATGGTCTTGTTGAGCGGTTGGCTTGTGGAAAGTTTTCTGCAACTATATTCCTGGAAAGAACACCTTGGGGGTGGGTGCTCATTTTGTGGAAAAATCTCTCCTCAAGTTTTCAAAGAAGTCAATCATGGAGTTATTTGAGAATGCAGAATAATTATTTATTTGTACTCATATATGCACAAATGGTCCATGGTGTGAGCAATCAATTAAATAATCAATTCTCTTTTATACTTTTCTATTACCATTACCTTATCTAATACATCACATCATTTTACTCTTTATATGCAGAATTCTGTCATCTTATCCAATCAACTACAGCCACCAATAATTTTGTATTCATGTTGCTTATTCAATTATTTTAACCATTGCTTTGTTAATAGGGTTGGGGTGTCTTATGCGTTTTCCCATTGATCTTATTATTGCTTCACAATAGGGATGTTTGAGCTTTCTCAGTAGTTTCTCATAGTTTTATAAGGGGGTATTCATTACTCATTTACTTCATTTTAACCTTAGCAACTACTTTGGTGGATCCAATTAGATGAGGGAAAAGTTTCACATGCTCAATTTTTAAGCCACATTTAGTTAACCCTTTAGTTACTTTCAGTCTTTTTCCTTATGTTTTAATAAATTCATTATCACAACTTTATATAAGTATATACTGGTAATAATTTGTAAAGATTATATAATAACTAAAAATTCCATATATCAGTGCACACAGGCCCAGCTGTATAAACATGATTCACAGCTCCATGAGTTCCAGCCAGGGGATATGGTTATGGTACTAGTCCCCACATTATACTGTAAGGACCTAGCTCACTGGTAGGGACACTAGAAGTCTCATAATTAAAGGGATTGGTGGATCATTTGGTTTATCAACCCGACCGGTGTCTGAGGGAGCACATTTATCAAGTCAACCTGCTTAAGTCATGACTTAACTGTGATCCCAGCAACCTGGTGGCTACTCTCTCTGTCGCTTCTGTCGGAGGCTGGACAACTAAATTATGGGGACGCTCAACAAAAGGAGGAACTGAGCACTGTCAATCCTCTGTTACTGAGGTAGTAGATGACAAGCTGGGCGATACGAAGCTGAATGCCCATGACATAGTGACTGAACCAGTGGTGGTGGTATGCGAGAGAGCCTATCGCTTGCCAGAAGCGAAGAAGGCTGAGGTAGGGCTGGAGATATGCTGAATGCCAAACCTCTGGGTGATCATAGCCAGTCATAGGTCATGGTCCAGCCCTATCATGTTGGTTCCAAAGCTGGATGGAAGTTAGCATTTCTGTAACGACTTCCCGCCGGCTTAACCAAATCTCCCATTTTTGTTTTCTATCCCATGCCTGGATGAGTAACATCCTGGAGCATCTGGGTAAGTAACCTCCCGGAGCATTTGGTACCAGTCCAGCCTCAACATAATGAAAGGGTATGGGCATATGTGGGGAAGGAAAAAATGTGTTTAGCACCATTTATGGCCACTGGCAGTATTGTGTCTTGCCCTTTAAGTTTCACTGGGCCCCTGCTACCTTCCAGTATCTGGTGGACAGACTGCTCCAGTCCCATAATGCTTGTAATGCTGCCTATTTGGATGATGTTGTCATCTATTACAGCAGTGGTTCCCAAAGTAGGGGTCGTGAGATATTGTGGGGGGGTCGCAAGATGATTTCCAAGAAATCAAATACTGTATATTTTAACCACTTCCGAGGATAGTGGGGGTCACGAGTCACTGGCACGGTTATTTTGGGGGTCGTGAGCTGAAAAGTTTGGGAACCCCTGTATTACAGCACCTGGGTAAAACACCTATACCATGTTTACTTAGTCCTCTTGACCATCTACAATGCCTGCCTCCAGACCAACCCCCAGAGGACATATCAAACCCTAGCCATAAACCAATAGGCAGATAC
This sequence comes from Polypterus bichir lapradei, assembly GCA_026402145.1. Classification (NCBI taxonomy): domain Eukaryota; kingdom Metazoa; phylum Chordata; class Cladistia; order Polypteriformes; family Polypteridae; genus Polypterus; species Polypterus bichir. The sequence continues at coordinate 106,385,399 of JANRMT010062791.1, read as the reverse complement.
AATCTTCCCTCAGCTTAGCAGGGTACTATCAGAGGTACGTCCCACTTTTCTCAGAGAGATCAACACCTTTCACACAGCTGACAAAGAAAAAGGTTGCCAACACAGTGACTTGGAATCCCACTGCAGTGGCACACGAGACCTCCTTGCTGGCTCAAACAAAGTATGTGATACCCCACCTGGATAAGAAGGGGCATTATTGTTAACCATTTCTTCTTTTCTCCCCGCAGTTCTGAGAAACCGCACTGTCAGAGTACTCAGAGTACTGCCCCTTCTGTTCCACATGATATAAGAAGCGAAGGTGCCTGGAAAAATGTATCTTTTGAGACTGAGTAGGTGATTAGATGAAGCTCCAGAAAGATCTAAGTTTACGACTCTTAATTACCAGAAGTCTTTTGTTTTGTTCTTTGCCAGTGGGGCTACTACTTTTCTAAACAGTAACCAGCAACTATTTAAGTTCCAACCAAGTAATAAACGGGACGACACAGATGGTATACCAGCTATTCTCCGCAGTCATGCTCCTTTCATTCCCACACCTGGCCATAACACATATATTCTTTTGATTAAATACCTAAAACTCTCTGCCCTCATCAGTACCACCTGTAACACTAGTTTCATGTTGCCTTTCAAAAATACTGTAATCGTTCAAGTGTTGTTTGAATTTTGTCATGCCAGATATTATCATTTTTTTAGATCACAATATCATGGTGATATGGTCTCTTTTAATATCAAGAGACAAGTTGCAAAATCATCTGATGATTTTGTAATACATCAAAACAACAAACACAGCCTCTATAGCAAAGAAATGTGTGACTGCACATGGAATTCAGGTCATTTATGTTCAATACTAAGCAATTTGGTAAATATACTGAAAATTCAGTGACTAGGGACTGGTTTGTAAGAAACCTCAACAATATATGAAAAATGTCTAAGGACACAGCATTAATAGCTGGAGACTGCTATGAGGCAGCAATTGTATTTCATACAACCAGAGAGGATAGTAGCCTTTATTTATAAAGCTAAGGAACTGTTAACAGTCGAAAACAGAACATACCTAATATAAGACCACAGGAGATTCTAGCTTAGGGGAATATTTTAGAAACTTGATTTGAAATTAATTGAAAACTAGTTGAATTAGATTTAAATTTATTGCCAATCAGTATAGTTGCTAGGAATTTGCATTGGTGTTACAGCCACATATACAAAAACAACAAAACACAGTAAAATATATCACATCATAACAACATTATATACAAGAGCATCAAGCAATATTATATTTACAAAACCTAAATAAATACAGAAAGCAACATATTAATATATAGAATTTCACTTCTGTCGTGAACAAGTCTGTAAAGCAAACCTTACACAGGTTGAGACTGACATGATAGCACAATAGGTAATGTTTCAACCTTACGGATCCATCATCTTGGATTTGAATCTCAAACCCTGAAGTCTATGTGGAGTTTGCACATTTTTACTGTATCTACATTGGTTTTCCTCCAGGTACTCCAGTTTGCCTTTCACTAAATGTTAGACTAATTTTCATTTCCAAATATCTTCTTGCGTGAGTGTGTACATGAAGGGTCCTTTTGATGAACTGCTTCCCTACTTTCCACCCAGGACTGCTAGTATAGACTCTGCAGATCCCTCCCAAACTGACCCCACCTGATCTGGTTTCAAAAAATCATATAATATTGTAATCTTATATTCAAAGAATTTAAACATTTAAGTTAACCAAAATGAATACAGTAGAAAAGACGTGCCTTGTATCTCTAGCTTTAATAGAATGGTAATGTTTCAGTGATGGTGAAGAGTGAAATAAATGGTTACCAGTTGAGAGAGATCTTTATTTATATTGTCATTATGCTTCCTCACCCAAGACTTATGTGTCTCCTAAACAAAATCCAGTTTCAAGTCTACAATCCTTAGTTATGTCTGAACAGTATGCTGCAGTTTATGTTTTGAACAAGCATGTGTTGCCAAATAACAGCAGCATCCAGAAAGTGTAGATACTTTCAATGACTGCTTTATAAAACCGGAAAAAGATAGTAATTGAGAGGGCGGCCACATTTTTTATGTTAGCCATTAATTATGGCATTTTTTTTTTCTTATTGAAGTTACAAAATGTTTTCTTCCCATCTCTCAGTTTGACTAATAGAAGTGCCAAAACATTTGAATGTTTCAACCCTTTTGATTGTGACACTATTTATAAACAAAGGTTTAGGATGTGGGGAGGGGGGGGGGTCTCTCCTAAATTCCATGGCCAGGAAACAAAAAGGATGTAAAATGTATTCAGATTAAAGCAATGCTGGAAAAGGTACCAAGATAAATGCCTCAAGGGTGCACTTGATTGTGGAGATTCACAACACATTGTAGATTTAAAATCACTTTCTAACAGCCCAAATGCTGCCTGGTAACCCCTGACCATGACATTTAGAACAGAATATGGCTGATTATAAATGATCATATTCTACCTGGTGGAAAAGAATAGCTTGCTGTCAGTAGTGATAGGTGTTTAAAAGAAATAAGTGCAAGAGGCACTGCACAAAATGAAAGGTTGATGCCACATTTGTGATGTGTTTGCGTTAGTGAAGACAAAATTAATTGCCATAATTTTTGAAAATTATTTCTGTGTCTGTGCTCATTGTCATATTTGAGAAGTAGAAATACAACAATGGAAATGTGTACAATAATACTTTTATCAGATCTTGGTAGTGTTGCACTGGGAATACTTAGCAACAAATAATTAGGTCTTAGGTGAATTAGCCTACAGAGTGGGATGGAACATTGCTGATGTCAAATATGGCATAAATATCGTCTCCTCTGCTATTATAGTAATAAAATTGTGTGAGTTGATGTGACTCCTTTTAAATAAAGTGAATTTTTCAGTAAAAGAATTTTAGAATGGAATTCAGAAAACCTTTCTTTGACCTTGGCTACTGCTATCCAGAAAAAAATAGATCCTGCCTTAAATTACTGCGCAAAACAGAAGATTATGTGGCCCTCTACATTTTCTCAGGAGTCATCATTGGACTTACAATGATAGGAAATCTGTTTGTGGTCATTTCAGTCTCTCATTTCAAACAGCTTCATACAACAACTAACTTTCTTATTGTGTCGCTCGCTATGGCAGATTTCTTAATTGGAGTCTTTGTAATGCCTTTAGAATTTCGTACAAAAATAGAGACCTGCTGGTACTTCAGTGAAAATGTCTGCATATTGTATAGCATATATGGATATTTTTTAAATTTAGTTTCTATAATTCATTTGGTTTTAATATCAGTTGATCGTTATTTAGCTATATGTCACCCTTTCTATTATAATACTAAAATGTCAGAAACTAAAATGTGGGTGGCAATTGCTTTGTGTTGGTTGTTGTGTTTTTTTTATACATTAACTAGAATACTTTTTACTGGAGGTGAAATTGTAACCAATATTTGTGCTGGATTTTGCAGATTTTATCATGAAGATATTTGGAATCTTTTTAATTTAATACTTACATTTATATTACCTTTTACAACAATTATATGTTTATATGGAAAAGTATTTATCATTGCAAGGAATCATGCTAAGGCTATAACATCTATGAATGAACACTCCACAGACAGCAAGACGAGTAACATACCAAATTCATCACAAAGGAAGGCTGCGACAACTCTAGGAATAGTGGTGGTAGTATTTTTGATTTGCTGGATCCCAGTCTATGTGTTCAATACAGCAGTAACATCAAGTTCAGTTCTTAACTATATCATAGCAGATGCTTTTTCTTGGATAAGTCAAATTAATTCCTGCATGAATCCATTTATTTATGCTTTGTTTTATCCTTGGTTTCAACAATCTCTAAAACTAATGATCACATGTAAAATATTTAAACCTGCATCATCAGTTATGAACCTTTTTGTAAAAAAATAAGATTTAAATGGAAAGAACCTTCAAAGGTGAGATTTTTAAAATATTCTTTTAATATGAATATTGGCTCTAAAAATATACAGCAATAGAATGCTTAGTATGATGTTTGCCGTTTAATATTTCTTTTATGTAGTGTTGCTGTTTCACTTTGCCATATTGCTGGTGTCTGTGGCACATTTTAATGTGGTTTTGCAAATAACTAAGATTAGCATAAGTTTAAAAGTACTGTTCAGTTGTGTACTGCTTTACATTATGCATTAAATTTTAAATATTTAAAACTAAACCTTTGCCTGTCATACTTTACTGAGTATATAATCTTCATAGATGCCAATATTATTTAATGAGAGTCTGTTACAATTCATATTAAATTAAATAATCCTTTGTAACAAAACTGGTACCCACACAATGAGTTTACATTTGTTTGAGGAAATGGGGTATCTGGATGCGTATTTCACTGAGTTTTGGCTTGACTGGAGATGGAAGAAAAGATAGTGCTTGATGGCAAGCCCTAAGACTGATTTTCTCATTCTTCATGGCTGGAGCCTGAATTGTGGACTCCTAGTGAGAAAGTTACATGTAATATCTTACTCCAGAGGTGACCCCAGCACTGGCTATACATTCAGTGCAGCCAGAGGCAGATTACATTGGAATTGGAGGCTGTTGGAAGAGATTCCTAATATGAGGAGAGTCAAGAAAAGGGGGAAACTTTGGACAGTATTTGTAAAGCAACTCTGTCTTAGACAGTATGCATGAATATAATAAAGGTCTTATTCCTGTCATTTTTCTACACTATAGATTGTGTAAGGAGACCAATCAAGGTCACATACAGTAGACTTAGTCTTTAACACCATAGGTGACATCAATAGTAAAACACTGTATTTAGTTGTCCGGCTCCTGGAATCTCTGAGTTAGAATTGAATGTTTGCTTATGTGTAAAACAGCACCTTATCTAACAGCTTTGCAATAGGTGAATGAATTAATTGCAGTTTACTGCAAAATATAGTTCTAGTTGATCTTTGTTCCAGTGAAATTTTCTCCATTGAATTCTTAATTCTTTGTTTAGCATCAATTTTAAAACCCTTCTTTTAACATATAACATCATTAATGGTTTTGGGTATGTTTTTCTAAAATAATTCATTATTGCCTGTACTTCAGAGTATTCACTGCATTCACAGAACACGACCCTAAAGTTAAAATTGCATTATATGAGCCTGCACATTCAGGGTAAAGGGAAAATGAAATGTATCTTAGCAGGATGTGGTAGAAGTCAGAAACCATCCCTGAAATGTGAGCCACATCAGAACAGAACACTATTCTCATGTGCGCAGAGCTGGCTAATTTAAAAGGTACAGCGTCAATAATAAAACATCTTTGAAATATGGAAGGAAAATCCCAAAACCCAAAGACATCCACACAAATGGAGAACTTTCATACTCTATAGTGACTACGTGGGATACAAATTGAGTCTCAGGGGTCAGTGAAGCTGTAATATTAACCACTGCACCACCCTAAGGTTAAATATATTAAAGAGAAGGAGAAAGAGAAAGAAGCAAACTGAAGGGTTTTTGCTAAACGTGGTTTATATCTACTATTAACTAATATAAGTTTTATCCTTTTCCAATGTACTCATTATGACATTATAACATTTTGCAAAAAAACACATAATTCTTTCAGTTCTACAAGTTCCTATTAAGCAAGCCGTATCCCATTCCATTGCTGCTGGCTCATTCTCCGTGTTTTCATGGCTCTCCAGTTTTCTCCTGTAATCAGAATGTGAAAGTTACATTAGTTAGCTTTTCTAAAACTGGCCACATGCGAATGTGCATAATCTGTAAGGGACTGGCAATGCTTTACCACTGGTGACAAGGAAAGTCAAAGTCAATAAACTAAATTAAATTGGCAGAATTATAACAAATGTTTAGTCATTATATAAATTTTATTATGTTTTATTATTTTAGACTTTTTGTTAAACACACCTGTACATATGGTAAAGCTCAGAAGACAAAAAACACTTGACTTTGAATTATTTTTCCTTCTCCTAAATCAAATGCACATATAAAGAATAGGTATGTTTTAGCCTGTATAATATTCAGGAAATAAAACTAAAATGAAGACATATGAAATAAATCCAGTAGACTTTTTTAACAATGAAAATGTAGTAATATCAACAGATTTTAATTTATTTGCACAAGCATATTAAAGGCTTGGGAATACCTTAAAAAGCATAATATTATTACAAAATAAACTCTTAATAAGTGTTTTTTTGCTATTTATTTTATTTCAGTTTATAATGGGTTGCATTTTATTTAAAAGTTTGCAGTGAGTCATATAGTAATCTAGATCCTAAATCTGTCCCTTCCCACTTCTATGCAATGGTTCTGACATTGTTCTGTGTTATTTTCACCCCAGTCTGATTTCCCTACTACATTTTACTGATTTACATTTGTTAGCATCATTTATTAATGTCACTGACTATTTTGGCCCTTCCATAACCTGTTATTGAAATTTTGGCTCTTCTTCAATCAAGCTGTCTAAAATTATGATCATGAAGTTTCTGTATCTATAATTTACTGAAGTTCCTTGAAAATTTTTATTTTATTCTGTTAGTTGCTACAAAATTGATTTTCTGAACATCCTTAAACGGTTGGACAGCACAAACATTTTAATAAAGCAAAGAGTGTCATAAAGTCCTTATGGCAAAATCAGAGTGACAACTGATGGCTCATCACCCTGTGTTCGGTAACTTTCTCCAGCACCAACATCTAAAATCTATTTTTTTTTTTTTTTTCTGGAACTGTATATGGTGATATCACTTTAGATTCATGCTCTAATGTTAGCAGAGGCTGTTAACTGGTTCTTCTTTAACCATATATATTGATACTCTGTCACTCAATACTTTCAGCCAACGAATCATTCAGCAGAAGCGTATAAAGAAAAGCTACTGGGGCTCCTTTATACCAATGGCAGTATGCCTGCAATAATGCCTCACTGAGACTGCCAAGTCAGAAGTTTTCTTTCTTTTTGTTTTGTTTTTTCTTTATTCATTCAGGTGTGTGTTTTAGGGGTAGAAGTCTTGCTTTTTCATAGTATAACTTTGTTTATTTATGTATTAAGCCTCTGTAAAATGCCAAATTTCTTGCTTCAGGACATGTAAAGTGCTATCTATCTATCTATCTATCTATCTATCTATCTATCTGTCTCTCTATCTATCTATCTATCTGCCAATTGGCAGTGTTTTAAAATCTAAAATTAACTCATCTGTGTGTGCTACTGTCCTTCATTGACTTTTCCTAAATACCTGCAGTGAAAATGGCAATGTAGTTGTAACTCTGAAATCCTACTCGGATAAAGTGGTTGATTACATAATTCTTGATTTTTTTACACAAAGACCGTCTATTACTATAAAATCAATGCCACTGAATGTTAGTATCCAGGTGTGAACTGCTATCTCTCTCCTCAGGTTTGCACTTGACCATATTTGCATATTCTTTTCATGTCAAAAAACCTGTTTTAGTCGCCTTTATTGAGGTTATTGTATGTCAGCTTTCTTTGGTTGTGTATGCATCTGCTGAAAGTCATGTGTATACGATTCATCACATGCAAGTGAGTGTATGTGATTCAGTTCATACACCAGTATTTCAATAGTGATGTATGAAAATCATTCGTTTTTTTAAAAGGTGCCTCATTCGTGACAAAGTAGTACTTTCCATTGGTCCTTCCATGTGCACAAAGAAAGTCCATTCTTACATTTGCATATATCACTGAGTCTGTGAAAACATTGCAAGTGAGCCTTCTTCCAACATTGTTTTCTTCACTAACAGCTCAGTGCATCCACAATGTGCTACCTTGTGTGTTCTCCTTTCCAAACATGAGACTGATGCTGGTGGAGTACTTTGTATTCCAAGTGTGTTAAAACATTGCAGTACAATTTCAGGAAACTTTACATATATTTTTTAACTAACTCAAATAATTGGAGCACTAATAGTTTTCACATTAGCATATGATCTTTGTTATTACACATAATTAAAAAAGTATCAGTGATTATAAGTGCTATTTTTCCTGTGATTACTGTATAGTTGTCAGGAGTAGACTGAGTCAGCAATTCAAAATGGAGAAGCAACACAAAATAAGTGTGGATATTTGTGTAGTGTAATGGTTCAGAACATGCTCCTTCATTTCAATATAGTAGTACTTAATTTATATATATGTATTTTTTTTTCTTTTCAAAAAGGCACCTCATTTATGGTCATGTACCAGGTTGTATTGGTACTTCCATTTGCAAAAGAAATCCCAGTGTTCATTCTCACATATGCATACTTTATTGGGTCTGCCAGGTCCGTGAATATAGGGTGGTAAAGATCTAAGTATGCAATTTCCATTACGCTATAACTTATTAAGTTTATTACATAGAAAATCACCTGAAAAATCCCGGACCATCGAGAAGTGTGCGAACTGACGACATGAACAATCGTGTTCGCGCCGAACTGGAGTCGTCCCCGCATAAATCAAAGTCATCCAGACGATCTGGATCTGCCTAATTAGATCCAGACCACCCTGAAGTTGCTTCACTCGCAATTCACTCCATCCATGATGTGTCTTCTTGCATGCTCTTCTTGTTCCACATCAAATTGATGCTGGCTTGCATTTGTATTTGAAGTGTGTGAAAACATTGCAGTACACATTCAGGTGAGTATTCATATGATTTTTGAGCTAACTAAATACTCAACAACCGGCAGACTATGGATAACTTTATAATCAGTTTGTCGTGCTCCCTGCCCATTACCTACATATTCCATGAAATATGTATGGCCATATAATCAACTTATACAAAAAATATGCTATTTTAAGTCACTTACTAATTTTTGTGTTCAATTGATTGAAATCTTTTGTTTTGTTTTTCACTAATTAATACTGAAGCAGTTTTTTATCAGTGCACCCCTATATTTTTTTTGTTTTAATGAAAATGCATCCTAACATTTAAAGTGAGAATTTCTGCTAGCAACATATGATGTGTTCCAAGAAATGATTTATTTTTATGTTAACTCAAGCTGTATTGGATAATAAGAGAGCTGCTGCTTTCAATAACTTGCTTGTAGATGGGAGTAAGATGTAGTCCGAGTTGAACAGTTATATCACAGGTTTACATTTAAGGGCATTCACATTTGAACAAAGCAGATCCAACTTGTTGTGTCTACAAATGGAACATGCTGATTGATGTTTGTTCCTTCTAAACTTTCCTGGCTAATGTCTCCAGTATGCTAGGGTCAGAATGATTCATTAATAGAGTGTGTGATTAATTAGGGGCTCTCTCAACAACAACAACAACATTTATTTATATAGCACATTTTCATACAAAAAGTAGCTTTACATAATGAAGAAAAGAAAAATAAAAGACAAAATAAGAAATTAAAATAAGACAACATTAGTTAACATAGAAAAGGAGTAAGTTCCGATGGCCAGGGTGGACAGAAAAAACAGAAAAAAAAAAAACTCCAGACAGCTGGAGGAAAAAATAAATAAAATCTGCAGGGGTACCAGGCCACGGGACCGCCCAGTCCCTTCTGGGATTCTACCAAACATAAATGAAATAGTCCTCTTTGTAGTTAGGGTTCTCACGGAGTCACTTGATGTTGATGGTCTTACAGACTTCTGGCTTTTAATCCATCCATCATTGTTGGAACATCACAGTGCTTTGAGTATTGCTCTACCACCAAAAGGACACCGGAAAAGGAAACAGAAGAGAGAGTAGGGGTTAGTACAGATTTTAGAGCCACCATGAATAGTTATTATAATGAGTTGGATCTACAGAGTATCAGGATTTTAATTACAGTGAAGTTATGAGAAGGCCATGTTAAAGTAATGTGTTTTCAGCAGTTTTTTAAAGTGCTCCACTGTATTAGCCTGGCGAATTCCTATTGGCAGGCTATTCCAGATTTTAGGTGCATAGCAGCAGAAGGCCGCCTCACCACTTTTAAGTTTTGTTCTTGGAATTCTAAGGAGACACTCATTTGAGGATCTGAGGTTACGATTTGGAATATAAGGTGTCAGACATTCCGATATATAAGATGGGGCGAGATTATTTAAGGCTTTATAAACCATAAGCAGTATTTTAAAGTCAATCCTGAATGACACAATTAACCAGTGTAGTGACATCAAAACTGGAGAAATGTGCTTGGATTTTTTTTTCCTAGTTAGGATTCTAGCAGCTGCATTCTGCACTAGTTGCAAACGATTTATGACTTTCTTGGGTAGTCCTAAGAGGAGTGCGTTACAGTAATCTAGTCGACTAAAAACAAACGTGTGAACTAATTTCTCAGCATCTTTCAGTGATATAAGAGGTCTAACTTTAGCTATGTCTCTTAAGTGAAAAAATGCTGTCCTAGTGATCTGATTAATATGCGATTTAAAATTCAGATTACAGTCAACAATTACCCCTAAGCTTTTTACCTCCGTCTTGACTTTTAATCCTAATGTATCCAGTTTATTTCTAATAGCCTCATTGTATCCATTATTGCCAATCACTAAGATTACAGTTTTTTTCTTTATTTAACTTGAGAAAGTTACTATTCATCCATTTTGAGATACAAGTCAGACATTGTGTTAGTGAATCAAGAGAATTACACATAGGAAGTAAAAATATTGGGTTTGAATACACAATGGGCGGTCGGAAAATCGAGAGCACACCTTATGAGAAGGATTTAGGAGTCATAGTGGACTCTAAGCTATCAACTTCCTGACAGTGTTCAGAAGCCATTAAGAAGGCTAACAGAATGTTAGGTTATATAGCACGATGTGTGGAGTACAAGTCCAAGGAGGTTATGCTCAACCTTTATAATGCACTGGTTAGGCCTCATCTTGAGTACTGTGTGCAGTTTTGGTCTCCAGGCTACAAAAAGGACATAGCAGCACTAGAAAAGGTCCAGAGAAGAGCGACTAGGCTGATTCCAGGACTACAGGGGTTGAATTATGAGGAAAGATTAAAAGAGCTGAGCCTTTACAGTTTAAGCAAAAGAAGATTAAGAGGTGACATGATTGAAGTGTTTAAAATTATGAAGGGAATTAGTACAGTGGATCGAGACTTGTATTTTAAAATGAGTTCATCAAGAACACGGGGACACAGTTGGAAACTTGTTAAGGGTAAATTTCGCACAAACATTAGGAAGTTTTTCTTTACACAAAGAACGATAGACACTTGGAATAAGCTACCAAGTAGTGTGGTAGACAGTAAGACGTTAGGGACTTTCAAAACTCGACTTGATGTTTTTTCTAAAGAATCGGGGTCATCAGGTGCTATTGATAAATACAGCTGTGTGTCATCAGCATAGCTGTGGTAGCTCACGTTGTGCCCTGAAATAATCTGACCTAACGGAAGCATATAGATTGAGAATAACAGCGGACCCAGGATAGAGCCTTGTGGAACACCATATCGGATATCATGTGTCTTTGAGTTGTAATTACCACAACTAACAAAGAATTTTCTCCCTGCCAGGTAGGATTCAAGCCAATTTAAGGCACTGCCAGAGAGGCACACCCATTGACTCTCGCTCCCTTGAACCCTCAGACAACACGTCAGACATCAGGTAAAAGTCCAGAATTATTAATATTATAATAATAATGTGCACAAAGCACCCTCCACTCCCCAATACTCAATTAACAATACAAATCCAATCACAATCCTCCACTTCTAGACGCTTAGCCACCCTGCCTCCCAACTCAGCTCATCCGTCTGGGATCTCCCACAGTCCTTTATAGTCCTCGACCCGGAAGTGCTTCTGAGCCCTCAGTCCATGTGATTATCCAGCACTTCCAGGTCAGGTAAAAAAATCTTTTTTCTTTGGCCCGGAAGTATATCATTTCTTTCGTTCCCATGACTTGGAAATACTTCCAGGCTGTATGGAAAATATAAATCCCTGGGCCTCCCTGCAGCGACTCCTGGCGGCCCCCATGGTATCCAGCAGGGCTGTGTATTATGACTCCATTGTCCACAATTCCCTGCTGGCATTCAGGGCACCTCTATGCTGCAAGGAGGGCTCCATCTGGCGGCCTGGGGGTATTGGCCGGGATGAATGGCCAGCCATATCTCACAAGTGTTAGTAACAGTGTGAATCATTTCTGTTACTGAGTTACTTGGAGCAATTCAGTCAGTATTTTAATGTCTGCATCACATATTTTATATTTAATTATATCGTGCTCACTTCTTAGTATTGCACAATCACATAACTATTCATTCAAACATCCTGCCTTTTCCAGTGTTTCTAATTGAATCAGATAAAACCCATCTAGCATTAAATAAATAAGAAATTTAAGTCAATCCTTGCATTTCCCAAAATGCCACAGTACATGAACTTGTCATGACTAGCCATGAAATGTGAAAGTTCATTCAACTTATTTAAAAAGAATCGAACATTCTTCATTTAAATATATTTTGTCCATTATGTTCTATGTTTGTTATATATTAAACCTTTTGGAGTGTGCTCCATTTGTGAGGCAATAGTTCTTTACCGGTGGTGTTTGGCTTCCATTATTGGATTCACTGTGATCATTTTTTGAATCACTGGGTTTTGTAGTTTACTCTTCTTTCTGTCTTTTTTTATTTCTGGCATATGGACTTAGATGATTTTTTTATACAACTTATTGATAATTTTTTTATAGTTTTGATATTTTTTGTTCCTGCTTTGTTTTTTTAAATTATTTTACTAATAAACTCTTTAGTTATTAAAACATACATATTTTGTTTTGGCCAGGGGTTCTTTGGATGCCCCACTTTGCCATAAACACTAATTTCATTAATCATCTAATGGATAGTTTTTATGTTGATGCTGCTTCCAGAAGTATTTTGGAACTCTATTTTGAGAGATGCAGAACAGGATAGTCAATTTTTAAGCAGTGTGCGGCCCACTCTTTGAGTTTGTGTGGTCTGTCGCTGAGTTGTTGTTGCTGCTAGACACTTCCACTTCACATTAATAACACAGTTGACTGGGAGATATCTGGCTGTTAAATTAGTAGATTTAACATACTGATTTGTGGCAAGGGTGGCATTCTATGACAGTACCACTATTAAAGTCAGTAAAAACTCAGTGAGCTCTTCAGCACCAGCCATTCTACTGCCATAGTTTGTCAGTAAATATTGTGTTTCTTGATCGAGTGTGGCTGAAATACTTGAACTCAACAATGTAGAGGGGCATCCAAATTATACTAATGTATATTTTCTCTCAAGATTACAAAGCAAATAAATTTATTAGACATTCCAGTTGGCAGGGTTTTTGAAAACAAAATATAAAGATAAAAACTGAAATAAAACTACAGTTAAAAACAATTACACTCTTCACTTAATTTCAACACAATACGCTGGCTCTATGATATGTGCTTATAATTTTATTAGAATTGAATAGGGTAATAAATAAAGATACTGTATTTAACTGAGCTACATGTCATTAGGTGCTCCTCATAATGCACTATAGATTAGGTTATGCAACCACGATTTTTCAGTTATTCCTTAACAACATATTTCAAGATGTTTTGAGTCTATTTGTGTTTGTCTGCGTTGAAGACATTTTTTTCTTCAAATCTATCGGAACAAGTAAAACATATTTTTTATGACACAGGTGTTTCTTTGGGAATGAAAAAAATAAACAGTTTAATTGTTTTAAGAATTAAATTGGTGCCATGTTTTTAAAGAGAAAGTAAGCACACAACACAAAAGTTACACAAGCACTAATATCAGCACAGGAAATAATATTTTGCTTTTTGTTTTATACTTCTATTAAGAAATTGAAGGGTCAGTGATTGTTATAGTTCAGTTGTTGCAGGTTCAACAAATGCAATTACAAGTTGCCATCTTCACAACAGTATATGTCCTACATGCTGACAAGATAATTTTACCCACACAAGCAACAATGGCAAATGTTCTGTCTAAACACAAAACACATCTACAACAACAACAACATTTATTCATATAGCACATTTTCATACAAATGATGTAGCTCAAAGTGCTTCACATGATGAAGAAAGAGAAAAAAGACAAAATAAATAAGAAAATAAAATTAGGGAATACTGATTAATATAGAATAAAAGTAAGGTCTGATGACCAGGGAGGACAGAAAAATCAAAAAAAAAAAAAAACTTCAGACAGCTGAAGAAAAAAATAAAATCTGCAGCAGTTCCAGGTCACGAGACCACCCAGCACCCTCTAGGCATTCTACCTAACATAAATGACCTCAATCGGTCCTGATTGTATTCAATATATATATATATATATACACAATATACATAAAATACAGTACTGTATACAATATAACATAACCCAGAGTATGCGAAATGCACAATGCTTGACCCCATAAAACCAGTATGTGCCCAGGACCTATGGACATACAATGGCCAAATGAAACTTCAAGTGACTGAGAAGTAGAATTAATGACAGATAATTATGATGTTTGTACTTTGCTGGATTCTTTTAAGAGGTTGGTGAGAAACACTAGACTTGGAACAGGAAGGAGACACTAGTAGACATGATCAGACATCACTGGAGTCTCTATAAATTAGATGGGTTGAAAATGAGTGTGTAGTGTATCAAAAACACTGCTCCCTGCCACCTTTCCAATGTGAATGACATTGGCAGAAAAGAATCACTGACCTACTGTGCTGCTATAAAAGTGGCAAAATAGGGGAAATGTGTTTATTTGTCTATGCCATGCAGAACGCATAGAATATTACTGGACACAAGGGAAACTGTACTGTTATTTATTTGTGTCTAATTCTCTATTTATCTCCTGTTGTGAGTCAGTGGTTGTTTGCTTGTTAATAAATAAAAATACACCCACTTTCAAAATAGTTAGCCCAGTACCAAAAATGCACCTGTAAGTAATGCAATGTTTACATTTTCAGGCATTTTCTTTCTGATTTCTGTCTTTCCATAAAAAAATGGTGCAACCACATTTCTTTCCAGGAGACCAAGCCCCTTATAGCTGTGCTTTTGTTGGTCTCTGCAGCAGCTGACAATAAACTTTAGTGGGCAACTTTTAGTCTGTGTTTTGTGCGACTAACAACCAAATGTCAACTGTGTTTTTTTTCTCTTTGCCTTTGGATTACTCAAATATGTAGCAGTTGCTTTGTGTGTGTGTGTGTGTGTGTGTTGTCTGTGCAACTCATCTGGTTTTTTTTTTTGCACTATTTTCCATTCCAATGTAGGTAACGTGGTTGTCTTGTCTGTACTCCTGAGAGTATTGATTGTGTTTTAAATTCCTCGTATACACCCCAGCTAACTTGATGACTTTACTTATTACATGAGAATTTAGTTTGGCCATAATTTTTTCTGAATGATGTGCTATTCTCTGTCCTCTTGAAATGTGTTATTTTTTGTTTAAAGAAATTTTTCTTGGCTCGGTTTTATCTTGCCTTTAGTTATGTCCTTCAAATCCTGGATTCAGTGGCCTCTCAACTAGACAAAGAAAGTTTAAACTTTTTGTTTAAAATCATTCTGTTACTTAAATGAAAATGCTTTATTAAGTATGAGGTTGCCATTACATTAAAGACAGCAACCTGTCCTGGATAGGATAACTTATTGTATGTAAATAAGGAACTGGTTTTGTTTAAGAATAGGTAGGGTTATGGCTAAAAAATGTTATTATAAAGGATATTTACAAGTGTTCACAAGGTTTGATATTCATTCTTGAGAAGATTGCAGTTAATGTTTTAAGCTTTTGATATACCACATTAGTTCCAATTTAAGTCACGCTTTTTTCATATGTTTCCAAACTTAAATTCAAGCTATTTTACTCTCACACCTTATAGGACCATCTGTGGCTACCCAGATACCAGAGGAAACATTTTCTATCCGTGATTTTGCACACATGGATACAGTGGTGTGAAAAACTATTTGCCCCCTTCCTGATTTCTGATTCTTTTGCATGTTTGTCACACAAAATGTTTCTGATCATCAAACACATGTAACCATTAGTCAAATATAACACAAGTAAACACAAAATGCAGTTTTTAAATGATGGTTTTTATTATTTAGGGAGAAAAAAAATCCAAACCTACATGGCCCTGTGTATGTCACATGAAAGTGATTCCACAAAACAAAAGAAAGATGTTCTGTATACCAGTATGTTTACTCACAATGCTCGTGAATACTTTACAGCTATTTTTTTAAAAGGAGAATGTGTTTTTAATTTAAGTGTGCATGTCTTAAAGTGAAAGCAATATGATATTTAGTCATCCCGGGTCACAATATCCATTATGAAAGCCACGTATTTCTGAGAAGGGTTGAGACTGATGGCAAAGATTTGTTTATTTCTGACATGCTTTCAGGTGATCGGTGTGCTTGCATGGCAGGAATGACCGCAAGCCTCACACTAAATGGACAACTCTTTCTGGCTTGCCTAAAAATCTTAATAGACAATCAGATTCCACTCTACCCAAAGGTAAGCTTATAAACATTAGGCTGTATTGTTTACATGAATAAATATAGTTCAAGGTAATAGATATATAGCACAATGTGAAGCAAGTAGGAATCAGTTTTGTTCTTTTTAATTCTGAATTCCATTTGTCCCTACATATTTTACAAATTTCTTTTTCCATTACATAGTCTGAAAGAGCTGTTGTTTATGTGGGCAGCCTGGATCACAAGCTAGGAGCCAACCATGAAGAGTGTGAAGGATACTCACTCATACTGGGTGTCACACACGGTGCGATTGGGAGACAGCTATAAGGCCTGAATAATAGTAATTCCATGCCAGACCAGGGCGAGGCGGGGTGCACTGACTTTCTTTCTCAATCCCTTGCAGACCGTCCATGGGAAATCATACAGACGGCTGCCCCAAACCTTTTAGATGTCTTTGTGTGATTCTTGTGACATGGGTCAATCCAGAGTTACTACTTGGACTAAAATACTCATTTTCAATATGTGAAACAAAACCAGTCTATCCACAAGAGACCCATGCACTGCAGCATTGATACTATAAACACCGTGCCTTGGTGTTTTAAAAATCTAAAAACATAATTAAGAAATATCCAACCTTTCATTTTTGTAAACAATTAGTATAATTCAGGGTTGCAGGAACTGGATTCTGGAACAGAATGTCAGCCATTCGCAAGGCACACCCATGCTAAAACACATTCACCATTTTAGAGTATCCTGTTACATTAACACACATTTTTTGTGACTTAAAATGGACTACCCAGAGAAAATTCAGGCATGATGAGAACACAGACAGTGTTTGCTCCAGGACTCAGCACTCTGGAGCTGTAGAGCAGGAGTCCTAACTACTGTGGTAATATTACAGAGATATATTATAATGTACAATAATATAAAAAGAGATATACTATAATGTACAATAATATAAAAAGCCTTATGAGCTTTTTTTAATTTAATTTCTTCTCTGAGAACTATATCTCTCTATTATATAAAAAAATCTTGGGTCGAGATGTGATTTTCTCAGAGACACTTTAACATCCTGCGAGACAAGGAGGACAGCTGCTCTACAGGTTTTTAAATGTTTGAAGCGCTGTGTGGCATGCAGATCACGTAGCACGGCACAAGCAGCAGCAGCAGCAGCAAGTCAGCTGATTGAGCACAGAGGTGGTAAAAAAAATTTGTTTCCTATTATATCACCATTTAAGAGGGGGTATCGGAGGAGCGACTGCATCCTCTTAGCGTGCGTTCAGCCCCCCTCTTCACAATGTGAGAGGCACAGATGCAAAGTGGCTGGCGCGTAGCGTGTCCCGTTTTGGGGAGAAGAAGGGGGTGGGTGAGCGAAGTGAGTAGGGAGCAAAGCCTCCTGGTGTTCACTAATTTAAAGATATTTACAATTGTGCACATAAAGACACTGTTTACAAATTACACAAACCATGCTTTATAACACAAAAGGGTAAACACTTACTTTACATCTAACCCCCTTTTAGTTTACAATTTTCTCTTCAGCTGTTTCTATATGCAATATTCATTATTAACATGAAAAAAAATTAAAATGTATAGCATTTTTTAATTTACGTTTACACTGAACCTTTAAGTTAATAATTTAAGCTGTGGAATTGTATTAGGGTAAAGCACATAGAAATAAAGCATAAATAAAAATATTCAACATAAGGACATTAACAATTGTTATTCTCTAACAGCCCATAAACAACCTATTTAACAAAAATACAAATAGAGATACATTCATTAGATTATTATAGATGACAGTGAAGGTAAGGGCATTCATTTCATGATTCTCATCTCAAAACCTGTGTGTAAGCACTGGTATTATTACATCTGGCTATAGCAGTCTTTATTGACTGAACAGAGGATGGGCAGGCTAAAACAGTTTAGAAAAAAAAAATCTGTAAAGGGAAGAGTAATGTTTTTGTCATTCTTAAAGGCAAAAAGTACACATGTGGGCGCTCTGAAAAAGAAATACAGCAAGAAAAGATGTAGCTGTTTTTATATACATTATCAGAAAAGATGAGAATGGTGATGTGACTCAGAACGTTAATGTCAAATAGGCTGACTACGCTACCTACTGGTAATGAACTGAGCAATATAAAAGACTAGCAGAAATGCCCAAGGTTTGAGGCCTAAGCTGCTACAGTTGCCCCCGCTTGTTTAATGCTGGCACCAGGTCTACTAATCTTTGAAGGGAAAACACATTTTAGGAATTGGAAAGAGCCCACCATACAAAAGGAACCCTCCACCACTATCTGCGATCAGGTTTCTACTTCAGAAGGCACTCAGCTTAAGTTAGAAACTGCTAGGCAGGTTTCTCTCCAATTCCCTTCCAGCCAGATTGGGCTTCGATCCTCTCCTCCACCTTTTACCTCAGCGTAGCACAAAGACTCCATGCCTCTTGGATTTCCAATACACCAGGGTCCACCCCTTTGCAGTTCACCTTGCCAGAGGCCTTTCCTCAGTTGAAAAAAACTCAATTTAAGTCCCCAAGATTGTCTAGTTTCCAATTGTAACATAAAATACAAAATTATAAAAATTAAAACATTAAAATGAAAGCTATAAACAGTATTATAAAATCTCAGACACCCCAGCAGCACTTTCCTTTCTGTATCCTTCCCATTCATACAGCCTTGTCTTGTGCCCTCAACTAACTTCATCTGGGAGAAATCAAAAATCAACCCATTAATCAGCTAACTAAATGAAATTGCCACTTGAAGGAAAAAAAACACATACAATACATCGATCAACACATTGTGTAAAAGAAAAATATCTACTTTAAAGCAAATAACAAACATGAACAATCTTATTATAAAAGTGAATAATTCAAACAATAATTGACAAAATGCGACTCATTCTCAATTTAAACACAAACTTATTCAAACCTTTGACAATGTCACTGGTCTAGTATTGGGCTGAGGCAATTCAAAACCCCAAAAATCAATGTGGTGGTGTGAGCTATGCCATACACCGCCAGTCTGTCTTCTAACTAACAAATTGATTCTTGTGATTTGAGTATTTCCACCAGCTCCATACTAGATCAGATTCATCAGGTTCTAACCACACTGTATTTTCTACTGATCTATTTGCTGTGTAGGCAAATTGGTAAGAATCGAAGACAATGTTAGACAGGAATCTGGCTATGAGTCACTCAAATGCTTCTATTATGACACATGTCAAGGTGGCAGGTTTGTAGTCATTGAGGAAGCACTTAAAGGAAGTCTTTGGGACAGGTTATATAGTGACCATCTAAAAGACATTTAGAAATCTTTAGTTTCAAATAATTCTGTAAACATAAGGATTGTGGGGAACTGGAGCTTATTCTCATAGCATTTGGTGTAGAACAAGAACAAATCTTGGAAGGGATGCCAGTGAATCATGAAAATACAGTAAATGTCCCTGAAGATCAGTATACCATGTTAGCACTTCATGAATGCAGCCTCTTCTAACAAATACATGAGAGAATTTAGTAAACCAACAAAGGAACAACCATAACAACATTTTTTTTCTACAGGGAAACAGCAATCTGGTAAACGTGGTGAAAGCAATGCTGTTGAGAGAATGAGAAATCAGTGACAAGGGCCCTATTTGTACAAAGTCAAAACAACAGAGAAAGCAGAATCTCTAAGGATCCAGTGGTAGTAACTGGGGACTGGTGTGAAGCAGCATTTTTGTTTTCATACAGTCAGTAAAGGGTTGTGGGTAAATATCCCTTCATGGTAGGACTAGGGGGGGTGTTAGACTTTATTCAGTCAAGATCGCTAGTACTGGCTTATACGATGTTAAATAAATTGATTTCTGTCAAAGGAAAAGGGTAGGCACTTGTACACAACTATATGTAGAGGGTGACACGGTGGTACAATGATAGTATTGCTGCCTTGAAGTAAGCAGACTAGCGTGGAGTTTGCATGTTCTCCCCAACTGCCCAAAGACATGCAAGTTAGGTGAACTGGTGACACTAAATTGGCCCTGATGTGTGTATGGTGTGTGTTCACCCTGCGATGGACTGGTGCCCTGTCCAGGGCTAATTCCTGCCTTACGCCCTAAGCTAGCTGGGATAGGCTCCAGCTCCACTGTGGCTCTGGTGTGGTTTAAGAGAGTGACACTTGGGGCTAATGCTAAGGTGGTTAAAATGATATTGCTGTTTAATACTTGTTTCACTTGGCTGTAATGTTAATATTTGGTGCACATTGTCTTGTGCTTTTACTATTTATTTATTTATTTATTTATTTAATGGCATGATTATAAAGATACTGTTTGGTTGTATATTGCTTCAATTAATCCATTAAATGTGTGCTTTTTTAAAATTAAACCAATTGCAGGCTTTTTTCAAAATATTTTCTTAGTTACCAGCATTATTTTATGCAAAGGGAATCTGTTACAGGTTAAATTTATTTATATAATCCTGTGTGGCATAACCAGATGAGTTTACATTTGTTTGGCAAAAGGTTAGCAGGATAATCAGTGAAATCTATGCCAGATCATAAGAAGAAATAAGTCATACATGCCACGTTAGCAATTATGTAAACCAAACACCAGCATCTTTGAAAGATGAATGGAAAACCCAATAGCATGAAAGACCACCCCACATATCCAGAGAGTCCTTATACTTTACACAGAGTGTCACACCTGGGGTGCAGACCTAGTCTTGTGTTTCTGTGAAGCTGTAATATTAATTACTGTACCATCATGAAATTGTAAGGTAAAAAATGCATTTACTTTATTGATAATGCATTTGCTATTGTAAACAGCAGGTTAAAAACAACAATTTTAAAGTCCAATACAGTTTATGGTACTATGATTAAAGACAGAGAGGCAAAATAAGTGAAAGTGATGTTCTAAAACAACTTACTTACTGACAAAAGAGTTTTACATGCAAATGTAAAAGTACTTTGCTAAGCGTGGTTTTCATTTAAAGTAGTTATTTCAGTTAAATCTTTTTCAATGTATTTATCATGTCTTGAAATCACATTATAAATCTTTTAATTACATTTCTATCAAACTAGGCACACATGCTTTCTGAAAAGTGAATTCATTTCTGCCCTGGCCATTCTTACTTTTGAATGCTGTGCAAGCACCCGTTTTACAGAAGCTCTGTATTTTTCATTGTTCTTCTGTATTATTTCCTACTTACTGCTTTATTTAAGATAAGAACTGATCTGGCTTCTAGCTTGTCACTAAAAGTATCATTTTATTTGCCAAATTTCTTCCCCTACACACATACAGTAAATACACACTCCGTATATTGAGCTGCTTGCAGCCATGATCGAAATGGGCACAGAAAACATTCACTTATTCTGAAAAGACAATGAATATGATTTTGAATTATGTTTTTGCTTTATAATCTGTAAACATCTCTGATCTCTGCCAAAGTTGCTGCTAAATTTTCATTTCTAGTTTACCCCAGTAATGATGTTTAGCCATTTCTTTTCTGAGTTCACATCTGCATTTTTGAATGTTTTCATGTCTCTATTTCAAAATGCATTGCTGTGTGCCTTCAGTTCATTCCTGATGGCAGTGGTGATCCACAGATTCTTATTATGAAATTTGAGGATGTCATCCGCATATTTTCTGATTGCGGTGACTACAATTTTTTAATGATAGTAATTAATATTGAAAGTGTGCATCTGACCAGATAAGGAAATGACAGTTTTTGGCAATTAGGCGAATTGTGCTAGAATATAATCAGTTTGACAGAGTTATAAACAGAAGTTCTATTGTGCTTAGTAAAATTGCAGGAAAAGTAGATAAAGTCATCTGCAATAAATTGTGAATCATTATTATTTACTAGCTGGGCTAGCCATCTAAGGTGGGTTGAAATCTAAGTAACCAATGTAGTGTTCAGCATTAACATTTGCAGTGCACCATGCAATGCATATGATTCCTTTATATGCCATTTGGTATGGGATTCATAAAAGCAGTTATTAATGTTCTAATGTGCCATATTACAGTATCAGAATGACAAATGCAATGCATTTTATTACTACAAATGTTTGTGATGCACCACCTTTTAAAATGACTGAGACATAGCAGCCAGATGGACACACAGACACTTATCTTTTTATTAAGATGGAATTAAATGTCTGGTTGGCTACAATCATCGGAAAAGTATTCAGGGCACCTAATAATGGACTGGACGATACCAGAGAATAGCAGGGGACATCCAATCACTTTGAATGGAGGTAGCATGGGGCACTTTTATTGCGTTCCATTGTGAAGGTATCACTGTACAGGAGATAGTGGAGCAGGTGGCTCTGTCTTTTAAATGTTCAAAACCCCGCACAAAGAACACATAGCGCGACAAGTCTGCAGCTGATCTCACAAAGAGGAGGCGTAAGAGTGTGTTTGTTTCTCATTGAAATACTATTTAAGACAGATTTTCTGAAGAGTGGCCACAGTGGTCACAATATATATACACATTTCTTTATTTATAATATGAGAGCACTCTAAAAAATCTGAATGGACACAGATACGTGAATTTTATAACTGCATAGTATCAGAATTTCTATTATTCCTTTTCAAATTACCTTTTGAAAGCCTTCTAGTTGCCATCTCCTGTATGCTGTACAGCAAGATAACCTTAATAGTAATAGTGGAAAATGCAAGGTAGCACAAATGTCACTTGCAACAATTCCTGAAAATATAGCAGGAACAGGATTGTCTATTTACTAAAAATGTAAATCTCAAAAGAAGCAGCATCATATTGTCGGACAGATAAACACTCTACAGAAATGGTCACAAGGCTCAAATGGGGCCTTGCTAGATTCATTGTGTATGACAGGGTAAGGAACTCACTGATAGACAGAGAACTGTTACTAATACAGACTGTGAAGATATAATTGCGCTGGAATGGGTATATAGTGAAGATGCCTCTTCCTGTTCCCTAAGAAATACATACCAGACAGAGACAATTGGGACAACAACTGGTTTTCTTCTGTCTTGTCTTTCCAGCCTCCCATCCAATAAATATTTGATGACTGATTTTTCCAATTATTTCTGTGCAGCTATGAAATCATAACTACGTGTCTGTGTTCCCACCAATCAGGAAATTTCTATATCTGTCCGTGCTTGCACCTATTAAGTCTCATCTATTAGCATAAATGATATCCTGTTTTTTCAGTTGGCCTCCTTCTCTTGTCAACTGACAGCTGTTTATGTACAGTACAGGCCAAAAGTTTGGACACACCTCCTCATTCAATGTGTTTTCTTTATTTTCATGACTGAAGGCATCAAAACTATGAATGAACACATGTGGAGTTATGTACTTAACAAAAAAAAGGTGAAATAACTGAAAACATGTTTTATATTCTAGTTTCTTCAAAATAGCCACCCTTTGCTCTGATTACTGCTTTGCACACTCTTGGCATTCTCTCGATGAGCTTCAACAGGTAGTCACCTGAAATGGTTTTCACTTCACAGGTGTGCCTTATCAGGGTTATTCAGTGGAATTTCTTGCTTTATCAATGGGGTTGGGACCAGCAGTTGTGTTGTGCAGAAGTCAGGTTAGTTGGACGATCATTTATTTTTCAACAGGACAATGACCCCAAACACACCTCCAGGCTGTGTAAGGGCTATTTGACCAAGAAGGAGAGTGATGGAGTGCTGTAAATGGTCATGAAAATAAAGAAAACACATTGAATGAGGAGGTGTGTCCAAACTTTTGGCCTGTACTGTATGTCACGAGGAATTTTACTAAAATGTATTAAAGTTGCTGTCTTGGGGTAGCTTAAAATTTCTGACTACAGTTCTAATGTGCTATCTAGCATTTTGGTGCTCTCTGATTTTTTCTAGGCACACCTCTGGAATGGAAACTCACTTAACCCCTGATGGCAGCAAACCCTGAAAAACAAAATGCCTAACAAATAATTGAGCATGTCATCCAGCTGTCTTTGAAATTAGGTGGTTTTAAATTAAACGGAAGGGAGAAAAATTAAATAGAATGCTGTTCTCCTCAACTCTTTTGTGCTATTAAAACATACAGTATAAAAGTCCAGATCACGTTGAAAGAACCGTTAGATGCTCAAGGAAATGTAGTAAATTGGAGTTTGTGAGATAACAAAATTGAATGTGCAACACTAATAAGCTTCTGTTTACAAATAAAAAGAGAGTGATGCCTTGATCCTGTCAGTCACAGCTACCAAATTGATTTGCCCACTAAAATGGACAATTGGACAGTTTCATATCTTCAACAATCACCAAAATCAATTTCTATGACACATGTAAAACCGTTAAAGGCATTTGTAATCTTAAATTGAAGCTGAGGTTATTGTCAAAAGAGCATGTTTCGCTTATAACGTGCATATTAATAAAGCAGATCCCAGGCATGTTTTCTCAGGAAAACGTTTGTGAGTTTACAGTATGCAAGTTTACTTCCTTTGTACTTTCTGACATCAAATGGAGTCCTTTAAAATTTATGAGGCCCCACTTTATCACAATGGATGAGCTTTGATCTCAGACATAAAATATTTGATTTTGGTTCTCATAGAGTATAAAAAGGATATGTTTGATTGTATAAGGGGAGAATAAGTGATTTTGTTTTTAGAAGGTATGCTTAAGCATTTCTCTTATTCTTTATTTCACAGTTTTTATAACTTTTTTTCTGTGCTACATTATTAAATATACAGGTGCTGGTCATAAAATTAGAATATCATGACAAAGTTGATTTATTTCAGTAATTCCATTCAAAAAGTGAAACTTGTATATTAGATTCATTCATTACACACAGACTGATGTATTTCTAATGTTTATTTCTTTTAATTTTGATGATTGTCACTGACAACTAATGAAAGTCCCAAATTCAGTATCTCGGAAAATTAGAATATCAATTAAGACCAATGCAAAAAAAGGATTTTTAGAAATGTTGGCCAACTGAAAAGGTATGAACATGAAAAGTATGAGCATGTACAGCACTCAATATTTAGTTGGGGCTCCTTTGGCCTGGATTACTGCAGCAATGCGGCGTGGCATGGAGTCGATCAGTCTGTGGCACTGCTCAGGTGTTATGAGAGCCCATGTTGCTCTGACAGTGGCCTTCAGCTCTTCTGAATTGTTGGGTCTGGCGTATTGCATCTTCCTCTTCACAATACCCCATAGATTTTCTATGGGGTTAAGGTCAGGCGAGTTTGCTGGCCAATCAAGAACAGGGATACCATGGTCCTTAAACCA
>JANRMT010062791.1:106331187-106345906 GCA_026402145.1 Polypterus bichir lapradei | reverse complement strand
AAAAAAAAAAAAAAATATAATGTCTTGGACTCGTATTTATGACAGTGGCATAGCCGGCAGGATGAAGTCCCAGAAGAAACTGAGGCTCGGACATGAAAATAACCAGGTTGGAAAGTACTGGGGCCGAGTTTCTGGTGGGGGGGAGTGTGTTTGGGGGTCAGGAAGGACTTAGTACAGGCAAATATAATAATTATAAATAACAATATAATAACAAATATAACCCCGGGCTTATAACTTACCAAATGTAGAATGTGAAGGGTACATACAGGCATAGGCTGGTTTCTAGGGATGAAACAAAAAGGGCTTATTATGTTCTCTCGGGGGAGAGAGCTCAGCCACCCATTGGGACTGAGGTCCCAGATAAATATGGGCTATCCCCAGTCCAGCAGGCAAAAATAATAAAAAACTGGGTACTTGATTCAGAGAGATCAGTCCAGGAGCAATGGTTAAGGCCATTTGAATTAACCACCTGCTAGATAGTTCAACAGGTAGCCTACCTTCTCTTCTTAAAAGGCCTCCCTAAAAACTTTGCCCAGCTGGACTGGGGTGACTTTCACTCTATGGAAGAGCTTATAAAGCTCATGAAATCACCCAAGACAGTCTCAAAATCTGGGAGAGCAGAACGGCCCTCTAGTGGATTTCCTAGAGATCACGTCCTACTGAATAAGTCTCTTACACATACATCAGAGCCTGTTTCTCAGTTCCTGGGTCACCGGGCGTGCAACCTACCTGGGAGCGAGGTGGGATGTAGGTGGAAGGGGGGAGATGGTTTGTGCGTTCTTGCCAACCCCCTGACATGTTCAAATACAGGATCAGTAGCCATTAATGGTTATAAACTCCATGCCCTGTTTGATTCCGGCAGCAACGTTTCCATTTTTGATTGCTGATATGTTTTACCACGACAGAGAATTAAAAAAAAGACCAGTATTAAATGTATTCACGGAGACACCTGGATGTACAACACTGCCCTGTGTTTCATGAGTCAGGGAGGATTGCTAAAAAAAAATTTCCCATTGCAGTCCACCCTAACCCTCCCTTTCCAGCGATTCTAGGGCAGAAAATAAATGCGGTAAACTATTGACTACTCCTGATAAAAACTTAGGCCTCATTATAGATGGGAATAACTCATCTCAATCTGTCTCCACGCCGTATACACAGCCGGCGGAGAGAGATACGGAAGCCCACGAGGAGGACAGGGAGATTCCTGGTTCGTCACAGGCAAATACGTCATCTACCCGCGCCTCAACGATTCAGGAGGAATCCCCTCCCCTTGAGGTCAGACCGGACCCTCTCTCCGACATTTACTTTCAGTTTAAACAAACACCGACTTCTTTTAAAAGGGAGCAGTGGAATGATGATTCCCTAAAATTTGCAAAAAATGCAGTAGTGCGGCCAACGCACACACCAGCCCATGCCACAAGGACCTCACTTTGTAATAGAAAATGATCTATTATATTGGGTCGCGGAACATGGGGTGGAGGTTCGGAAACTGTTAATTCCATGAACCTACCGGCGGCAGGTTTGTGAATTAGCTCACGCCCACCTCCTTGGAGTCCATTTAGGCTCTGAAAAAACTTTACAGCAGATTAAGCTCAGATTTTATTGGCTGGGAATTAACGAGGAGGTTCGCCGTTTTTGCATTTCTTGTCCAGAATGTCAATTGCGGAAAATTCCTAGGAGGGACCGTGCTCCTCTCTCCCCTTCCCTTAATTGATGTCCCCTTTGAACGAATCGGGGTTGATATTGTAGGACCCTTGGAGCCCTCCACCCGAGGACATAATATATTAGTCCTCGTGGATTATGTGACCCGATATCCGGAAGCTGTTCCCTTGCGCTCAGCTACATCTAAAGCAATCACACGGGAACTAGTAGGAGTATTTGCGCGTGTCGGTATTCCTAAAGAAGTCCTAACGGACCAAGGAACACCTTTTACCTTGGAGGCGTTCAGGGAAACAGCCAAGTTACTGAAAATAAAGCACTTAAAGACTGCAGTGTACCATTCTCAAACCGACGGTCTAGTGGAAAGATTTAATCAGACTCTCAAGCAGATGCTTCGTAAGGTGGTCAGCGGGGATGGGAGGAATTGGGATCAACTCCTCCCCCTCGTTCTCTTTGCCTATCGGGAAGTCCCACAAGCCTCTACGGGGGGTCTCTCCTTTTGAATTGTTATAAGGACGACAACCCCAAGGTATATTGGATATTTTGAAAGAAGGTTGGGAAGGAGAGGCTCTTCCCTCTACAAATATTATGGAATATATCGCACAGTTACGCGATAGATTTGGGAAAATCTGACCTATTTTAAAAAGTCATATGGAAGAGGCACAAGCAGGACAGGCCCGTTATTACGATCGTGGCACGACACTCCTAGAATTCCAGCCGGGGGATCGTGTCATGGTATTAGTTCCCACCTCCCATTCTAAATTGCTCGCCCATTGGCAAGGCCCTTATGAAATTAAGGAGAGAAAAGGATTGGTCAATTATTTGTTGAAACAACCAAATCGTAGACCAACTGAGCGGGCTCTGCTCAGCCCTGCTCATTCTTTGCTCACATAGACACCCCTAATTTGGTCGAGGAATATAACTTATAGACAAAGACGGGAGCTGGAATCAGCTATCCTGTCCGTCTCAGAGGTGGTGAGTGAAAAACCCGGAAGGACCTCTCTGATTGCACATGACATAGTGACTGAACCAGGGGTTATAGTCCAGGAGTGCCCCAATAGACTTCCTGAGGCAAAGAAAACAGAAGTGGAGCTGGAAATTAAGTGGATGCTGGAACTAGGAGTGACTGAGGAAAGTTATAGTCCCTGGTCCAGCCCAATTGTCTTGGTTAGTAAGCCTGACGGCAGTTGAAGGTTTTGCAATGACTTCTGTTGGCTTAACCACGTCTCCCTTTTTGATGCTTATCCCATGCCTGGCATGGATGACCTCCTCGAGAGACTTGGACAAGCTGAATTTTTGACCATGCTTGACATGATAAAGGGGTACTGGCAGATTCAGTCAAGACCATGTTTAGCACTCCTAGCAGACACTGGCAGTATCGTGTTCTTCCATTCGGGTTACATGGGGCTCCTGCAACTTTCCAGCATCTGGTGAACAAAGGGCTCCAACCCTGTAATGTGTAAAGTGCTGCCTATCTGGATGACGTCGTCATTTATTCCAGCACATGGAAGGAACACGTACAGCAGGTCACTGTGGTATTGCGGACACTAGGAGAAGCCGGGCTTTGTATTAATCCCAAGAAATGTTTCTTTGGATTGAAAGAGGCTAAATATTTGGGCTACCTGGTGGGTCGGGGTACCGTGAAACCACAGTGTTCAAAAATAGATGTCATTGTTAAATGGTCCCATCCGCAAACCAAGAGGCAAGTCCAAGCCTTTCTCGGGTTGGCCGGGTACTACCGTCGGTTTGTATCTCGGTTTTCAGAGAGAGCGGCGCCCTTGACTGATTTTACAAAGAAGAGGGCTCCTAATCATGTGTTATGGACTGACAAGACGGACACTGCATTTAGTGACTTAAAACAGGCTCTTACGTCAGCACCAATATTAAAAGCTCCTAATTTTTCTCTCCCTTTTATTCTCCAGACGGACGCTTCGGACACAGGCCTGGGTGCCATGCTGAGCCAAAGCGTCAATGGTGTTGAACACCTCGTCATGTACCTGAGTCGGAAACTGTTGGATCGGTAGACCAAGTATGCAGCGGTGGAAAGGGAAGCCCTTGCAATCAAATGGGCAATTACGCAGTTGAGGTACTACCTCATGGGCCGGGAGTTCACTCTAGTGATGGATCATGCTCCTTTACAGTCGATGGCCCCTCACAAGGAGTCGAATCCACAGGTCACTAGGTGGTTTCTTGACCTTCAACCTTACAAGTTTTCGCTTATTCATCATAAGGGTTCTCTCCATGCCAATGCTGATGCTCTCTCTCGTGCCCACGACCTCTCGGTGATACCTATGGCTGGTTCTCATTTGTTGAAAGATCCATTACTATAAATCATTATACTCCTCCCCTGCAATCATAATTTATAACTTGGTTAATTCTTGACCATTCCTGAGGGTGAGAGACAGGGATGTCTACTCTTCTCCCTACTCTTCAGTCTCTCTCTGTCTGGGTTCTCTCTCCCACCTGGAGTGGCAGTATGACAAACAAACAGAACACCGGGTCATCAAGTCAGAGTGGTACAGCAGTGAAAATGAGATTTACCACAGATGAGCGCTAACAGGAATGAACAAGTCTCTAGAGAAAAATACATCCTGTTTTTGATCCAGCAAAATATGTGAAATAATTTGTACTATAAGACGTGTGGAAAAATAACCAGAAAAGTGCAGGCTATCAATGACTCAACCTTTGGTTGGTCACTTGTATTTTTAAATATCTAGACCACATTTCTGCCTTGTTGTGCTGTTTTTTGCAGCAATGCGTCAAGCAAGTGGATTCTCAAGATAACCTTAACTGATTGGTCTATCTGCTCCTACTCTGTTAATATTTTACTCTTTCAAATGTAAAACACCATTAGCACCACAAATTTCTTGTCCAGAACTACAAAATTTTTCATAATATTATTTTAATAAAAAAGTATAAAATTATTATTTTTGAATAAAATGAATCTGCCTGCACCACATAAATTTAAAAAAAAATGCACTGTGACAGAAATTCATTGCAAGCTCTATAATTAATGAAATATCTCTCTGGAATAGTCTGCACTTTACAAAAACTCTTGGGGTTCTAGTACATTTTTAACAGCTGCTTCTTGAATTCTCTCAAGAGTGGTTTCACTAATAGTGTGTATTTCTCTGATATTATTAATTAGTATAATTAATTGGTAATTATTTAGTATACTGTCTCACAGAGCTGAAAAACTTTGCACAGTACACTAACTTTAAAATCTTGAAAGTACACAACAGACACAAACTTTCTAATCTGCCTTTTGATTTGCTTCAAACTTACAACATTTGGTGGTCAGAGGCAGTCTCTTATCAGCAAGAACTAATAGCCAAAATTCTAGAGGGTATTCCACAAAGAGTTATTGGTGAGTAATATTTGTTTAAATAGCAGACGCCAAGCTTATTTGTTCCACCAGGGAGGATAAGAGTGAGACACACTTGGTAACCGAGGCAGCTAATCTTCATTTCTTATCCTGATCTGTTCCAGGCTAAAGATGAACCTTAGCGGGGTGTTGTAGATTGATAGATCATGAAATTCCCACTCTATGAGAAACAAAACCATGGAGAAAGGTTCTAGGGAATTTTTGGCATATCTATGTTCCTGAATTCTCATTTAATTTAATCTTACATATTCATTACAAAATGGCAAAGAATTATAATTAAACCATTATAATTTTGTCACTTGTTACTACCTTTTTGTCAGTGCCAGGATTTTGTAGCATATGGAATGTTACTGAATTTGTAGTAACACTATCATATAAATTGATATTCAGCAAAGTGGTAAAACATTAAAAGCTACTCTGTTTATTGAAAAATGACAAAATTAATAGCACCGCACATTTGACACTAGAATCCCTGAAGCCTACGAAAACAATAATGTGTGAAGGCTTTAGTCCAAATATCAAATAAACATGTGCACTTTTATTCAAGAACATACTGTAACTAAAGAAAAAAAAAATCATTCGATTTACATGTTGCTGTGAATGAGTTACAAACCCAAGCACAAATGTAAATTGACAGGAAGATGACATGTATTCTTGGATGGTGCAGAGGTAAGAACTGCTTCCTTATAACCTAAAGGTACCAGGTTTGAGTCTCGGCACTCTGCATTTTGAGTAGTGAACTGCTATTATTATTACTATAATATAATAAAAACATACATTTGATTTGAGTCTGCAAGCCCGGTGTAAATTTTGGCTACTTGTAAAAGTGACGTTCACGTGGTACAACAAACTTGCCTCTCCCTCTCTGAGTTGATGTTGTTTATCTCCATTCTTTTCATAAGAGCAATGATAACCACAGTTGGTGCTGTGGCTTGTATCTGCTCAGAACTATTTGTTGTACTGGCAATCAAAGATACAATGTTCTATGACCGCTATCAGACATGTTTTTTTTTCTGTCTTGCCTGTACTCCGTGTTATGGTGCATGATACTGAAAATGATCCGTATTATGGTGCATGGATAATGAAAATGAGAATGACGTCTTACAGTACAGGCAAAATCGAAAAAAAAAATGTTCAAATGACAACTCATGTTCAAATGACATAGTGTTTTCAAAGAGTGACGTTTTCATGTATGAATGTGTGTGTGTGTGCGCGCAAGAGAGACAGAGACAGATTCGAACTCATTCAAGTGTTAATGGAACATAACATAAGCACTTCTGCAAAGTATAACAAATCAAGTGTGCTTTTATTTAAGAATTTAAATTTATTTAAGAAGACATGCTTCACCAGCATTTGTGTGTCTAGTTATATCCCTTTCCTACAGGTAGCAAAACTTTACACCAGCTGTTACACACTGAAATCAAAGGTTTCTTCTTTTTGGGCATGTACGCTGTCAGCATGGCACTGCCATATCTAAACACTAGCGCGGTGAATTGCTCGCGTACTGAAGTGACTTTAGATGCAGGTGGAAGTTCCATTTTACTTATGGTGCCAGGCAGAGTTGTGTTGCGGTGCAGCAGTCTATTAGCCAGCGAAAGTGCTGTGAAGAAGCTGTCTGTTGTTACGGTTCTGTCTTTGTCCAGAAATGGCTCCATAAGCTTTATGACCACAGACTTGGAAAGTCTTTGCTTTGGGTTGTAACTCAAAACACAGTTCTCAAAAAAATGTTGCAATATGTCTAAAATCACAGCAAGTCTGTCAATTTTCACACGTTCTGCACAGGTGTCTTTGTTATCAAAGCACAAATACTGCATGGTAGTCTAATAGCGGTCATGGGACATTGTATGTTTGATTGTCAGTACAACAAATAGTTCTGAGCAGGCATCAGCCACAGCACCAACTGTGGTCATCACTGCTCTTGTGAAAAGAATGGAGATAAATGCGATCAATTCAGAGAGGGAGAGGCAAGTTTGTTATACAACGTGAACGTCACTGACAGAATAAAACTGAATAATAAAAAATCAAGCGCTAACTTTTATGAGTAGTCAAAACTTACACCGGGTGTTTTTATTATATTATAGTAATAATAATAATAGCAGTTCACTACTCAAACCAAGGAGTGCCAGGACTCGAACCAGGAATATGTATTAACTTCCTGTCGATTGACATTTGAGCTTGGGTTTGTAACTCATTGACAGTAACATGTAAATTGAATGTTTGTTTTTTTTCGCTTTGGTTATATTCGTGAATAAAATCGGACATGTTTGATATTTGAACTAAAGTCTTCACACATTATACATTTCACGTCATTAATAGTATAACATGGAAAACATTTCTGCTTTAGGTATGTTTTCAGCATTTCTTGCTTCACATTTCCTTTCATCCTACACTTACCCAGATCTTTGTAGTCACAGAACACACATGAAATGCATGTATTCCAAATAACGATATGCTGAGTTATTTACCTTATACAACTCCAGGCACCTCACATGCAGATAAGGAACCTTGGCTTAAGCTGGGAGAACTTCTTGTCCTAGTTGATCTCCGTCAAGGGGGATGGGACAGCAGGCATCTTGCTGCTTGTGGTGATTGACATATTTCCAAAACAAAAGACACTGATGGAGATGTGCAAAGGAATTTAAGGAGGGTCGGAATTACACGTTTTTTCGTAGGCTTCAGGGATTCTAGTGTTAATAGCATCAATGGAAAGGTCGGTCATTTTAAATGGCACTGACCAGTCATATTGTGGAATTAGACATTCTAGTGAGGTCAGACTCCTTCAGCAGGAGTGACATTGGAGCATTGCACCAGTGGCAGAAGCTGCAAATTTCTTTTTGGTTGCTAAACACGCAATATATGTTTGCATATACTAAATGCACTGTCCTAGTAATTCTGAAGCAAATTATGTTCTTGTATATAATTGGCATGGTATGGTGTAGTATGGAGTGGTATTGTATGATAATGAGATGCTGGAAGGACTGCTTGGAACATTCTTTCAAGACCTGCTTCATATACAAAGGACAGCTGGAGACACTTCTGAGGGATCAGATGCTTATGAGACAAACCATCTTCAGAGGTGTCCATCACCAAACAAGAACAGATCCATCAAGAAGAGGAAAAGAGAGTGTCTTTATTGATGTCAACTTGCTGTACCATGGGGGCAATTCCCCTGCTTGTCCTGACCCAAGGTCTGCATTCCCTAAATTTATCTGCTATCCATTCAGCGCACACACAGGAAGGGGAGTGAGAGAGATGGACAAATGGATGGAAAGCATCATTGTTGAATTGATGTAAAGCTATGACATGTAATGGTGGGCAAGATGGCAGTGGGATGCACTCTCAAGCAGCGATAGTCCCCCAGGCCATAAGTCTGCAGCAACTGTCATGCTTCATAGTTACTTCTGGTTATCCTTGAACATTTTTGTAAATCCAGTTTTATTTTTAATTACTACAAACATTATTTTTGGTGCCACATCACCATTTTGTCTAGCATGATGTCAAATTACTATTTATGACTCATTATGCCTCTTTAGAGTCTGAGTAAACAAAAAGACAATTCCAAGAAGAATTTAATGTTAGGATTACTTTGGTTTGTTTTCTAGACTAAATTTCTGTTTTGATGTCCTGTCTGGTCCTTTCTGAAAATCATACTTGTCCCTTCCCACATTGCAAATTTGGTGCAATATCATAACAGCCTGCTCTCGTTGTCTATTTCATTTTTTGATTGTTAAGCTCCTCTTTATTTGTCCTTTGGCGTACTGTTTCACTCGGACAACTGAAACAGAAACTAGGATCAGCAACACGAGTGATTAAAGTTTTAAATGAGATGGCACAGATATTGCAAGAAAAATTTAATGTATGCTTAATTTTACTTTTCTGACTAAATTATTTAATTTACTCATTAAATCATCAGATAAAAATTAATTCTAAAATTTAAAAGAACAGGCTTAAGTCTTAGTAGATCCAAAAGGCATCTAGCTAAGTGTTTATGTTTCTATTATGATGCTTTGGGACATTATGTTACTAAGTGTAAAAAAAAAAAAGAATTACAAACTAGTTCAGTCATTTAATTTGTGTGCTGGTGGTATGGGTATTGGTGGTCAAGTTCATTATTAATTTCCTCATGGTTCCAGCACATACTGTATGCTGGTATCTTTGTATTTTCTAGATCTGGCTGACTGTGGCTCTGCATTAAACATTATTAGCTCTGGTTTGCTGCAGCATTTGCAGATTCATGAATACCAATTAACAGTTAAACTTTCAGCTTTATCAATGGTGGACCTTTTATGTCTTTGAGGCATCGAAAGCTTTATTTTCTGCAACTTCCATGGGTGTTTCCTTGCTAGAATTTTTGTTTAAATGCCATCTGTTTATCCATATTTCATTGTTTTTAAGTAGTTTACATAGGAGATAGCAAGTTTTCAAGGATAACTTGTTGAAGGTGACAACCTTTGTCAATAACCTTTCAGAGAAAGGAGTAAAGTTTTTCCAGATTTCAAAATCATAACAGACTACACAAGTTACTTGCCTAAGAGTTTTATCCTAGAAGCTTGCAGCTAGACATATAGTACCTCGTGAGTAGTTACAAGGAGCGACTTTTTAGATATTATAGAATCCACCTGACATTTATTTCTCCAGATTAAAACCTTTGTATTTCTCCCCCTGTTTTTCCCCCCGTTTGCTTTGTCCTACAAAACCCAACTTTCTCGATTCTGTTAATGGTGAGCAATTATATGTGGTAAATAAGATTCTGGAATCGGTGGACAAGGTGCTAAAAGTACACTGTTTATTACTCTGGAAAGATTATGGATCTTAGGATTGCTTTTGGATACTAGCCTTTGATGTTGCTGCTAACCAGTTCTTGTGTCATTTCAATTGTCCTTTTTCAGATAAGCTCAATATGTGTGTTTGAAGCTCAAGCCTTGGGGCGTAGGGCTCTGTCATAACTACAACTGGACATTCCTGAGAATTTTTGTATGTTCACTTTTATTTTTAATTACTATAAACATTGCTTAGCATGGATACTTTCATTTAGTGTTGCTTTGTCATGGGTAATGTCATATTGCTTAACATTGTTATTCCTCTTGCTTGCTACATGTGAATAAAGTCAAGGGACACAGCAACTACACAAGTTATGCATTTCTGTTAATCATCTTGAGTTTGTGAAGACAGTTTTATATAGATATTGCTTCAAGAGTATACCATGTTTGTGGAGAGGTTTGTCTAGAATCCTGCCAACTTTACAAAAAAGAAGTCTAATCATTAATCAAGGAAAAATATATGCAGAGGTGTAGTCAAAGAACACCATCCTGGTATTATTTACTGTATGTGCTGTCAAACTCTAACATGTTATGTGTAGCTGTCTCAGCTCTGCCATTAAAGAATCTGAAAAAAAAAATGTTAGGTTTCCCAGTTAAAAGCAGGGTTATAGTTTTCTTGAAAATAAAAAAAGTCTTTTATAAAAGCACAATGTAAACTATTTATTATAACTACATTTGCCATTGGATTATTTGCTACAAAGTAGTTTTTAGGATATGTAACATATGTATTATCTCACAAAATAATTTATTCAAGTATGTTACTACTGTGGATATAACAACACATTTGCACTATTGACTTAGTATGGACCTGGGGAGGATATCAAATTCTTGCGTGATTTCTTCATTTAAACCTTAATGTAGTATCCAAAACTGAGCCCTGACATAATTATCTGTACAATCATCTCAGATCATGTTTTTATCAGCTTATTTGTACAAGAAAATAATGAAGTGATATTAATATACACTGGGGAAAAAAAAGTTTGTCTGTGTGAACAAATACCCCAATTGTTCATTCTTTAGCTAAGGACTGTTATTCAACCATCTATTATCCAACCCACTATATCCTAACTACAGGGTCACGGGGGTCTATTGGAGCCAATCCCAGCCAACACAGGGCACAAGGCAGGAAACAAACCCCAGGTAGGGAGCCAGCCGTCCGCAGAGGACTGTTATTAAAATTAAAAAAAAAAAAAAAAAAAATGAACAGTTTACTTAAATACTCTGCATTTTTGCACAGTACTTTGAATGGCCTTTCATGCAACCTTAATAATTAATTACATTAAAGTTAAACTCAACTATAAAATAATAATAACACTGCAAAAATGCATCTATTATTCATTTATTTGTAAGCAGCAAGGTTTTTGTTGGTCTTAATTATGGTTATAAAGTGTCAATAAAATGGTTCTTCATCTCTGTACAGTGTGGTATTTGATATGCTGGAAAAAACTACTTATGCGTTTTAAGGATTCACAGGTCTTGTAAAGAAGTATGCAATATCACACGACATATGTCTCACTTAAGCCACTTTAGAGCGTTCCAAAGTGAAGTTGTTTGAGTACCATATTGCACAGATGTACAGCCACTTTACTGATGCTTTGCAAGTGTCATTTGCACCAAAAGAAGCCCAAATTAAGGTCTTGTTACATAAGAGTAAATGTGTAAAAAATGCATTTGTGCAATACTTACATTAAAGTGTTACCATAATAATAACAGAAAGTTTTATATGCCTTAGATACATTTAAAGGCAAAACAAGAAAGCACATTCATAAGCAAAGAGGTTTAATAATTTTTAGAAAATAAGTTTGTTAATGAGGAATCTTGCTTAAAAAGCTTACAAGTTATAATAAGTTTAAAGGCTTTCCTAAACCAGGGATAAAAAAAGCCATAAATTAATGGATTGAAGGATGAGTTTAATAAATACAGCCATGACAGTGCATTGTCGACTACATTAGGTATCTCAATAAAAGGATTTATAAAACAATAAATATAAAACGGAGCCCAACATAACATGAATACCCACACTACAATGCCTATTGTTTTAGTAGCTTTATATTGCTTTTTATACGATGCTCTGTCCTTCTTTTTTGTGGAAAACCCTTGCTTTGCAGTGTCCTCAATCTTTTCTGAGTGTCTTTTTGCAACAATGAATATTTTAGTATACAGAGCTATCATACATGCAAAGGGGACAATAAATGACAGAGTAAAATCTGTAATTTTAATTATTACAAGAAAAAGCGTGTAACAAAAGCCTCTGCAGGTCGACGTATCTGACACCACAAGAAAAACAAAATAAAAAATAACAGAAATATAGACTATAGGAAAAAGCCAGCTTATTGCAACAAATATCCAGCCTACAAATAAAGTGATTTTGGTTGTGTACAGCAAAGGATAACAAACAGCACAGTAACGATCAACAGCAAGAAATAAAACATGCACTTCAGAAGCACCAGTTAGAAATGCAGCACAAAGAAGGTCAAGGAAACAAAAAAGACTGTTGGAATACCAGCAAGTTTCCAGTGTTTGCATAATCATAGATGGCATGTTAAATATTCCAATCATAAAGTCTGAAAGTGCCAGAGAAGCAATAAGTAGGTTGGTTGTTGTATGCAGCTGCTTGAAATGAGAAATGGAGATGATCACAGCTAAGTTGCCACACGCTGCCAGTAATACAACAGCTGTAAAGATCAAATCAAGTATGGCATTGACAGCAACTGATTTGTAGGTTTTCATGCAAGATATATTCTGAAATCCAGGGCAATAAAACTCATAATATTTTTGAAGCCCCATCTTCTCATAAAGCCA
Source organism: Polypterus bichir lapradei (assembly GCA_026402145.1). Lineage (NCBI taxonomy): Eukaryota > Metazoa > Chordata > Cladistia > Polypteriformes > Polypteridae > Polypterus > Polypterus bichir. The sequence continues at coordinate 106,333,240 of JANRMT010062791.1, read as the reverse complement.
GAGAAACTAATAATAGATTGTCACTGGAATGCTATTTTATAAGTAATTCATCCCATTTACTCTGTATAGTATTGTTTTGATCTTTAACTTTTTGCACCTTTAATGTATGCCCCATGGAGCACATAACAAGAGGATACTTTAACACCTTTTAAAGTAAACTGGAATGAAACAAATAACCTGAAAGAAATCATTGTGAGGAAAAGGCTGGTGTTGGACGTTTATCATACAGTCATGTATGTTTTTATATAAACAAGAAACCTTTAATAAAAATATTTGCAATTATAATAATTATACTAATTAAGTCATAATTATTAAACTTAACAAAAAAAGACACCCAGTAACAGAAATATTTTTGTCATCGTGCCACATTTCTGGAAAGATCTACAATAATCAGATTGTTTTTTAAGAACTGTCTATTAATAATATTAATGATGAATATTTATGGATGCATACATATATTAATGTCTAGCTCTGCATTCTCACCATTTTCCAAGTACATAATAACAATGAATAAAAATATAGAACATCTACATTTCTTAAAATTTATAAAAATCAAAGTAAAATGAGGGGCAACACCACTTAGCCTCTGAAATTGCAACAGACAATAACTATATGTGAGCAGCCGTTGTGTGTCTGTTGTTTGCCCGCACACCCAGAAACAACTTCTTATTTGTACGGTTATATTAGTCACTTGGCAAAGTTTGGTGTCAGGTGCTCAAAGGGTGCAAGAATGTATAGAAAGCAGACAGCTAGACAAACAGGCAATCTTTTGTATATACAGGAATGAAATAACAATTAAGAAAAAATGTTGCCATGATGTTGTTTTAACTTAAATGTTATTTTGGAAGCTGATCTACCCTTTAGCAATCAAACTATGTCACTGTGCAAGACATGAAAGACAGGGGAGTTGAAAGTATTTTCTTACTACACAGGATAAAGGAAAGTAAAATCCATGCATTTTCCTGAAGTAGAACTCCAGGAGCAGCAGATTATTCACATCAATCACTTTTTAGCCTGTAATAATATTAAAATGCACTGCAGGGATCTTTGTTAAAACTTGCAAATATGAAAATACTTGTCTGTTAGCTTTTACATTGACCACTAGTTATGTTTCAGGAACGCCTGTGGAAGGTTTTTAGTGGGATGGAGAGACAGGGCCAGTGAATATCATGGGGTGGCATACTTAAAGGCTACAGTATAGACACATTACAAGATATAACATTTATTAATTTAATAGTAGGATTATGTAATAGCAAAATTAAGAGTGTAGAAATCAGATTATTCACTGGTCTATTAAATACCAACTTGCCAAATTCCAGTTTGAATGAATCACCTTCAGTTGTCTAGTGTTAAAGAATATTATACTTAATAATTATAATCTGATACTGTTGGGGGTATTTATTCAATGTACAGTTAAGAGTGACTTATGAATTCAAAAATGTTAACAGTCTAATGTAACTAAAAGGTACCAAAACCCAGAATTAATTTTCAAATTATTCCACAGTAAAGTATTCACTTGATAGTTGTCAATATATATCTGTAAGCAACCTCTATCCCAAAGTACAGAATAATTTAAAAGAAAATTGAATTATAATATTGTTTGTTAAATCAAAGTGATGCCTAGCTGCCCACTTCACAGTAACAGCAGACCTCTCCCTTCAAAAATGAGCTTACTACCCTACAGACATACCTTTACATATACATATTTATGCTACCCATCTCCCTGTCAGCTTAATAGTCACCCATTCACACACTTTCCTACACACACATATACACACACCCACACTTGACGCTAAAGGCTGCATGCAATGTATGTAATGAAACTAAACCTAGCTTGTCATTTACACTAAAGTTAACTAAATGAATGTTACATATCTTACTGTATCTATTCTGTTGCTGCATTTAGTGTCATATGTAGCCACCATTCAAACAAAATAAGTTCAGAACAGCCACTCTCGCAGAAGGACCATCCAACGTTTTCGATAGATAGATAGATAGATAGATAGATAGATAGATAGATAGATAGATAGATAGATAGATAGATAGATAGATA
>JANRMT010062791.1:106312804-106331177 GCA_026402145.1 Polypterus bichir lapradei | reverse complement strand
ATAGATAGATAGATAGATAGATAGATAGATAGATAGATAGATAGATACTTTATTAATCCCAAGGGGAAATTCACATACTCTAGCAGCAGCATACTGATAAAAAAAACAATATTAAATTAAAGAGTGACAAAAATACAGATATAACAGATAATAACTTTGTATAATGTTAATGTTTACCCCCTCGGGTGGAAATGAAGAGTCGCATAGTGTGGGGGAGGAACGATCTCCTCAGTCTGTCAGTGGAGCAGGACAGTGACAGCAGTCTGTTGCTGAAACTGCTCCTCTGTCTGGAGATGATACCTTTCAGTGGATGCAGTGGATTCTCCATGATTGACAGGCGCATGCTCAGTGCCCGTCGCTCTGCCACGGATATCAAACTGTCCAGCTCCGTTTTCAGCAGAAACCCTCAAAGTCAGGGTTGCCAGGTCCTACAAAAAAGACTGACAGACACGTCAGCTAGAAGGACCAAAAGAAGGTAATTCTATTTCAGGCCAGGAGTGATAGGGTGCAGTAAACCTTTCTCTTTTATCTCTGCAGGCAAGACACGAGAAATTCTGCCTGATTCCAACAACATCACTTCCAGTTTTGGCCCCAGATGATGTCATTTCCACCAATCTGTTTTAAAAGCCAGTCATCCTACATTTGTACTCAGTTCTGTAGTTGGACTCAACCTGTACACTTCTGTGTTACCAAAGCTACGTATTTGCAGCCTAATTCAAGTATACGGGTGGCTGTCCCAAACCTCCTTTTGGTGTCACGGTCTATTCATTTCACACTACCTAATGCCACCTATAGGGGCTGTGGGTGATCACCCATTGGAGTTTGCAGTGCAATGATGTGTTTGTGTATGTATATATAAATATTTGGACAGAGACAACTTTTTTCTAATTTTGGTTCTGTACATTACCACAATGAATTTTAAATGAAACAATTGCAGATGCAGTTGAAGTGCAGACTTTCAAGTTTAATTCAGTGGGTTGAACAAAAAGATTGCATAAAAATGTGAGGCAACTAAAGCATTTTTTTAACACAATCAGTTGTCAGTTCGGCCCTCCGGTTGTAATATGACCAAGCTGTGCGCTGAGCTTACTTTTGAGCATGCAGCGTATAGTTGGCCATGTGAAAAGCAATCTTGCCTCAAATCAATGCCAACCTTTTGTAGGGTCTGTCCCGAGACTTATTAATTGTCATTGCGAAGCAGAGACTTACTGGAAATTGGAGGCATTTGAATTGAAATGGGAGATCAAAGGGTATAAGGGGATGTGAGGAATAAAAACTCTCTCCCCTGAGCCACTGCCAGTAAAAATACAGATAGTTGCCTCAATTAGGTTCTTTTGCAGACATGTGACTTGAAGTCTCATGCCGTTACAAAATTTCGGTGGCTGTAAGTTTCTCAGTAACATTATTGGTGCCCCAATCTTCAAAATTAGATTATGCTCAGGAGTGCCTAGAGGATTCAGGGTGTGGAGAAACTCTAGTGACAGCGTGTCTATTAACTTGTGTATTTTTCTGCGATATTTGGTGGCAGCGTCACAAAGTTGTTTCCGTCTAGCTGCATCAGAAAATGTACCACGACGTCTGACACGCCTCCTTTTGTTGTGTTTTCTCACAACTTGGATTACTGCCGTCATAATCGGTTTCAGTTTCATGGTTTGTTTCAATTACGTTAGTTTTTGCAGGACTTGTGTTGAAGTGACATTCGGCATCTGTCAAGCGTTGTAAGCATACAACTGGTTTCATCGATAACTTCGCATCCAGCTTTTGAGAGTTGAAACATTCATAAACATCAAAGTGTCCACTACTCAAATCGTCACCTGTGAATCTAAGATGTTTAAAAGGCATTGGCGGTTCTCCAAAGGTGTAAAATATTTGGCCATCTCGGTACACTTGAAAGTGACAACCAAACAATTCAGCGGCAGCAATCAACTCACATGCAGAACCATAGGTGAAGGGCTTAAGTATTTCACTCTTATAGTGGTCCTGTGTAGTATAATTATCTCCTGTACCATCATCAGTCCACACCTTGAACCTGTCCCAGTCATCCAATACATAAGACACAATGTTCCTCCGGATATCAAGAGTGAGCCTGATATGGCTGTGCAATATGTAACACAGAGAATGGAAAAGGCAGGCGCCATGTCCGGGCATGGAAACCACTTGGTAAGTGACAGTTCTTTGATCGATGGTGATCACCTCGATAGACATGTTAATGGGGTTACGGTTGGAACGATAAAGAAAATGGGTACCTGAACAATGTAAACCAGTGTTTCCCAAACTCGGTCCTGGTGAACCCCGTGTGGCTGCAGGTTTTTGTTCCAACCAGCTTCTGTTTTTAATTGAACTCCTGGGCTAATTAAGTGAACTAATATTTCACAAGTTCTGTGTTTAGGGAACAATATTGAAATTAGAAAACTAAGTTTGCTAAAAAAAAAAAAAAAAATTAAAATGTACCAAGCAGTTATATAGGAATAATGTATTTTTTTTTTCTTTTTAACAGTATTTTCATCTTGATTTTCATTCTACTTTTCTAGGTCTTCTAATGGTTTAATTAATGTATTATTTAGGAAAGTACTTGCAGCCGTTGATTATTCAGTGTTGTTTGCCAGCGTGTCTGCTCTGCTCGTTTTAAATTGTCATTATTAAGATACATCAAAGGGGGAAAAACTGCACAGAGAAAGGGCAAAGTATAATGAAATCAACAAAAGAGAGTTTTCAGTGTTTGCCAGCGTGTCTGCTCTGCTCGTTTAAGCATTTAAATCTATATAAGGCAGGCTGCCAACTACATGGGAGGCGTGGGGATGAGGGACGCAATATAGGCAGGCAGCCAACTACGTGGGAGGCCGGGGGACGCAGGACGCAACCCTGCCTTACACAGCGACCGAGCTGCAGGCTATGGACGTATATATGTACGTAAGTAGGATTCAATTATGGCCATTACGCATGGAATTTTGAAATGAAACCTGCTTAACTTTTGTAAGTAAGCTGTAAGGAATGAGCCTGCCAAATATCAGCCTTCTACCTACACGGGAAGTTGGAGAATTAGTGATGACTGAGTCAGTGAGTGAGGGCTTTGCCTTTTATTAGTATAGATATATATATGTTATATGTAATACCACAGTTACAAAAGTGATAAAGTCATTCAGTTTTTCAAACTTTTTTTAAGGTTGCAACTGTAGTGGCCAGCGGGCTGGCCAGTAATTTTTGTATTGTGGTTAAGGCCATGCTTTGTCACCCCACAGAGATACTATTGTTAAGTTTAAGGCAGATTTTCAAAATTTTTCTTTCTTTTAATTTGCAAAGCTGTAAATAACTTTTTTAGTTAACAAATAGTTTTAACAAATGAATTCACTAAGTTGTGCACTGTTAGGGTCAAAGTTTTATCATGTTTCATTTGTCTAAACTGTTAGAAGTTGTAAGTGGATTTCCCATAGTTTCTACACCTTGGGATTGTTTTATTTTCTATGTTATTAAGTTGTACATTGTGATAGTGTTGAAAAGTAGGCACTTAAACATTAAACTGCTTTTGACTCCCTAAGAAGACAAGAACAATCTCCCCAGAAAATACCCTTGTAGAAAAAACATTTAAGAAATCTTGGGAAAGGCAATCAGAGAGGGGCCCCTTTCCAGATGGGTCGGGAGTGCAGAGGGTGTCAAAAAATGGAGCAAATACAATTTAAAAAACAGAAGAAAAGTAATCCTTTTCACAGAGCTAGATGGCCAATCTATCATTGCCATCTGAGGAATACAATACAATAGTATTGTACAATAGTACAATAGTAATAGTACAAACTACAAAGCAAAATGCAAAAACAGATATCACTCACTACATACAGAACTATCACATATGAGGATACTAATTTGTTCAGAGTCCTGGGGCCTCATGCATAACGCAATACATAGAATTCAGACTAATACATGCAGTATGGACAAACGAGGAAATGTGCATATGCAAAAAACATCCAGCATCCAGATGTATAGATTTGTGCGTACGCCAACTTCTACTTTCTTCTGCTCCATAAATCCTGGTCAGCGTGAAAAGTAACGCTCATGCATGCGTATGTTGCTCCACCCTGACTCCTCCCAGAAATATGCCTCTTTGAATATGCAAAATTAATATAAATAGCATCTTATGTTTTGCGTTCTGTGAAAGGACAATGACAAAAGCATGGTTAAAATGAAGAATTTCAGCGCATACCAAGTAGACCCAAGGAAAAACGTACTATTTGTTGTTTTAAGCAGTGATATAAACACAGATACATTGGAGAGATTTTGTATGGAAGAATGGTCAAAAATACCTCCATCCAGAATCCAGACACTCATCAAAGGCTATAGGAGGCGTCTAGAGGCTGTTATATTTGCAAAAGGAGGTTCAACTAAGTATTGATGGAATATCTATGTTGGGGTGCCCAAATTTATGCACCTAATTTTGTTATGATGCGTATTTTCTGTTAATCTAATAAACTTAATGTCACTGCTGAAATACTACTGTTTCCATAAGGCATGTCATATATTAAAGGGAAGTTGCTACTTTGAAAGCTCAGCCAATGATAAACAAAAATCCAAGGAATTAAGAGGGGTTCTCAAACTTTTTCATATGACACTGTATTTTCCTATAAAATGGTAAAATAATAATAATAACAATAATGATAGGATAAAAACAGTGAAAATTATACAATATGAAAGCATAAGTGGCTCAGGTTGTACAATATTACAACTGTAATGCAAGTTTACAGTGAGGCAATTGTACTAATAAGTGCAAACAGAACACTTGATGGATTTATTGAGTGCATTTATAGCTCTTGGATGAAACCGCTTCTGAACCACAAGGTCTGTACAGGAAAGGCTCTGAAGCGTTTGCTGAATGGTAGAAGTTCATACAGACTGTGCGCATGGCTGAGGCAGCATGTGCTAGAAGCTCTATCCCGATATTTCTCCCTGGTCTTGACACAATCTGTGGTAGAGCTTTCCAATTAGCTGCTGTAGAGCTGTGATTTCACACTCAGATACAGTGGGTTAAAATATTCCGAGTGGTGCACTGATAGTAACAATGCTAAAACAGCGATGGTATTTGGAATAGTTTAGCCATTCGGTCCACCATTATATGGTTACAGGTTGATTACAATCAGATGCCTTCAACTAAAAACGATATGCAGTTAATTTCAGGGTATATGATAAAGCCGAGTCAGGGTTGTGAACTATTTCATTTATGTTAGGTAGAATGCCCAGAGAGGACTGGGTGGCCTCGTGGCCTGGAACCCCTGCAGATTTTATTTTTTTCTCCAGCCATCTGGAGTTTTATTTTGTTTTTTCTGTCCACCCTGGCCATCGGACCTTACTCCTTTTCTATGTTAACTAATGTCTTATTTTAATTTCTTATTTTGTCTTTTATTTTTCTTTTCTTCATTATGTAAAGCACTTTGAGCTACTTTTTGTATGAAAATGTGCTATATAAATAAATGTTGTTGTTGTGAATATAAAAAATAAAGGGAAACCACACAGGAACAGTAGCACTGCTTTGATGCCAGTTTGCAAAACCAAGCCAAAAACTTGCATATGCTATGGTTTGACCTGGCATACACTGTCACACACGTGCGAGTAGGGGGACATTGTATGGACCAAGCAAAGGTAATTCCACGCCAGGCCAGGTGGCAGGGTGCACTAAACCTTCTCTGATTCAGTGCTGACGATGTTGATTCCAGCACCCAGAAGAAGGTCACTTCTGGGTCCGGCGCCCAGAAGAACGTCACTTCCGGTACACAGGCTGATGTCAGAAGGACATCACTTCCAGTCTGATCCCTTAAAGCTGCCATCTTTTCCAACCCTTGTCAGTTCTGTCTTGGACTCAGTATTGTCAACAGCACTGTGCTATTTCAAAAAAACATTTGCATCCAGGAATATTATACGGGTGGCTGCCCCAAACCTTTTTACGTATGTTAAGTCTGTTCCTTTTTACAACGCCAAGTTAAGTTTTAAAACATCGCGATTTGGGCATGGAAAAGGGCGTATGCAACATTTTTGTGCATACACACTATTTTTACATGAGGCCCCTGGAGACCACGGCCGACAAGCTGCCTCCTCCCTACTGGTCATTCCACAGCTTGTCAGTGTTGGACCGGCCAATCTGATGAAGGGACCCTTCTACTCAATGATTCCAGTACTCGTTTATCAGGGATGACTTTTCCATAGGCTGGCAAGCAACTTGGCAGTAAAGTGGTACCAAATGCCACATGTGAGTACCGAGAAGAGAAACAGAATAGGCAAGTGTTAGTAACAAATTATAACTATCACTAGCCATGTGCGCCCAACTATGTTGCGCATGTTAAAGTTGTCTGTGAAGGGCTCCCTGTTTAAACGCGGCTGCCAGTCATGAACTGGGCCCTTCGTCGCACAGCATTATGATTTTTTATAAGGGAAACAAGATTACAAAAGAAAACCCTTGGACATTGATTCGATAGGAATGGCCTATTCGGAATCACTGTACGAATAGTAATTATGTGGTGGTGTAGGAGCATTTCTGCTTCTGTCTGTTCACAGTCCGTCTCGTTTTCACGACGCTATCGTTTCCTCTCACGATGTCTTCTCAACCTTTCTCCAATCTTGCAGGTTGCTCTGTGGCAATCCAAAGAGTAAGGCAATATACATGGAGCAATGGTTATAAAAGGGGGACACATAGGTATCCAGGCTCTTTAAAGCATAAATAGGGATCACTTCACTGACATGTCAGCAAGCCACGGTACAACTGTAAGACGCGCAGCACTCGCCGGCTACAACATAACAATAATAATTTCCAGAACATGCTGTTACGTTGTCATTCATTTTACCCACTGTCTTTCTTTCATTCATATGTTACGTAGGCACGTACCTTTTATCTTCGGCAATCTCATTCTCTAACCAGGCACTCAGGAGCTAACCAGTGTAACACTGTCCACCACACCTTTCGTTATTCCGGCACATTGTTGACATCCGTGAGTAGCAACAACATACTAAACTGGAAGGTGGTCTATGCATGCGTGGAATTCGCGGACAAACAAAGATCAAGATCTAAATGAAGATCTCTTTAGTTCATTTAAAGCACAACAATTTGTTTAGTTTGAATGTCTGTGTTTTGAGGTGTGACTAGAGTACTACAGTCTTCAGTAGTATAAGCCTGGAGGAGATTCTTAATGCAATGGCTATGTTTTAGCTGTCTCTCTACTGCCATCTAGTGCTTCTTCTTCTAATTCATTCGCGGACAAACAAAGATCAAAATCCAAATGAAGATTATATATAGAGATAGAACTTATGTTTTAGTACTAATTGCTAACAACAGAGATGCAGTATGCACAGCTAATCAGCAGCTCTACTCACAGCATGCTAAACTAAAGTAGTGAGTCTTCAGCCAGGATTTAAAAGCTAAAACTGAAGGGGTACCTCTTATAGCAGCAGGCAGACCATTCCACAGTTTAGGCACCCTGTAACTAAAAGCTCAACCTCCCACTGTTATTTTATTAATCCTTGGAATTATAAGTAGACCAGCATCTTGAGATCTTAATGTGTGTTCTGGTTTGTAAGTAATGATAAATTCAGATAAGTAAGCCAGAACTTGACCATTAAAGGCTTTATATGTTATAAGTAGGATTTTGAAATCTGCCATAAACTGCTAGTGTAAGGATTTAAGAATTGGAGTTATGCATTTTTATTTTCTTGTTCTTGTAATATTTCTTGCAGCAGCATTTTGAATTAACTGAAAGCAGTATAAAGAGCAATTTGAACAGCTGGTGAACACTTCACTGTAGTAGTCAATCCTACTAAAAACAAATACATGAATTAATTTCTCAGTATCCTGCATATTTAGAAAACATCTTAATTTCCCAACATTTTTAAGATGGAAAACACGTTTTGAACAATTTTATAATATGGGTTTTAAATGACACGAAAGAGTCAAAGATATAACCCCTAGATAGCAGGCTGATTCAGTAAAACTAATGGTGATTCCAACTGAGTTAAATAATTACAAAATATTGTTTCAATCAGCATCATTCCCTCCAATTATTATCATTTGTGTTTCATCTGTGTTTAAAGACATGTAGTTTTCATGCATCCGCCTCGCAGTTAGGAGACCCGGGTTCGCTTCCCGGGTCCTCCCTGCGTGGAGTTTGCATGTTCTCCCTGTGTCTGCATGGGTTTCCTCCGGGTACTCCGGTTTCCTCCCACGGTCCAAAGACATGCAGGTTAGGTGCATTGGTGATCCTAAATTGTCCCTAGTGTGTGTGTGTGTGTGTGTGTGTGTGTGTATGCACCCTGTGGTGGGCTGGCGCCGTACCTGGGGTTTGTTTCCTGCCTTGCGCCCTGTGTTGGCTGGGATTGGCCCCAGCAGACCCCCATGATTCTGTATTCAGGATATAGCGGGTTGGATAATGGATGGATGGATTTGCTTTCATTCAATCTGTTTTTATTATCTGCAGGTGGGGCACATTTCATTTCAAAAGATTCCTCATAATGTATAAAGCGAAACCCTCCTAAAAAATTTAAAAGAGTTACACTTGTCATATGCACTGCTTTACATGAGACACTGCATATTGTTCATTATACACTCACACCAGCACGGCCATCCGCTACCACACTTCATGAAAAGCCAGTCTTTAAATTTGACTAGTATTTCATTAGATGCATGCACTCACAGATTCACAGGGTCTGTTGGTATCTACCAAGTTCTTCAATATTCTCTGCAAATAAGGTGCTTTCACATATTGAACAATCAATGATATAGAAAATGCACAGTTACCTAATAAAATAACCACTTACTATTTGTTTGCATTATCCTTGGTTTCCACTGTTTTTCCAAACATTCAGCAGCAGTTACTAGCATACATATGCATTAACAAAATGCACTTACAGGAAAAACTGAACAAAATAGTCATTTTTGCTGGAGACTTCAATTATGCCAACTTGAAGTCATTTCTCCCAAAATTCTCCCAGAATGTGAACTTTGCTACTAGAGGGGAAACCTGTCTGGACAATGTTTACACGAGCGCTCCTGACGCCTAACAAGGCCCTACCCCACCCCCACCTCGGCTGTTCAGATCATATCAGAGTTTTTATGGTCCCTGCATACAAGTCCCTGCTGAAGCGCACTAAACCAGCCCACAAAAGCATCAGAGTGTGGCAGGTTGGTACGGTTTCAGCTCTCCAAGACTGCTTCGAATTGACAGACTGGGACATTTTCAGAGAGGCTGCTATGGATGGTGACTCCATCAATCTGGAGGAGTACACAGACTTTGTGACTGGCTACATCTCCAAATGCATAGAGGATGTTACTGTTACCAAGGATGTTACCACAAGAGCCAACCAAAAGCCCTGGATGACAAGAGAAATGTACAAGCTGCTCAAGATCAGAAATGCTGCCTTCAGATCTGGAGACAAGGCCGCCCTCAGGGTGACCAGAGCCAACCTGTCTCGCGCTATAAGGAGAGCTAAGTGGGCATACGCGCAGAAGATCAACAAACAATTCAGCAGCACCAGAGATACACGTCGTATGTGGCAGGGCGTTCAGACAATTACAAACTACAAGCCCAACCCATACAGCAGCGATGGTGATGCCTCCCTTCCGGATGAGCTGAACAACTTCTTTGCACGGTTTGAGGCACAGAACAAAGAACCTGCGAGAAAAGTAACACCTTCCTCCACTGACCAAGCACTCTGTCTCTCCATAACAGATGTGAGGAGGACTCTATCCAGAGTCAATCCACGCAAGGCTGCAGGACCTGACAACATACCTGGTCGTGTGCTCAAAGAATGTGTCAGTCAACTGGCTGGTGTCCTCACAGACATCTTCAACACATCTCTGAGCCAGTCATCAGTCCCAGCATGCTTCAAGTCGACCACCATTATACCAGTGCCGAAGAAGTCATGAGTGACATGCCTGAATGACTACCGACCAGTTGCACTCACGCCAATCATAATGAAGTGCTTCGAAAGGTTAGTCATGTCACACATAAAGACTAATCTCCCTGCCTCCCTTGACCCTCTTCAGTTTGCATACCACTCAAACAGGTCAACTGAGGATGCCATATGCTCTGCCCTTCACCTCTTCCTGACACATCTGGATAAAAAAGACACATATGTCAGGATGCTATTCATAGACTTTAGCTCTGCCTTCAACACAATCATCCCTCCAAAGCTGGTTGTAAAACTGAGCAGGTTGGGCCTGAACACCACCCTCTTCAATTGGATCCTGGACTTCTTGACAGAGAGGCCCCAGTCAGTTCGGATAGGCTACAACACTTCCAGCATCATCACACAGCACTGGAGCACCACAGGGCTGTATGCTTAGTCCACTGCTGTTCACCCTGCTGACTCACGACTGCACCGCCACGTACAACACCAATCACATCATCAAGTTTGCTGATGATACGACGGTGCTGGGACTGATAAGCAGGGATGATGAAAGAGCATATAGAGATGAGGTGGAACGGCTGGCTGCATGGTGTGAAGACAACAATCTATCTCTCAATTTCGACAAGACAAAAGAGATAATCGTGGACTTCAGAAAATCACGTCCTGCCCACATCCCAGTCAGCATCAATGGTTTAGATGTGGAGATTGTTAGGAGTACCAAGTTCCTCTGTGTGTAGATAACAGAGGAACTTACGTGGACACATAACACCTCATCACTAATCAAGAAAGCCCAGCAGAGACTACACTTCCTGAGGCAGCTGAAGCGAGCACGTCTTCCCCCTTCCATCCTCACCATGTTCTACAGAGGCACTATTGAGAGTGTTCTGACCAGCTGCATCACTGTCTGGTATGGCAACTGCAACATATCCGACTGCAAGCGCCTGCAAAGGATAGTGAAGACAGCAGAGAACATTATTGGGGTGCCTCTCCCTTTACTACAGGACATATTTTACAAATGCAGTGTCCGCAAGGCCTGCAGCATAGTGAAGGACCCTGTACACCCATCACATGGACTTTTCACACTTCTGCCATCCAAGAGAAGATATTGCAGCATCAAAGCCAAATCTGCCAGGCTGCAGGAGTGTTTTTACCCCCAAGCTGTTAGACTCCTTTACACCAGGCTGCCCCCTGGGACCTTCCACACAGCCTCAACCACCTCTAAAAACAGAACTTTTATACATGAAAACCACTGTCCTGCAAAGATGAGTGTGCATGTTGAAAAAGAACTGAAAATCTCATACTGACCTTTAAGGATTTTGTCACTCTTTATCCTTCTGCTGTGAAACAAACATTCTGATCTGTCATTGTTTACACACGTCTTAAACAACTATTATCATACACTGATAATTTCTATATTAACTATATCTATTATTATTTATTTATATTACATATGTTACACATTAATATTGCTGCTACTTCTTTGTCCCATCTTTGTACAATGTCTTGTTTGTGTTTTAATCTTTAATTTTTAAATTTTAATTCTATTTTTAATTTAATATTTGCACGTCATGTTGTTACACTGTGGACCCTGAGCTTCGCAATTTCGTCTATCTGTATACTTGTATATGGTTGAGATGACAATAAAGTTCACTTTGACTTTGACTTTGATGACCCAGATCTGTTGTGGATTCACTTGACTCAGTGATTTCCTTTGACCTTCGAGGCAGTGATTTATGAATTTTCATTCTAATTTGCAACGACAATTTTTAAACATACAGTAAATTAAATTAAACAATTACAGTAAAATGGATTATGTTAATCTGGGAAGACAGGATGCAACATTCTAAGGGCTCTGGTGACAGTATTTCTCCACCGCTCCTGGGGTTGGCACTCTACCATAATGCTTTCTCTCCCTTTGTAGAGCAGAAGTTGATGTATTTTCCACTACTGATGTCACTTCTAGTGTCCACTCACCTGGACATGCTTCTTCCTTCCCAAAACAGTCTTAACTGGAAGAACTGCCATTTTTGGCAATCATATCCAGACTCCTATCTGAAAAGACACAATTTTATTTCTGTTTTGAGACCCCAGTTACAGTTGTGCTTGAAAGTTTGTGAACTCTTTAGAATATTCTATATTTCTGCATAAATATGACCTAAAACACCATCAGATTTTCACTCAAGTCCTAAAAGTAGATAAAGAAAAACCAGTTAAACATATGAGGTTTGCCTAGGGGTTCCCAAAAACTTCTTACTGTCTTTATTTTGTTATTACAGAGTATTATTTTATGATTAATTTTTCATAAGCAAATACAATTTAATAAACTCATCTTGACAATTATAAATGTTAAGACATGTTATTAACGATTCATTTTGATTTTCTGTTGAAACAGCACAGAAGTAAATAGTAGGTTACTGATTGTACTATATAATTGTTTATTTTTAAATATACATGTGACAGTAGGGAGATGCAGTCATGCTAAGTTTTCCTAAAGGAAAAAGCAGCTGAACTTAACTTTGCAGAACTTTTGCTTAGCATTCTAAAAACTATTTACAATTATGACGAGCCATTAGTGACATCTGGTGGATAAAAAAAACATTGCATCCATTTTCAGTGCTTCCAAATTCAAAAGTTAAAGTAAATGTTATTTTCACCTCAGCCATATAGAAGCATACAGAGAGAGGACGAAATGACAAAGCCCACTATGTATACATAGCCCAAATAAGACAAGACAGTGTGCACAAAGAGACAAAACCATGTAACAAGTCCCCAAGGGTGCTTTAAGAGCACAACCGGAGATACTTTTATAGTCTCAGGTACTGATTTAGATGAGCCTTTTGATACATGCTTATCTTAACTAAAAATGTAAAGGTTTATCCTAACCACATACCCTGGCAAAACAAAAATATGATTTTTAGACAAGGCAATGCTAATTAGGCACTGGCTGCAAAAAGGCAATTAAAACATGGAATTAAAAAAGGTAAACTTGATTATAAGGATAAAACTGTACAGAATTTGTCCACAAAAAAATTGAGTTCAGTGTGGTCAGACATTAAATTCTTAGTTGGCCATCATCAATTGAAAAAAAGAAATACTAAATAAAGTTGTGTGGTGCTGGACAGAACATCTTAATGGTAGGCTCCTGAAATCTTCAAATCTACAGCTCAGAACCATTTTATACTTCATTTTTAGGTTGTCATTAAAACAGCAGAATGTCACAAAGCTATGGAAACAGTCTACAGTAATTCCAGGACCTAAAAACAAAAACTCTAAAACCCCAAAATACTTCAGACCAGTGGCACCGAAATCACTGGTCAAGAACTCATTTGAAAAACTTGTAAAGAAGAATTTAACAGCCAAAATTAGATCCATTTCATTTTCTCTAAACATTTAATAGAGGTACAGAGGGCACCACTGTCACAAAATGTTAATTTGTTATATAAATACTTGGAGGGCACCAAGACTCCCATTTCTAAACTTCTCAACAACGTTTCATATCATCCAGCCTCACTTTCTTACAGACTTTTAAAAGATTTTAATTTGGACTTCAGTTTAGTAGGATAACTGATTGACTTTTTATTAGAGAGGATGCAAAGAGCAAAAGTCAATGGCCGTCTGTCTGACATATTGTCCACGTCCACAGGTACCCTCATGGCTGTGTTCTTTCACATCTTTTTTACATCCTCTAAACTAATGGTTGTCACAGTAAATTTGAAAACAGGTTAATTCATTTGCTGATGACTGATGACTGTAAGCCTACTAAATGAGCATAGAGCTAGTCATGGTCCAGTAGTAGATTATTTTGTTAACTAGCACAGGCAGTCTTTTCTACATCTAAACATTATAAAAAATAAAGAGCTTATAATTGATTACAGGAAAAAAACAGCATTCACTCACAAGAGAGAATCATCAAAGACCAGGAAGTGGAAATTGTTGATAGTTATAAATATCTGGGGACAATCATAGACTTAACACTGACCTTTAATGAAAATACAGAAGCCATCTGCAAATAAGAACATAAATGTTTCTATTCTTTAAGGAAGCTGAGTCTTTTTAATGTGAGTCCTACCATTATGTTCCTCTTTTATAAATCTTGAATTGAATCTCTCTTAACTTATGTTCTGCTGGCCTGGTTTGGATATCTTAATGTCAAAAACAAAAACAGAAGAAACCAAATTGTAAAATGGAATATTACAATAACAAGATCTCAACAGTCAAAACTTGCAGACCTTTGAAACAAGGAGAGTGCTGTTTGTTCTACAGGGCTTGCTCAATCCAAGCTGTTGCTATAAGGTCACAGGTTGAAGGCTTCAAGGATAAAAAGCAACCAGTTCATTCTTTCATTCTAAATGCTGCAGTACTAGAGTGTTGTATTGTGTTATCCATTATGAATGTAGTGAGGACTCAAGCAAAATGACAACTTTTATTGGCTAAAAAGATTACAATATGCAAGCTTTCGAGACAACTCAGGCCCCTTCTTCAGTCAAGATGTGATACAGAAACTGGAATTCTCTGTGTTTCTAAAGACACTAGGACAGATACAACATTGGAAAACCTTTACGAGAGACATCTTAAATGTAAAAAATTAATAGACCTCTTCAGGCTAAGATACATTAAGCAAGAGAGGAGAACATTGTATAGGCAAGATCTTTTGATAACTGTCCAACAAAGTTTTTTGAAGTTTCTCAATACAATGTGGGTCTGTGGACAGGTTGTCTGTGTCAGTCTGAGATGCAGACAATCCTCATATCTGGCCATAAAACTCTTGTCTCTATTAAACCATGTGTTAAATTTTATCATGAATTTAACTTCCCATTCTTTTCTCTATTGCTGTGTTCTGAAGTTACCCATAAGCACTGTGACTTTAAAGTCCCTCTCACAGTGTCCATGGCTGTTAAAGTGGGCCGCTACAGGAACATCTGTGTTGCCATGTTTAATGTGGAACCTGTGTAAATTCATTCTCTGGTGGAATGTTTGTCCAGTTTCTCCCACATAGAGTGCAGTGTCAGTACATTTCATACAAATAATTAGGTAGACCAAATTAGATGATCTGCAGGAAAATTATCCCTTTATGTGATGTTCTAGTTGGCAGTGTGGTATAACTACACGGTCTGTATTATAAATGTGAGCACATGTTTTACATCTTTTCTGTAGGCAGGGAAATGTGCCATTTTCTGTTGGTTCACTTAGAGAGCTTTGGACAATTAGTTGCTGAAGGTTTGGCGGTTGTCTGTATGCCAGGAGGGGAGATTCAGGAAATACGTTTTTCAGGGTTTGGTCATTGTTTAGCATTGGCTGAAGTTCTTTTATAATTTTTCGAAGTGCTTCAAGATGTGGGTTATAGATAACAACAATGGGGATGTGGTTCTTGTTGTCTTTGTTTTTATATTCCAGAAGGTTATCTCTGGGTATGGCAGTAGCTCTTCTTATACCTGGGAAGTGATAGCTTCCACCCCAAGCATATAAGGCTCTCCATTATTTTCAGCCAAGCAATATTATACAACCATATTTGCTCAGGCCCAACAGACCAGGATAAACAACAGCAGGACTTTAGACAAGATTTCATCAAAGGTTATACCCCTAAAACAAGAGACACTCAAATAAGAAGAGCATTTGCATGAATCATCAGTCAAGTGTACATTTTGGTTTAATTGTTATATCTAATATGTTTCATCTAATGGATCACCATAAGTATTATGCTCACTGCTCTATTATAATTATTTGTACTAAGTATATGTTTGAAGACTGTGATGTTTGTGATGTGTTTTAATGTTATGTCATGGTCTCTGTTAAACCTGCTGGCAAACCAAATTACCCTCTTGGGACAATAAGACTGAATTTAATAAAAATTAAATTGAATAGAACATACATAACATTTAAATTTGAAATGTGCTAGTACAATTAATTGCTACAATTACACAGAGACCCATTATACGCAAGATCTACAGATCAATTGAGCTTTTGACATGATAGATAAAGTGCCTTGTACATAAACTGGAGCAAAACATCATGATCCAAGATGTTAGGGTAGGGTGGAAGATCATGGGGGACATTGTGTGTTGATTCTGATAGCCTGGGTGAAATAGCTGACACATAACTTGACAGGTCTGGCTCTGATCATATAGCATGTTTTTCCAGATGGCAAAAGAATACATGAGAGGGGTGAGAAGGGTGGTATACAATGCAGTAGGCCTGGGGAGATGCACCTCCATAACATTCTCTGCTGATCTTTTTATTATTTGCCGTCTCTAGCAGTTGAGCATGTTGCAAGTTTCATAACATACTGCTATTTAGAACAATCTCAACCTCTAGTGGCTCTGTAAAACGTGTTGTGTATGTAGTCTCTGCTGGACCTATTTAGTAAAGTTTAATTTATGTGCACAACGAGGACCTTTGCAACAACAGCAATACTTACTTATATAGAGCATTTTTATACAAACAATGTAGCTCAAAGTGCTTTACAAGATGTGAAAGAGAAACCTACAATAAGAGAAAAAACAAATAAGATTAGGCAAAACTATTAAAGAATAAGTAACAAAAAAAAAACCAAATCTATACAATCTTAAAAAAGAGATAAATATAAAGTAGAAGAATAGCATCCTTACGCACAATATTATGATTTAAGTCTCTTAAGATGAGTATGGTGATGAGGTCAGACAGCCCGGAGAACACAATAAACAAAACAAACAAAAAAAAACAGGCTGGAGAAAAAAAACAAAATCTGCAGGGGTTTCAAGGCCAAAAGACCACCCAGCCCCCAATTGGCATTCTACCTAACATAAATGTTCTTAAGTCTTTCCTTGTTGTTTCCAAGCTTCATATGAGAGGATTCAATTAAGTCAGTCTTGTGGACAGCTGGGGCACCTACCTTCATTCCATCATCACAAGTGGCTGCATGGTTCCTTCAAGAACTGGAAAAGGAGGCAGAGAAAAGTGTTAGCAGAGATTAGTAAAGATTGCAAATCCCTGAAGAATATGATAACTCTATGCCTATATAGTTTATGAGAAGTACAACTAAAATGTACCTATGAAAATGTCAAATTAAAATAATGAGTTTTTAGCAGTTTTTTAAAATGTTTCAAACTATTAGCCTGGAGAATTTCTATTGGTAAAGTATTCCAAATTTTAGGTGCATAACAGCAAAGAATTATAAGCAGACCACCAAAATATAGGAACGGGGCAAGATTATTTAAGGCTTTATACACCATCATTAGTATTTTAAAGTCAATTCAAAATGACACAGGTAACCAATGAGAATCAACCCTAAAACTGGTGAGATGTGCTCAGATTTTTTTTTTCTGGTCAAGATTCTGGCTGCTGCATTCTGCACCAATTGAAATCAATTTATATATTTCTTAAGTAGTCCTGTTAGGAGAGCATTACAGGAATCTAGATGACTAAAAACAAAAACATGAACAAATTTATCAGTGTCTTGCAATGTTATAACTTTCAGCATCTTGTTAATGTTATAACTTAATTGAAAAAAGTCCATTTAAAATGGTTAATATGTGATTTAAAGTTTAGGTAAGAGTCAATGACTATCCCTCAATTCTTTACCTCCGCCTTGATTTTTAAACCCAAAGGATCAATTTTATTACTCTTGCCATTTCCATATTTACCAATCACTAAATTTTCTGTTTTTTCCCTATTTTGTTTGAGAAAGTTACTATTCATCCATTCGGAAATAGAACTAAGACATTGGATCAGAGAGCCAAGAGTATCAGGGTCATCATGGGCTATTAACTGTGGTAGCTCACCTTGTGTTTTAAGATAATCTGGCCTAATGGAAGCATGTAGATTGAAAAGACAGCAGACCCAGAATAGAGTATATCTATACTAATAAAAGGCAAAGCCCTCACTCACTCACTCACTCACTCACTGACTGACTGACTGACTGATTCATCACTAATTCTCCAACTTCCCGTGTAGGTAGAAGGCTGAAATTTGGCAGGCTCATTCCTTACAGCTTCCTTACAAAAGTTGGGCAGGTTTCATTTCGAAATTCTACGCATAATGGTCATAACTGGAAGGTATTTTTCTCCATTTACTGTAATGGAGTTGAGCTTGACCGCCGTGGGGGCGGAGTTTCGTGTGACATCATCACGCCGCCCACCTAATCACGTGAACTGACTGTCAACGCACTATGTAGAAAACCAGGAAGAGCTCCAAAATACGCTGAACAAAACATGCATTATATAATTGAGAAGGCAGCAAAACAATAAGAAGCGAGCGAGTGACATATACTACCATATTCATCATTGCAGCTACTTCGGAAACAAAGCAAGGTATAAACCTAAACTTTAAATTAAGTTAATAGACAGGCTGCCGCTGGCGTGCCCACGGGTAATGCGGGATACAAGTTTAATGAGAGAACGCATGATATAAACGAGAGTTTTGATCACTTTGTAACTAAGTTAAAATTGCAGGTGAAGGGGTGTGCTTATGCAAATTCCGAGAGACTGTGTTTGTGGGGGATTGACAGTTAAGGCGGGTGGAG
>JANRMT010062791.1:106287864-106302804 GCA_026402145.1 Polypterus bichir lapradei | reverse complement strand
TGGGACTGTGTGAAGTGGGTTTTAGCCTCACTTGGGGAGGCAAAAAGGGAGGGTGGGGGGTTAAGGGGGGGAGAGAAAGAGAGCAGGCCTGATCTATACCTAATCTATCCTCTCAGTCTTTATAATTATAATAAGACTATAAAATGACATCAAAAACTCAGAATCAGTGTCTCCATGATGGGACAGTTAACTTCGTAAGCTGGAATGTTAAAGGCCTGAATCACGAATTAAAGAGAAAGAAAGTACTCTCTCACCTAACAGGTCTAAATGCTAAAATAGTATTTTTACAGGAAACTCACTTAATAAGCAAGGATCAGTTCCGGCTGCAAAAAGACTGGACTGGCCAAATGTTCCATTCTAGCTTTACGAAGAAAACTAGAGGTGTGGGAATTCTCATACATAGAACTGTTCCATTTGTAGCATCAGATGTAGTATTGGATCCTGAAGGGAGATATGTAATGGTTATGGGAGACTTATCTAACTGTAAAATGATCTTGATAAATGTTTATGCACCTAATGTTGATGATAAGGAATTTATACAAAATTTGTTGGCATCCATTCCCAATCTGAACACTCATAAAGTTATAATGGCTGGGGATTTATGAATCCACTTTTAGATAGGACCTCCTCCACAGGGGGAACGGCATCTAACACTGCAAAAATAATTACAAAGTTTATAACTGATCACAACTTATCAGACCCCTGGAGGTTTTTAAACCCAAATTCAAGAACATATTCTTTCTACTCACCAGTACATCATTGTTACTCAAGGATCGATTACTTCTTTATAGACAATAACTTCTTGCCTAAGATTAAATCTTGCAAATACGATGCTATTGTTATTTCTGACCATGCACCTATGATCTTGGAGCTAAAATTACTAAGCCCCATGCACTCACCCCGCAGATGGCGCCTCAACCCGCTTCTATTAGCTGATGAGAATTGTACTGAATTTATATCCAAACAAATCAAATTCTTTCTAGAGACAAATACATCCCCCGAGATCTCTGCAGGGATACTCTGGGAAACTCTTAAGGCCTTCTTAAGAGGACAGATTATCTCATATCTTTCCCACAGAAATAAATCCGAGGCCAAGAAAGTAGCAGATATAAAAAGCGAAATTACTAAAATAGATGAAGAACATGCCAGACTACCAAGCGAGACTCTACATAGGAGAAGGCAGGCTCTACATTCGGAATTAAACCTCTTGACAACTAAAGAAACTGAACAACTAATTTACAAATCCAGACATCATTACTATGAACATGGGGAGAAAGCTAATAAGCTTTTAGCTCAACAAATTCACAAGCAAGATGTGCGCAACGCAATCTCGGTAATCACTAGTACGAACGGAGATAAAATCGTCGAACACCAAAATATAATGCACACTTTCAGAGACTACTATAAATCCCTATATACTACTGAGTTTAAGGAAGACAATACACAATCTAATGCATTTCTGGATACATTACAGATACCACAAATAGACGCTTTTAGTGCGGAGGAACTTGATAAACCTCTGATGTTATCAGAATTACTAGATGCTATAAAATCACTCCAAGGCGGGAAAGCAGCAGGCCCTGATGGTTACCCTGCAGAATTTTACAAGAAATTCTCCGCTCAGCTAGCCCCCCTCTTATTAGCAACATTTACAGAAGCCAGAGATAACCAATCTCTTCCACAAACCTTTCGCCAAGCACTAATCACTGTCTTTCCAAAACAAAATAAGGACTTATTACAATGTGCATCATACAGACCAATTTCACTTCTGAATTAAATATCCACTACATTTGTGTAAGTAGTAATGAGTAATGCTGTGGATAGAGTATCTGTGATTCAACTGAAAATTTATTTGGTGGTATAGTATTGCCTCTGTAGACTTCTGTAAGATTCTTAATTCAATTAAGAATTGTTGCAGAGTAGTTGTTTATTTGTTAGCTTGAATCAGTCTATCTTTTAGAGCCATCTGCAATTATGAAACCCTCTTAAAAAGATTTCTGATTTCCAAGGCATCCCAACAAGTTTTATGCTTCAAGTTGAATCAGTTAGCACTAAAATATTCTTTTAGTTTTGATAATAGTCATTTTAGAACACAATTTTTTCATTGTCTTTTTGTTGGATTACATTACTTTAATTTGTATGCACTTTCTTTACCTATATTAGATCTGTGGTGATGCACAACAGAAAAGGATAAAAGGTTTTGCAGTCTACAGCCATATGGTCAAGCTTCATTCTGCACAAAAACCTGCTGTGACCACCAGTGGGCACCACGGAGCTTCCAAACCTCAGGCACAAGTACACCAAAACAGTCTCGAGTGCAAATAAACATTTTTTTATTTACAAAAACACCTTTAATAGTTTTTTTTTCCTTTTAATATATCAATCCATCCATCCATCCATTATCCAACCCGCTATATCCTAACTACAGGGTCATGAGGGGTGTGCTGGAGCCAATCCCAGCCAACACTAGGCACAAGGCAGGAAACAAACCCCGGGCAGGGTGCCAGCCCACCGCAGCCTTTTAATATAGCCATATACAACAGAGAAAACAGGGTTTTCTTCTGCTTTTTTCTCGACTCCTCCAAGATGAGTGTTTTCCAGCTCCTCTCCTGACTCAGACTTGCCTGGCTGAGATTGAAAACTCCTTTTAACTATGATCCAGGAGTACCTCTGGTGCTTGGGCATGGCCTGCTGGAAGCACTTCCGGGTTGAAAGGAAGTTCTTGAAAGTAGGGACTTTGAATTTTGGCAATTCCCTCTGGTGGACCCCATGGAACTGAAAAGGCCTGCACAATGGAACAACAGGTCCCAGCATGCCCTGCAGGTGTTTCTCTGCGAATTCTAAACCATCTAGCTCCCATCTAGTATTTTGGGGGACCAATTATTCATTAGTGTTCATCTCCCCCAGTTCTTCCATTGCACTGGCCAACTGGCCGGGAAATGTTCCCTGTTCAGTCCTGGCCGGTATGCTAGCCCATGTGTACCATCCATTGCAATGTGAGACAAAACTTTGGAAATGCTGACATCCATCTATTCATTTCTTTAATCTGGTTAAATAAAATTTGGACTGCAACGGTTGGGTCAAGGGAAAGCTTGATGAAAAGATACTGTTTTTGTCTAAGGACTGCTGTGGCTTTGTTTTATTTAAGATGTTGCTTGGCATTTATGAACCCTTTGCATTGTTGAATTATTAAAGGAATCATACAGGGCACAAGGCAGGAAACAAACCCCGGGCAGGGTGCCAGCCCACTGCAGCCTTGTGTGTTTTTTATTCAAAATCTTTTTTTTTTTCTCATTTCTTTATTTTATAATCAATGTTTTGTTAAAACATTTGTGGGTGGTATTTATCTGTTAGAGCGCAATAGATTGTTACAAGGTGGGTGCTGTTCATCTTCATTTTAGGAGTTAAATGGTATATTTGAAAATATTTTTCAGTAGGTGGGGCACTTGTGTTACGATATTCTGTAACAACACTGACAAGCTGCATGAGCCTAGGAATGAGTCACCAACAGCACAAGCTGACATTATATCATACAAATGAGCAGCTTTAGATCCAGCTGTTGGGGAACCTATGAAAATGGCAAGACTGTCAAAGTCACATTTGAATTCCAACTAGTGGAGCAACAGCGAGTGGCCCTTTTAAGGACAGCAAGCTACCTAAAAGAGTGATGTAAAGAGCAAGACTCCATTGGCACTCTGCGCTAGCATTATAACATCTTATATTTCTTTTGTTTTCTGTTTCTGTGAATAATCTGCATCCAAAACAGAACAGAAGAATATGGTACAAATTTTTTTAGGGGTTTAAAGTAATTATAAGAAATTATGTATTTGTTTTCTTATTCAACACGTGACTGCTCTGACAAGTGATTTTTTGAGTTATTTTGGTGTGTATTTAAGATAGTAGTTGTTGTTTGATTAGTTGTTTTTGTCATTTGTCATCTACTGTATATATATAAAATCCTAAGCCTAAAACAGCAATTATTTTGTGCAATGTTTTTATGTGACTTTTTATATCATACTTTAAATCTGTCTTATTTTAAAACCTACATATATACACAGTGCATCCAGAAAGTATTCACAGCGCATCACTTTTTCCACATTTTGTTATGTTACAGCCTTATTCCAAAATGGATTAAATTCATTTTTTTTCTCTGAATTCTACACACAACACCCTATAATGACAATGTGAAAAAGGTTTACTTGAGATTTTTGCAAATTTATTAAAAATAAAATAATTGAGAAAGCACATGTACATAAGTATTCACAGCCTTTGCCATGAAGCTCAAAATTGAGCTCAGGTGCATCCTGTTTCCCCTGATCTTCCTTGAGATGTTTCTGCAGCTTAATTGGAGTCCACCTGTGGTAAATTCAGTTGATTGGACATGATTTGGAAAGGCACACACCTGTCTATATAAGGTCCCACAGTTGACAGTTCATGTCAGGGCACAAACCAAGCATGAAGTCAAAGGAATTGTCTGTAGACCTCCGAGACAGGATCGTCTCGAGGCACAAATCTGGGGAAGGTTACAGAAAAATTTCTGCTGCTTTGAAGGTCCCAATGAGCACAGTGGCCTCCATCATCCGTAAGTGGAAGAAGTTCGAAACCACCAGGACTCTTCCTAGAGCTGGCCGGCCATCTAAACTGAGCGATCGGGGGAGAAGGGCCTTAGTCAGGGAGGTGACCAAGAACCCGATGGTCACTCTGTCAGAGCTCCAGAGGTCCTCTGTGGAGAGAGGAGAACCTTCCAGAAGGGCAACCATCTGTGCAGCAATCCACCAATCAGGCCTGTATGGTAGAGTGGCCAGACGGAAACAACTCCTTAGTAAAAGGCACATTGCTGCCCGCCTGGAGTTTGCCAAAAGGCACCTGAAGGACTCTCAGACAACGAGAGAAACAAAATTCTCTGGTCTGATGAGACAAAGATTGAACTCTTTGGTGTGAATGCCAGGCGTCACATTTGGAGGAAACCAGGCACCGCTCATCACCAGGCCAATACCATCCCTACAATGAAGCATGGTGGTGGCAGCATCATGCTGTGGGGATGTTTTTCAGCGGCAGGAACTGGGAGACTAGTCAGGATAAAGGGAAAGATGACTGCAGCAATGTACAGAGACATCCTGGATGAAAACCTTCTCTAGGGCGCTCTTGACTTCAGACTGGGGCGACGGTTCATCTTTCAGCAGGACAACAACCCTAAGCACACAGCCAAAATATCAAAGGAATGGCTTCAGGACAACTCTGTGAATGTACTTGAGTGGCCCAGCCAGAGCCCAGACTTGAATCCGATTGAACATCTCTGGAGAGATCTTAAAATGGCTGTGCACCGACGCTTCCCATCCAACCTGATGGAGCTTGAGAGGTGCTGCAAAGAGGAATGGGCGAAACTGGCCAAGGATAGGTGTGCCAAGCTTGTGGCATCAAATTCAAAAAGAATTGAGGTTGTATTTGCTGCCAAAGGTGCATCGACAAAGTATTGAGCAAAGGCTGTGAATACTTATGTACATGTGATTTCTCAGTTTTTTTATTTTTAATAAATTTGCAAAAACCTCAAGTAAACTTTTTTCACATTGTCATTGTGGGGTGTTGTGTGTAGAATTCTGAGGAAAAAAATGAATTTAATCAATTTTGGAATAAGGCTGTAACATAACAAAATGTGGAAAAAGTGATGTGCTGTGAATACTTTCAGGATGCACTGTATGTTTGGTATTATTCTTTTCAGAATTTATGTAACTTTAATGTGATGTTGTTAAATTCTCAGATTCTTATTCCGTTGTTAAATTGTAAACTAAAAAATATCAAGAACTCATTCTGCGAGACGAGAATTTGTGCCAAGAGATCTAACCACACCCGGGGCCGTAAACAAAAAACAAAGAGTAGGACAGCTGCTGAACAGGCTTTTAAATGTTCAAAGTGCCACACAAGATGCAGATCACGCAGTACAGCAGCAGAAGCAAGTCAGCAGCTGATTGAGCAAAGAGGAGGTAAAAAAAACTATTTGTTTCCCATTGTATCACCGTTTAAGAGGGGATTTTGGAAGAGCAACTGCATCTCCTTGGAGTGCGTTCAGCCCCCCTCTTCACAACACGAGCGGCAGAGACACGAAGTGGCTGACGCAAAGCGCAGGCCGGGGGGGTTGGTGAGCGAAGCAAGCAGGGGGGATCCCCCTAGTAATATATAAATATGTATTCATTGAACTTCCAGGGTGCCACCGTGTTGCAGTGGTAGCACTGATACCTTGCAGTAAGGAGACCAGGGTTCATGTCTAGCATACTCCCTGTGTGAAGTTTGCTTGTTCGCTCAGTGTCTGCGTGGGTTTTTCTCTGTGTGTTACTCCCACAATCTAAAAACATGCAGGGTAGGTGAATTAGCATTCCTAAATTGGCTCTAGTGTTTGGTTGGGGTGTGTGTGTGTACATTCACCCTGCAAAGGACTGGAACCGTGTCCAGGGTTTATTCTTGCCTTGTGCCCTATGCTAGCTGAGATAGGCTGTGGCAGACCCTTGCGACCATATTCAGAACTAAAAAATTACTGACTATTGATCTTCAGTAGAAAAGAAAAATTGCCCCTGGGGAAAAAGAAAGTTATATCTATCTATCTATCTATCTTCCATCCTGCTGTCTTTACAGTACTTTGTAAACCATAACAAAATAATACTTCTACCACTACTCTTCTACTTCCAATAATTCAAATGCATCCATTATTTGTTAGATAATCAAAAACATCTAAAAACAGTACAGGAAAACAACTGCTTGACATAATTTGTCATATTGTTAAGCATGTTTTCTTTTTTTAATAATAGAACCCACTTGAAAAGCACCTTCGTTACTCAGACAGATTAAGGATTGGAGATTGCCAAATAAGTCTAACAAAGTCCATGATTGCAAAGTAATGCTTTGCTGTTTTTCTGTTTCAAGATTTGTTGAGTAGGAGTTTACATGTGGCAGAAAGTCTGCGTCCTACCCTATGCTACAGCCGCATAGAATCACGTTTATTTAACAATTTATTATTGGCCACCGGTGAAAATGAATGACTTGCAAAATGTTGACTTATTAGTTTTTGTGTTTTTTAATTTTCTAAACAATAAACTGGATGGCAAAGCTTTTTCCTGTTGTGGTGAAGAAATCACCAAAAACAATTGCATTTAAGCTGTTATATGAGCCCGATGTTTTAAAAAGTTGGGGGAGTTATTTTAGACGCTGGTGATTTGCTATTACAGTAAAAGGAGTGGGATGGAACCCACCCTATAATAATTTGCACAAAATGCTTCTTTATGGAAATCCTTTTTTGTTAACCAAACCTCCATCTACATAAATAATGATGTAGCAATGTGAAATTACATGTTTCACTCTTGTTTCTTAGTGAATATACAGTATGTTCATATATTATTTTATCCACGTCAATTGAAAACATAAGCATACAGTATGGTTCAATATGTGAGTGGCAGAGTGGTTAGCACTTGGATCTGATTACAACACCAGAAAACATATGGAGTTTACACCTTCTTCCCATGTCTGCAGAATGGATTTTCCATATGATCTCTGTAATGAAACTAGGCAAATGTCACTTTTAAAAGTT
Organism: Polypterus bichir lapradei; assembly: GCA_026402145.1. Classification (NCBI taxonomy): domain Eukaryota; kingdom Metazoa; phylum Chordata; class Cladistia; order Polypteriformes; family Polypteridae; genus Polypterus; species Polypterus bichir. Next base: position 106,295,228 of record JANRMT010062791.1, on the reverse strand, counting down.
TAAAAGAAAACAGAATCTCCACATCCATTTATTAATTTTAAAATCTGCGTAATCAAAGTTTGCACAGCAAATGCCAGACACTAGAGGAAAAATCATCAATAAATTTTCTTTCTCAATTAGAACTAGGGTTTGTTATGTAGCAACTTTCTTGATTTTTATGAATTGTCTTCTGAGGTTTATATATCGCTGAACAAAAAAATTAAAGGAATACTTAATTATCACAGTATAACACCAGAGTCAGTTAAGCTTCAGTGATATCAATCTGTCCAGTTAGGAAGCATACACCATTGTGAATTAACGTCACCTGCTTTGCTGTAAATGAAAGAGACATCAGGTGCACTGGAGAGGCAACAGCAAGACACCCCCCAAAAAGGGAATGGGTTTGCAGGTGGTGGCCCCAGACAATTGCTCTCTCCTTATCCATCCTGACTGATTCTTCTATACTTTTACATTTTGCTAGAGTCCTTGTCACTTACTGGTAGCATGAGGTGGCACCTACAGCTGATTCAGGTAGTCCAGCTCCTCCATGATGGTATATCTATATGTGTAATCACAATTTCTGTCCAAATGCTAACATTAATAGGATCATACCTGTCTATGAAAGAAACCATAACTAACTTTTAAATTACTATCTGCCAATTAACCACATTTATGTATATCTTAGAAAGTGCAATTTTGCTTTACTCTGTTACATTTGAAGTGTTATTTTCATGTTTTTATTTTTCAATATTTAGAAAATGTTGTTACTTTGTGAACTCAAAAATAAAGGTAAATATCTTGACAATAATTATTCCATGGGGGATACAGTTTGTTAGAGGTGTTAAAACAACTGAGAATTATAATACTGTGTAAGTGGAAAACTGTGTATTTTAAAAACTGTAACAAGCACAACATCATATAGTGCTATAACATCCTCACAAGCATGGGTTTAGAAGAAGATGCTCAACGGCTCTGCCCTCAGCCTGTAAATCTAACCTGTTCCAAATACTTCAGGTCAGTAGAAGTCAGTGCCATCTTATACTTCATCTTTATTGTTGGGATAATTCTAGCTGTATGTGGAAATCTGGCACTCATCATCTCCATCTCTCATTTTAAACAACTTCATACACCAACCAATATCCTTATTCTGTCCATGGCAGTTGCAGATTTGTTCATTGGGATTTTTTCAATGCCAGTTCTCATGATGAAAACTATGCAAGTCTGCTGGTATTCTAACTATTTTGTTTGTTTGTTTGATGCTTTTAGCTCAACAACCGTAAGTAGTTGTTCTGAGATTCATCTTCTGTTTCTTGCTGTGGATCGTTTTTATTCAATCTGTTACCCTTTGCTTTACTCAGTAAAAATCACGTTCAGTGTTGTGTGGGTATTTGTTTTAATCAGCTGGATCGGCCCTTTTATTTATGAGGTTTTGTTGTTTTATTTGCTACTGCAAGTTCCGAAATATTGTCAGAACAATTGTATGGTTGTTTTGATTATGCTCATTGTTGCTGTGGACTGGTTTCTGACATTTATACTTCCTTTTTCAGTTATGATATGTCTTTATGGTAAAATATTTACTGTTGCTAAAAGGCACATAAAAACAACTCCATGTGCAGAATTACAAGGAGATTCTGCCAAACAGATGACAGCTAAAACATCTTGGAAAAGACAAAATAAAGCAACTAAAACTATAGGAATTGTAATTAGTGTTTTTGTAATATGTTGGACACCCAATTATTTATGTAATATAATTATATCTTTTATACATATTCCCACAATAGCAATCAATGCTGTAATATTACTTGGTTTATTTAATTCAGCATTCAATCCCCTCATATATGGCTTTTTTTACCCCTGGTTTTGGAAAGCTTTTAAAGTTATTATATCTTGTAAAGTGTTTAATCAAGACTCCTCATTAACAAATTTATTTTCTCAGAGTAATTAATTCTTGACTTTACTTTAACATCATAGCTAAGCAGTAAGAAATAAAAACTGTGTGTCTGTGTATTTTTTATTGACATGAACATTTGGTATTTGATTGGAGGGCACGGTGGTTTGCACAGAATAAAAGGTTTACATACAGATTGGGTTGTGTTCACTGAGAAGACTGAACATCCTCACTGCGTTAAGAGGCATTTACTTAATGAAGTCGTTTTTTATTTCCTTGCCTCGAAATAGGGATGTTAGCAATTAATCAGGCAGGCAGTGATGTGTAGTAGTTAAGGCTTTGGACTTCTATCCTTGTGGTTGTGGGTTCAAGTCCCACTCCTGGCAGTGTGTGACCATTAGCAAGTCACTTCACCTGTCTGTGCTCCAATTGGGAAAACAAAAGAAATGGAACCAATTGTATCTCAAATGATGTAAATCACTTTGAATAAAAATATCAGCCAAATAAATACATTTGATCAACTTGCATTACACATTAAAAATGTATTATGTTTCATGTCAGGTTATTTTATGTTTGGATGCAGAAAAAAGTTTGTTTACACTGTGCTGAAATTAAAAAAATCAGCACATCTACTATGTATAACCACATACAAAACAACACCTACCAAACTGGAAGCCCTACCAAGGAAAAACTGGTAACTGCAAGATGTAAGAGCTGATCATCTAGCTAATCCCAGCTAACTAAAAACATAAATGATGACTGAAAAGAGCTAGTCATTATTAAGGATAATAAATGTAAAAGCATATAAAACAAAGTCATCCAAAAATCACAAGAAAATAAAGTTTTTAGTATACATTTAAAAATCGCCATAGTTGGAATACATTTGAAGTCTTGTGGAAGCTGGGTACAGATCTGGGCCACATATTAGCTAAATACTGCTTTGCATTGTGATCACAAATAGCTGACCAGATCCTGAAGATCTAAGAGACAGAATAGGCTTGTATTCATTTGATCCGAAAAGCCACCATCATGGATGGTACGAAGGACGTCTGAAACATGGTGCAGATGGTCTGTCCAGATGCTGGAACAGATAACTACATCATCTAGGTAGGCAGAGCTATAGGCATTATGAAGCCATAGCAATCTGTCCACCAGACACTGGAAGGTTGCTGGCGCCGGGTGCTGCCCAAAAGGTAAGGCACAATACTGCCAGTGGCCACTAGGGGGTGCTGAATGCATTTTTTTTCCTTCTCTCTGTCAGGGGGATCTGCCAATAGACTTTGTCATGTCAGTGTGTCTTTGTTACGGTGGAGTTTGGATCAAATAGCATTTGTTCAGGTAACAATTTGGTCCCAGTTCAAATATATTTGATGACTACTCTTCTAAATCATATTCTTATCCTTTACTTGTCTAAACATAATCAGTGTTTTTAGATTTTTCAATCCAAAGCTAGGACAGGTTTGCAGTGCATTCTGTTATCTTATTTCATGGCTGCTTCATGTTCCAGAAGCTTGTCAAAGTCCTAGAAATAGTTCTCCTTTGGCTGGACATGCAGGACTAGTGAAGACCCAGGAGTTTGTTTGCTGACATTTGTAGTTGCTTACTATAAATACCAATATTAGAGACTTTGTTGGTACATGTGCTTTATCTAATAAGACTAAAAACATCTCTCAAAGTCCATCAAGATAATTTACCCATTTACACCACCCTCACATAGGAGGACTTTTTATGGAATCCATCACTGATCTTTCACATGCTTGTGTTGAAGAGGATTCACTTTATTCCTTGCAAAAGTGTCCCATAAAAGTGTAGGGAAGGAAACCATACCATTTAGGGATTCAAGAGCGAGAACACCACTTCTGGTTATAAGTTCCAGAGGTCAAATAAAGGAAAGGCATAAACAGAATGTCAGCAGTTCACTTCATGCCTTTGTTTGTAGAGGAACTTCACCAAGAATCACTAAACACAACAGGCTCAAGCCTGTCAACTAGAGAGCAGTTAATTTACCAGTATCTTTAGGTGTTATGCTCATTTTGCAAAAGGACTATTTTTAAATTGCATTTATCAAAAGGAAGGAGACCCTCTTCACTAAGTGTTGTAGAGAATTGTTATGGCCAAACTTTCCTTTATTTATGACCATATCAATGGCTGAAAAAAAACATTCCCTGACTTTCTTGACGTATTCTTTCAGAAAATTGGGATATTCATTATTTATTGCATTGTCCACACCAGTCACAACAAACACAACCTTTTTACCTCTCAGTAAAAGTTCTCAAGTTCCCACCGATTGCTTTTGATTTAAAAAATGCCAAGGCTTCACCTCTGCAGCAGTGCTATGTCTCTATTCACATTCCTTTCACTTATGGCCACCTTCAACTTCCCAAAACCTCCCTTCCATGTGTTTAAATATCGTAATAGACTTTGTCCTTGTTGACATTCAAATTACTTGGAACCTGTCGTCCAGCATCTGAGGAGTATGTGGTCTGAAAAATTACTGTATTTTTCTTGTCTATACTAATCAAATTGGTCTAAATGGTCTGAGAGACTTATCTGTGGGTGACCAAGAGAATCAAAAAGACTGGTTAATTTGGAAAAGTGAGGCTGAATTGCTCAAGCATAAATGCATATGGCATGCCCAACCAAATACCACAGCCACAACCACCATAAAATAGTTGTGAATAAATTAATATCGAAAACAAAACATATTTCTGTGCTCACAGATTCCTTAAAGCCTCTTTTGTTGTTGTCACATATAACTAGTATGTATGTCATTCAGTCACCCAGACTGAAAGCAGCTTGTGAAGTAAAAATTCTTAGATTCCCTGTTATTAGCTTGAAAATTGGAGCTAAATATGAAGGATCAAGTGTACAGACATGAACTACTACAAAAAACTCTGTTAGGGCAAACAAAAAGCCATAATGCCCGAAAAAAAGAGAAAAGGTAAAACACAAACATAAGCACAAAACATCATGGTCCTAAACAGAATAAAGAAATGAATGCCCAAAAAGCCAGAACTGCGTGTGCGTGTTGGGCCGTACTTGGATTAAATGATTGCTGAAACCCAGAGACCATACCCGCTATGAAATCTGAACAGTTACCTTAATGTCGTAACAGGCAACTGTCTTGGATTCTTGGAGTATTTACTTGTAAAAGTATCTTAAAAAGTATATCAGTCTTAATAACCAATTCAACAAAACAAAGTATTTCACAACTAAACTAGTGCAAAATGAACTGTATACAATCATATATGCATGACTGTATCTAACATTCTTATTATTTGAAGTTCCTTAAGATATCGTAGATATTATAGCTAACATAAAGCAAATGCACATTTCTGAGTTCATTCATGGTCCTTGTAGGTTTTCAATGAGCACTGCAGTTTCCCTCTGTATCCCAATAATGTGTTTGTTAGGTGGGTTAAATAAACACAGAGATGTCCAGGAAAAGAAATGTGTACATGTGAAATGACAGCAGTTTCTAGTCCTTCCAAGCCTGTATAAATTGTACAGACTAGAAAGATAAAACTGATCTAATCAAATGTAAAACACAAGACCAGATTAGGACCCCCAATGGCCCCCTGGGTGACTTAGCTCCATGCCAGAGAGTTAATTATACTTTTAACAATGCAGAGAACAGACACTAGGTCAGTTAATGCATTGCAGCATTTTTCAGTTTTGAGTTTGTTGTGAGACTTGATCACTTCATCACGAATGAAAAATTTTTATTTTTGCTTTTACTATAGGTTATTTATAATCATTAAAGTGGTTTTTTTCTAATAAAAAATAAAACTTAAAAACTCATGTAAAACATGGAATGTAACTTAGAAAGGAGTAGATTAATTAATGACATTGTAAGCATACTGCTTTTTAAAATTTAATTAATCAAGCTTAATTTAATGCTGAACCAGTGGTAGAACAGTAGTGGTATGATCACCCCTCAGTTCATGTTTACACTATAAATATTTCCTGCACTCCATTATTTACGATGCATCTGTTAAGGTCATCCACAAGCGGGAAGAATTGGCGCATACAGATTTTAAAATCCAATAGCTGAGACAGTTTTTTCTATAAGAGCAAACAAACGAGAATACAAATAATGATTACTAAAAGACTGATGAGTGAAGAAAAATAAAGAAAAAATCAAAACAGAAAAGTCAGAACCAGAAAAGAAATTGCTCGGGCATTGAGAATGATCTGTGATGTAGTTCTTTTAGAAAAAAAAAACTGGAAATTAAAGTGCTTTAAGCTTGAGCTTGCAAAGTTGGCATCCTTGATGCTGCATGCTCATAGCCACACACAAAGGCACCCCCAACACCCCCAAGGTGCGGTGAACACCTGGAAAATAACTAAGAGGAGATGGAAAGTTGCTGAAAGTGACTGGCAATATCACAGTCAAAAACAGGCTGTTGTCTAAGAAGACCAAAACACTGAACAAAAATCTTAAGACTTTTTGCAAAGGTAACAGAACCAATCATCTAAGGCAAAAATACAAACGAAAATCTTAGATAAAAAAAAAAAATTGCAAAAAGTCGTAAGACTAAGTTGATTTCTTTTAAACTAATGAGACTAATTCCATATTCTAATTTTAATTAAAAAAAAATAATTTTTTAAATTTCTGCCACGTACAAAAGTTCGCTGATGACACTGCTATTGTGGGCTGCATCAGGAGTGGGCAGGAGGAGGAGTACAGCTAATCAAAGACTTTGTTAAACGGTGCAACTCAAACCACTTACACCTTAACACCAGCAAGACCGAGGAACTGGTGGTGGATTTTAGGAGGCCCAGGCCCATCATGGACCCTGAGATCATCAGAGGTGACTGTGTGCAGAGGGTACAGACCTATAAATACCTGGGAGTACAGCTGGATGACAAATTGGACTGGACTGCCAATACTGATGCTACTATGTAAGAAAGGTCAGAGCCGACTATACTTTCTTAGAAGATTGGCGTCCTTCAACATCTGCAATAAGATGCTGCAGATGTTCTACCAGATGGTTGTGGTGAGTGCCCTCTTCTACTCGGTGGTGTGCTGGGGAGGCAGTGTAAAGATGAAAGACGCCTGACGCCTGGACAAACTTGTTAAGAAAGCAGGCTCTATTGTAGGAGTAAAGTTGGACAGTTTAACATCTGTGGCAGAGCGACAGGCATTAAGCAAACTCCTGTCAATCATGAAGAATCCACTGCATCCACTGAACCGTGTTATCTCCAGACAGAGGAGTAGCTTCAGTGACAGACTTTTGTCACTGTCTTGCTCCACTGACAGACTGAGGAGATCGTTCCTCCCCCACACTATGCGACTCTTCAATTCCACCCGGGGGAGTAAATTCTAACATTACTCAAAGTTATTGTCTGCTTTTACATGCATTTTTATTACTATTTAATTTAATATTGTTTTTTGTATCAGTATACTGCTGCTGGATTATTTGAATTTCCCCTTGGGATTAATAAATTATCTATCTATCTATCTATCTATCTATCTATCTATCTATCTATCTAT
>JANRMT010062791.1:106267435-106287854 GCA_026402145.1 Polypterus bichir lapradei | reverse complement strand
TATCTATCTATCTATCTATCTATCTATCTATCTATCTATCTATCTATCTATCTATCTATCTATCTATCTATCTATCTAATTTTCTTTTTCTAAACTAATCTGACACTAGGATAGTAAATTGCTGTGTGCTTCCATCTTATACAGAATATGATCAGCAGGTGCTACATCACATGACTAGAAACTCGACTAGCAACAATAAACAAGTGTGCCGCAGCCATCAAACACAACAAAAAAAATACAATGCCTGTGAAAGCCAACAGTTCTCAAAATGTTGTTGAGATGATGCCACCATCAAAACAATAAAAATATTAAACAACTCTGAAAATGATCAGAAATACACCAGGTAAAAAAAGAAACCATTTTATTTCATTCTTGAATGTGAAGAACTGACTAAGAATCTTGGTAGTTAAAAGCTTTTATCCATCAACAACACCTGGCCTCTCCTACTGCTCTCCAAGCTGGCCATGCCCCTTCTGCCCTAGATGCCTAAGAACAGGTGTTAGCAGAAGGTGGGGATTTATATGGACCTGAGGTTATCATGAGATGGAGCCACAAACCCTAGAAGAAGAAAAGCCAGAGACGACTGCTGATAACACTATTTTGTTGTGTTTGTGGCACAACTTTTTTGCTGTCTTTTATATATACAGTATATTAAAATAGGTGACCTAGCTGGTGCCCCAATTATCACTTTATCACCCTCTGTCTGTTCCTCTGTCACAATATACAGTATCATTCAATATGTGAGTGTTAGAGTTGTTATACATGCAGCTTCCTAGCTTTGTTCTAATTGCAAAACCAGAAAATGTATGAAGCTTACACCTTCTTCCCATGTCTGCATGGATTTTCCATATGATCTCTGTATGAAACTAGGCAAATGTTATCACTTTCAAAAGTATATAAGAAAAAAATATCCACATCTTTGCATTTATTTTCTAAATCCGGTTAATGCAAGTTCACACCACAAATGAACATAAGAACTGTTAAGAATCTGACAAACAAGAGGAGACCATTTAGTCCATTAGCCTATTTGTTTAACTACTAGTTAAGCTGTCACAAAATGCTAAACACTTAGGAAAATTTAATCAGAACATGCTCTTTTTAAATAAGCACTGGGGTAATTTTTTTATTTAGCACCTTTGTGGGTTTTCTTTAATTGCACTCAGAGGTAAACTATTAAATACCAGTAATGGCGCACTACACGATAACATGCAGTGAATTCACTTAACTTGAGCATTCATAGTTTTCATACTCTTTCTCTGTACATTTAGCATTCATTTTCTCAGAGGTTGATGCACTTGCTCCTTCCTGAGCAACTCTTCTTTTCTCCACCCTTGTGGACCGCTTCTTCTCTTCTTTCATCGGCATCTTTTCACATTAAAAATGATTAAGTGAGTTTTTGTGTTGCAATTACTTAGTATGTTTTCCTTAATTTTCCACTTAAGTGTTCAATCTGCCTCAAAAATGATTTAAGATATGAAGAGGTAGGGGAAGTGACGGCGAAGGTGATAGGCATGAGAACCGCGCCCATACTCATGTGCCGCAAAGCCGCCCTGCTGGCTGTTGTCGAGAGTTGATTCTACAATAAAATAAAATTAAAATAAAAAGAGAAATAACTTTGGAGATCAATCATCACCCCAAAAGCAGATAGTAGATGTCACATAGTATATGTGTACCACATTTCAAGTCAATAGGTCAAACAGTTTGCGAGCTACAGGTGATTTAAAATCCTGGACAAACAAACGAACAGCCACGGTAGGGTATTTTATATAAAGATACCCTGCTTAAAAAATTAAGGGAACACTTAATCATCCCAGTCCAACACCAAGTCAGAAGCTTCAGGTATATCAAGCTGTCCAATTAGGAAGCATTAGCGATTGTGAATCAACTTCACTTGCTTTGGTGCAGAAGAAAGTGACAACAGGTGCACTGGAGAGGCAACAGCAAGACATCCCCCAAAATGGAATGGTTTTGCAGGTGGTTGCCACAGACAATTGCTCTTTCCTTATCATTCCTGGCTGATTCTTCTCTAGTTTTACATTTTGCTAGTGTCCTTGTCACTACTGGTAGCATGAGGCAGTACCTGCACAGGTAGTCCAGCTCCTCCAGGATGGCACATCCTTATGCGCTGTCACAAGAATTTCTCAAAAGCATGAAGGATGGAAATGGCAGCAGGATGAAATATGGGAAGAAGGAAATCTGACAGAGGCAGTGTGATGCTCTGGACAATGTTTTGCTGGAAAACCTTGGGTCCAGGCATTCATGTAGATGTTACTTTGGCAAGTACCACCTACCTAAAGATTGCTGCAGACCACATACACCCCTTAATGGCAACGGTATTACCTGGTGGCAACGTCCTTTTTCAGCAGGATATTGTGCCCTGCAACACTGCAAAAATTGTTCAGGAATGGTTTGGGGAACATGAGAAAAATTTCCTCAAGATGTCAACTTGGCCACCAAATTTCCCAGATCTCAATCCAAATGAGCATTTGTGGGATGCTCATTCAGGAAGGTCCCACCCCATACCTTGCATGACTTAAAGGATCTGCTGTTAATGCCTTGGTGCCAAATGCAACAGGACACCTTCAGATGTCTTGTGGAGTCAATGTCTCAATGGGTCAGAGCTGTTCTGGTAGCACAAAAAGGGACCTACAGTATAGAATATTATGCAGGTGAATTTAATGTTGTGGCTGATCGGTGTAGTTATGGAACACATCTGTTAATACTTTCAATAATCAAAAAATGTAATGTGCTGGTGCTAACTATATCTTCTCTTTCCACCCAAGTTCTGACAAGAAGACCATCGAGGATGACTAACTTTTCCCATATCACCAGAGTTGGCTGTGCTCATTCTGATTTGGATATCATATCCCTTGGAAGACAGGGCTCATTTGAACCCAAACCTTCAATAAGGACAGAGCTCCTGCTGACAAAGTTTTAAGCATTTTGGTCAGGCTAAACCAAGCCACCTTTCTTTTGTGCCTTGGACATTGTTTGGGAATTTTTTTAATTATGAATTAAACAGAATAGCACAGCTAATGCAACAACCTTCCTTTAAGTGCCCTTGTTCCTTGGTCACAATGTCTATAAGTTGCAATTACCATTGTACTTCTAGCTTTCAAACCTGACATAACATTTATGACTTGGGTTATAAATGATTAGCATATCATTGATTTAAAATAATGTACTGTAAGTTCAATGAAACATTATAAAATTATTTATTTGTTTAGATGAATTATACTGGATTAATACAGAATATTGTATATAGCAACTTTAAAATCTCATTTGTACAATGATATTACAAATCACTTGTGACTATTCAACCAGCTGCCTCATGGCTTGCAATACAAGTGAACTGTCTATTCACTTGCTGTCTAATGCATTCCACCCTTTGACAGAAGCCATTGTAATAAATATGAGTCATTTCACCTGTCTGTGATTTTAATGTTGTGGCTAATTGGTGTATGTAGAAATACAGCACTTTTAATGGTAAACACTAATTTAAAAGAGGTATGCCAAAAGAATTAATTGCTTCAATGTATATATTTACATAGTTCTCTTAGATGAATGCCAGTCTATGGTCTGTGCCCACATGTCTCAGAAAAGACTTGATGATTTTGCAACCCAGAAGATAAACAGCAGTCATCGAACATGGATGAAGGCCAGCTGCCTTTTGATTACAAGGCATGAAGTGGAAGCGGAAGCAGACAATGGCCGACATTGAGATGGATCGCGTTTTTGAAGAAACTCCAGTCTATCAATATCTAAATCCAGAAAATCCTGTCCAGACGGAGGCACCTGAGAGATTTGAAGGCTCATCTACTGGAAAAATCCTCCCCAATATCTGAAATCATTGCAGCAAACCGTGGTACAGTATCATCGACTCCACACCATGCTGCTCATTTTCAAGGCCAAGTAAGTTTTACCCCCGTGCCTCGTCAGAGCAATGAAGTCAATGATGAGGAACTCAGCCTGTTTCAGCTATGCAGGGTGGATCACCTCCATCGGCACAGGCAAGCATCTCCACCCAGAACCGGTTCAACGCTCTCTGCTCCCCGAGTTTGCCTTCAACCCCGGTGATGTATTTGTGATTGGAGATTCAATCATACGAAGCCTAAACATCTCATGCTCTAATTAGAAATCTTTTGTCTCCTGTTTTCCTGGTGCTCGTGTTTGAGATGTTATGAGAAGAGCACCGACAGTCTTCGAGAGGCACAAGGACAGGGCAGTGGGAGCCATTTTAATACACGCCGGGGTAAACGACATGAGATACCGACAGTCGGAGATTCTCAAGGCACAATTCACAGTACTAATTAAAGCCATGAAGGAGAGGACCCCATCTGCAAGACTCTTCAAATGAGTGTCTACTTAGAATTCCAAAAGCTATTCTTAAAAGAAGTGGTGAGGCAGCCTTCTGCTGTTATGCAACTAAAATCTGGAATAGCTTACCGATAGAAATTCACCAGGCTAATACGGTGAAGCACTTTAAAAAACTGCTAAAAACTAATTATTTTAACATGGCTTTCTCATAGCTTCAGTTTAGCTTAATCCTGATACTCTGTATATTCAATTAATTATCATTATCATTCATGGTGGCTCTGAAATCTGTATTAACCCATACTTTCTCTGCTGTTCTTTTCGATCAAAGTACCGCGATGTCCTTACATTGATGCATTGAAGTCCAGAGGTCCACATGACCATAATCATCAAGTTCTTCCATGTGAACCCCGAATACCAGGAGGACTGATTGAGATCATTTATGTTACATAGAATGCCTAGAAGGGAGCAGGGCGGTCTCGTTGCCTCAGAACCCCTGTAGATTTTTTTTTTCTCCAGCTATCTGGAGTTTTTTTTTTTGTTTTTTTCTGTCCTCCCTGGCCATAGGACCTTAATTTTATTCTATCTTAATTATCCATCCATCCAGTATCCAACCCACTATATCCCAACTACAGGGTCGCAGGGGTTTGCTGGAGCCAATTCCAGCCAACACTGGGCCAAGGCAGGAAACAAACCCTGGGCAGGGCGCCAACCCACCGCAGGGCACACACACACACACACACACACACCAAGCATACAGTAGGGACAATTTAATATCGCCAATGCACCTAACCTGCATGTCTTTGGACTGTGGGAAGAAACCAGAGTAGCTGGAGGAAACCCACACAAACACAGGGAGAACATGCAAACTCCACACAGGGAGGACCCAGGAAGCGAACCCGGGTCTAATAACTGCAACCCACTGCAACACAGTGCCACCCTGGAAGTTCAATGAATACATATTTATATATTACTAGGGGGATCCCCCCTGCTTGCTTCGCTCACCAACCCCCCCGGCCTGCGCTTTGCGTCAGCCACTTCGTGTCTCTGCCGCTCGTGTTGTGAAGAGGGGGGCTGAACGCACTCCAAGGAGATGCAGTTGCTCTTCCAAAATCCCCTCTTAAACGGTGATACAATGGGAAACAAATAGTTTTTCTCTGTCTTAATTAATTTTTCCTAATTTTAGTTTTTAATATATTTTGTCTTTTTTCTCTTTCTTCATCCTGTAAAGCACTTTGAGCTACATCATTTGTATGAAAATGTGCTATATAAATTAATATTGTCGTTGTTCTTGTTGAATGGTTAAATTGATAAGAAGTAAAATGCTGTATTAATTAAAGTATCAATAAACTGAAATATTAATTTGTACCCCATTGCTAACATTAAAGGGACCATACCTGTCTATGAAAGAACCCATAACTAGCTTTTAGAATACTGTCTACCAGTTAACTGCATTTATGTTTCTTTTAGAAATTCAGTTTCTTTTGTTATATTACATTTGCAGTATTATTCTCAAGTTTCCATATATATATATATATATATCTTTCAACAAAAACAACATTTCTATCAATAAATAAAGGTGACTGTATTGACAATAATTATTCCATGGAGTATAGAGTATATTAGAGGTGTTAAAGCAATTGAGAATACTAATACTGTTCAAGTCGAAAACCAAATATTTTAAAAAGAACACCAAGACCAATGTCATGTAGTGCTATAACATCCTCACAAGGATGGGTTTAGAAGAAGATGCTCAATGGCTTTGCCCTTAGCCTGTAAATCTAACCTGTTCCAAATACTTCAGGTCAGTAGCAGTCAGTGCCATCTTATACTTCATCTTTATTGTTGGGATGATTCTAGCTGTATGTGGAAATCTGGCACTCATCATCTCCATCTCTCATTTTAAACAGCTTCATACACCAACCAATATCCTTATTCTGTCCATGGCAGTTGCAGACTTTTTCATTGGGATTTTTACAATGCCAGTTCATATGATGAAAACAATGCACGTCTGCTGGTATTCTATTTTGTTTGTTTGTTCAATGCTTTTAGCTCTACAACCCTAAGTAGTTGTTCTGAGATTCATCTTCTGTTTCTTGCTGTGGATCGTTTTTATTCAATCTATTACCCTTTGCTTTACACAGTAAAAATCATATTCAGTGTTGTGTGGGTATTTGTTATAATCAGCTGGATCGGTCCTATTATCTATGAGGTTTTGTTTTTTTATTTGCTGCTGCAGGTTCCAAAGTATTGTCAGAACAATTGTATGGTTGTTTTATATATGTTCATTGTTGCTGTGGACTGGTTTCTGACATGTATACTTCCTTTTTCAGTTATGATATGTCTTTATGGTAAAATATTTACTGTTGCTAAAAGGTACATAAAAATAACTCCATGTGCAGAATTACAAGGAGATTCTGCTAAACAGACAACAGCTAAAACATCTTGGAAAGGACAAAATAAAGCAACTAAAACTATAGGAACTGTAATTAGTGTTTTTCTAATATGTTGGACACCAGCATATCTCTGTAATATAATCATTCCTTTTATATATATTCCCACTGTAGCAACCAATGTAGTAGTATTACTCGCTTTATTTAATTCAGCATTCAATCCCCTTATATACGGCTTTTTTTACCCCTGGTTTTGGAAAGCATTTAAAGTTATTACATCTTGTAATGTGTTTAATCAAGACTCCTCATTAACAAATTTATTTTCTCAGAGTAATTAATTCTTGATTTTATTTTACCATCATAACTAGGCTGTGCGAAATAAAAACTGTGTGTTTGTGTATTTTTAATTCACATGCACATTTGGCTATTTGGCACAGTATTTCCAGGACTTATTCTCCCAGAATAAAAAGTTTACATATAGATTGACTTATATTCACTGTGGGGTTTGAACATTTACTCCTGGTGAAGAGGTATTTACTTAATGAAGTCAATTTTGTTTTCTATGCCCCAAAAAATGATGCTAGTAATTTATCATTGTTTGATCAACTTACATTAAGAAATAAAACCATGTGCTTAAGTTACATGTCGGGTTGTTATAGATTTAGGAAGCATAAAACAGATTTCTGTAAAAAATACATGCTGCAGTAATTGTAGCTTGGCTTATACTGTGCTAAAATAAAAAGCAACACATCTACAATGTATTACCACATACAAAACAAATATGCTGTTTGAGAATTTGGATATTTTCTACCATATTGGCAGCATTACCGTGGAAAGCTTGATGTCTGGCAATTAGAGCACAGAGAATGACAGAACAAGACACGCTGCAAGTTAATGAGCAAAGGATTTCAACAGACGCACTGCCATCAGCTGCATTAAACTCATGTAACCGAGAAGACGCAAGAGCTGGAAACCCAGCTCATCTCAGCTAATAAACCTGCGCTCAAAGCTAACTTGTGTTAAAAACCATCAAATCACAATAAAATAAGGCAAGGTAAGTTGATTTACAGGTATGTGTACTGTATTTATATACACACTCTTCATACTTGATTAATGGAACATAAATTACAATTAAAATAGTTCTTAATTATTAAGTGAGAGAAATATAAAGACATTTAAAAATAAGTAATTTACAAATCAGAAAAGAACAAAAAAAGTTTTAGCCTGAATTTAAAAAATAGACACCGAGAATGTCTGAAGTCTCCTGGTAGTTGGGTGCAACTCTTGACCAGATATTAGCTGCTCTGCTTCACCATCTTTAGTTTTAACTCTGATTGCCTCTAGCTGACCAGATCCTGAAGACCTAAGAGACTGAATAGGCTTGTATTCATTCAGTTGCTCAGAAATATATTTCAGTCCTGAGCCATTTAGTGACATGTATATAGCAGTACTTTAAAATCAGTTCTGTAGCTAATTGAGAGAAAATGAATAGGCCTTAGGATTGGTGAAATTCCATCAGTCCTTCTGGTCCTTGTTAGAGTCCTAGCAGCAGCATTTTGAAAATATTATAGCTGAGTAATTGTCTTCTTTGGTAGTCCAGACAAGGGAGCTCTGAATTAACCTAAACTGTCATGGATTGCTATTTTCAAGCCTTGCTCACATAAACACCCTTTTTATTGGTGTTTTTAAGAAGATTAAGTTACAGCCTCAATATGACTAAGAAGTTGAAGCTGAATGGTCAAAAGAAGTGCTGTTCCTGTTCTTTCTCAAATAAAATAATCTCCCTTTGTCTTTATTTATTTGAAGGAAATCTTGTTGCGTCCAGTTACCAATGTCATTGCATTGACACACTGAGTCTATGGCACTATAGTTATTTAACAAGAGAGATAAGTACTGTACATCTGGGTGTCATCTGCATAACTATGACAGGTAATCTTTTAATCTTGTAGAATTTGGTTTAAGAAGAGCTTATAAAGGCTGAATAAAATACATCAAATTTGGAACCCTAAGGGGCTCCACATATCATGGCAGCCAACTCAAATTCATAATCATCAATGGCAATAAAATAGCCTCTGTCTTCTAAATATGACCTAAGCCAATCAAGTACTGAACCTGGACATCCTACACAGTTTTGCAATTGATCCAGAGTATTTTATGGTCAACAGTATCAAAAACAGCACTGAGCTGCAGCCCTGAAAGTCTTACTTACATTTTTCCAGAATCAGTATTTCAATGAGTCTCTTTAAGTACTTTTACAAGAGCTGCCTCAGCATTGTGATGTGGTCTGAAGCCTGACTGAAGATTGTTAATAATGTTGGTGAGTTGATTAAAAAGCAATCTTTCCTGTGGAGAGTAAATTTGAAATTGATGTATAAGCTTAATAACTGAAGTTTTTAGGGACTTATTTAAAAATTAAAAATAGAGGTAGTGAATTAATAAGAACTGTAGTGTTGCCACTGTTATTCAACTGGGTTTCACTTAACAGCGTAAAAAAGTTGATATGTAATCCTTGGACGTTTAATTAGCACTAGAATTACCACAGCCTACGAAAAAACACGTGAATCTGGCACAACTTAAATCCCTTCGTACCTCTCCGTCAGCGTCTTTTGTCTTGTAAATGTGCCAATCAAGACAAGCAGCAAGCAGCCTACTATAGCATCCCCCCACCACCACAGAAAGGGCAAGAAGTGCTCCCAGCTCAAGCCTTGATTATCTTGGAGTGAAGTGCTTGAGTTTTAGAGGGGAAATAATAGATTGTTATTTAGAATACATACATTTCACGTGTGTTCCGTGTCTATAACAATCTATGTAAACACATCCTTTAAACAGAAACGTTTTTCATGTTTTAGTAATAAATGACAAAATGTCGACATTAACTGTATAATGCGTGAAGGCTGAAGTACAAATATCAAATAAACACTTTCACAAAAGGTGCAAGTGCAATACGACAGCTTCTGTGGTGCAGCGGTAAGAACTGCAGACTTGTAATCAAAAGGCCTGGGTTCGGTCCTGGTTGCCTCAAAAATTTACTGTTTTGAGTAGTGAGCTACTCTTATTGTTAATATTATATAATAAAAACATACATTTGACTTGTGTATGTAACAGCTGTTGTACTTGTTTAATCCTCATCATCAGGCACTGGTTGTCCCCATGCTGGACTCCCAGGCACTGCTGCAACATCATCCTCTGAATCTGATTGGTCTCTAGGGCACGTTTCTTGTTGTCCATCACAAGGACCATCCACAGTGATGTCTTCCTCTTCTTCTGAGGTAGAATCATTTTGACGGATGTGGGCTGCTCTTGAAACTGTGGTACAATGGTTCAAGTGATACCAAATGAACTCCTGTCTCCATGGACAGCTGCAGGGGTAACTCGCACAACAATATATGGACCATCTCATCTGGATGTGTTCCACTTTCTCTGGAACACTCTGAGATAGACTCAATCTACAGGTTTAATTGGATTCTGAGGTTCCTCAGCTGGCTCTGGTTCTTTTCATTTCCTGTAAACAAATAACTTTATGGTAGCAGTTACTTGTTTCATATAGTATCTTATTTCTAACTGCAACTGTTGTAATGGGGGCCCTTTATGAGGTTCCCTCCAAATAGGAGAAGGCAATGGCCAAACAGTAAGCATGTTGTGTCAGATGCATCATTCTGTTAGTTTGTATATGATAGCTCATTAAAGCAAGTGTAAAATCGTCTGCCCAATTCATTTTTGCTACAGCACAAATTTTATTTTATTTTACTTTCAGCATCTCGTTCACTCTTTCCACCATGCCTTGTGACTGCGGATGATACACACAACCAAGTCACTGCTTGATACCCAATGTCTGTATTACTTGTTTCACTGCTTTCTGAATAAATGCTGAACCATTAACTGAACTTATCTAGGCCGGGATACAAAATTTTAGAATCATTTCTCTAGTTAGAAATTTCACAACTGTTTTTGCTCCTTGATCTGGTGATAGAGTTGCCACCTGCTGAATCTGTCAATTAGCACCAACATGTACATTTTATTTTGTACCTTCTTTAGCATATCCATATAATCTTATCAGTAGGCATTTGAATGGACCCTCTGTTGTTATTATGTTCCCTAATGGAGTGCTAAGTCTTTTCATCACATTGTTTTTGCACAAATCTCACATACCGCTAAGAATTTGTCTGCTGTAGCTTGCAAACAGGCAGACGAATATCCTTGTTTTTTATTTTTCTAGTTTATCCACTCCTTTGCACAATTGTCAGAACCGTGCACATCTGTAATCAGAAGGTTAAAGAACACAGAAGGAGCAATGATCAAGCCTTCAGTAGATCACCATAACCCTTGCACATCTCTTTTTGCTCCTCTTCAGTCCCATAGAAATTTTTCATACACTCCTACTTTGCCTTGCATGTCAATTATATCTCTTTTAGTAACTCGGGATTTAGTAATTACAAGTGGTGCCATACAGCAACAGGTACTTTAAAGGCAGTTCTCACTGCCTCATCAGACAGATTATTTTGTTTTGTCATATAGTCATTGCCTTTCGTGTTGTCCTGACATTTAATTGTGGCTAATCTATTTAGTAGCATCATAGTCATGATTAACTCCTGAATCTGTTCATAATGCTTTACAGGCAAGCCATCACTTGTCTTAAATCCCCTTTGTTTCCAGACTGCTCCAAACAAATAACACACATCATGGCCATAAGCTGAGTCTAAAAATGTTCACAATTTTGTTTTTTCCCAACCTACACACTCCACTGAGTGCTTTGAGTTCAGCCAATTGGGCTGAACAAGACCTTTCATACCTCTATGGAAACAATCACTTCAAAGTCTCCATTGTTATATTCCACAATTCCAAACAGTGCATAATTTTCAAAGTGATGTATATAGCACGAGCCATCCACAAAATATGTATGGTCTACCTCTCGAAAGGGTAAAGATTCCAAATCTGGATTCAACCTAGTGGTATATGTTCCTGTAGTTCTCAAATTTTGCAGTATTAAGAGTATCACACCTTTGGATTGTCACATCAGGATAGGTCAGTAACAGAAGGGCAGATATGAGCACAGCTGGTGTCAAAACAAATCTTCCTAGGTTTATAAGTTCAACAATTTTGTGATGTGTATAGATAACTAAGAGATATCCCATTGTAATGTTTGAAGCCTTGCCATAAACGTATTGAACTGCTAATCCCTGGAAACATGGTGGATATCCTTGTGCCACATTATCCAACTTAGAAATGTAACATGCAGTGGGTTGATGTCTCCTATCACTACACATTTCTTGCATTAAAGCTGCTGTAGCACTCCCTGGTTGTGTGTTTCCCATGTACACACAAAAAGGGTTTATCATAGTTCGACAAAGCTAATGCAGGTGTGAACTGCATTTCTTGTCTGATGGAGCCAAACTCCACATCTGTTGTCCAATCCAAACGGCTCTTCCAATTTTGCAATCGGAAACATAAGTCACTGCAAAATCTTCAACTCCCATTGGGCTTTGGAACCAATACAATGGGAATGGACAATAAGGTTATAGTTTTCCTATACCCCCAGTTCCAGCATCCTCTTGATGTTCAGCTCTACCTGTGCCTTCTTCACCTCCAGGAGGCAGTAAAAGTGTGAGTGTTGGAATTGTATTGAGAACCAGTAAAGTGTGACCTGGGTTGGTCTGCCATCTTTTTAATCGTGCGTATGGCAGCCTTTAGCTCCCTTTTTTGACTAGAGGAGTGGTTGTTTCAAAATTAAGTCCAAGTAGTTGACAAAAACTGTGCTTCTTGAATTACCAGAGAAGGGGCTTAACTCTCACTCCTTCCATGGCTCCATTCAGTCTGTCTGCAGGTGACAAACAGCAGCCTTCAGGTATTTAATACAGAGCAGTTTGGCCACTTCCCTGAACAGATCTGAGGCAATGGGTGGCCCTTGGTCTTTGAGGACTTCTTTGGGTATTCCCACAAATGCTAAGACCCCTTGTAGTTTCTGGGCAATCAATTTACTGTTGATTACTAGGGTACTGGGTGGTGCAGTGCACCAGGATAAGTATATATTTGTTTTCCCGTGCAGAGGATTTTTCTTGTCATTGAATACAGATTTCATGAAGTTTTGATACACAACACAATTTTAAGCTTCATTTTTAGCCTGGTATGCCATCCATCCTCTTCTGCTTATCCGAGGTCGGGTCGCGGGGGCAGCAGCTTGAGCAGAGAGGCCCAGACTTCCCTCTCCCCGGCCACTTCTTCTAGCTCTTCCGGGAGAATCCCAAGGCGTTCCCAGGCCGGCTGGGAGACATAGTCCCTCCAGCATGTCCTGGGTCTTCCCCGGGTCCTCCTCCCGGTTGGACGTGCCCAGAACACCTCACCAGGGATGCGTCCAGGAGGCATCCTGATCAGATGCCCGAGCCACCTCATCTGACTCCTCTTGATGCAGAGGAACAGTGGCTCTACTCTGAGCCCCTATCTTTAAGTGAAAGCCCAGACACCCTGCGGAGGAAACTCATTTCAGCCGCTTGTATTCGTGATCTCGTTCTTTTGGTCACTACCCGTAGCTCATGACCATAGGTAAGGGTAGGACGTAGATGATTATGTTTAATTTTCAGTTACTAGGTGTAACTTGCCTTAAATAATCTTTGTTGGAACTGAAATTGGCTGAAATCCGACCACCGTAGAGAATGTTCAGTTCAGAGCTCCCAGATTCCTACTGCTCAGTCTGGAGGCAGACAGTAAGAAAAGGACACTGACCAGAAATATTAACTCCATGTAGTATTTTTGAATTAACTACACACCAAAAAGATTTGTTCTAATATCAAGAAACTTATGGGCTGATGTTAGTGTATCACCGTCTTCTACAGGTGGACAGATTTGA
Organism: Polypterus bichir lapradei; assembly: GCA_026402145.1. Lineage (NCBI taxonomy): Eukaryota > Metazoa > Chordata > Cladistia > Polypteriformes > Polypteridae > Polypterus > Polypterus bichir. The sequence continues at coordinate 106,274,306 of JANRMT010062791.1, read as the reverse complement.
AATAAAATTACATGTAAAACAAGCAGAGGTGTAAACCAGAACATAAAAAAAATAGACAGAACAAAGCCCAAAGCATAAACTTTGTTGTAGTAATCATTACCTAAGTTCAATGGGTTTTTTTAGACAAAGTATCCACTAAATTTATTGTGAATACAAATTTGGAGCACCAGGAGCAAAATGCAGTTTCTTTTAAAAGCTGCTGGAGGTTGATATTACAATGTGTCACTTGTTGGCATCACATGATGGCAACGGCTCCATGTTACTATAAACAATATGGCTTTTGATGTCAGGGAATACAGGAATTAAAACGATGGGCAAAAATATAAACAAACTAATGAAACACAAAAATAAAATAATCTGCAATCATAATTCCATAATAGACCAAATTTAAAGTAAAACTTAAAACATTTACCAAATCATTAAACAGCCACCATTTTAAGATAAAGGCCATGAATGTGACATTACACCTTATTGGGATGTCACCTATGAAACTTTTTCAACAACTGATGCACAAATGTCCTGAGCAAACTTTTATGATCGGTGCTAAGCAATTTGAAGTTGAAGTGGAAATGTCCAGTATAGGTGCTGGGGCTATTCTTTCTCAAAATATAGATCAATTAAACAACCTTCATCCTTGTACACTTTTCTCTCAAAAGTTCACTGCTGTGAAACAAAGTTGCAATTTTGACAATGGAGAATTATGGCAATGATGTAAGTTTTAATAGAATGAAAATATTAGCTGGAAGGGTGTCAATTTCTATTTATTATTTATGCAAACCATAAAAATCTCGTGTTCATCACAACATAATGAATAACCATCCAGCAGGCTTGGTGGGCTCTGTTCTTCAGCTGATTGAGTTTTGTAATTTCTTATGGACTGGGTATTAAGAATAGAAAAGCAGATGTGTTATCTTGAAAATGTGATCCAAACACTTCATCTGACAACCATGAAAAAAATACTCCCACCTTCTTCATAGCAATTACTGCATTGATAAACCCAGCCAAATTAATTAAGAAAATCAATGAGACTTCTTAGAATGTAATACCAGAAAGAGTACCAGAAGTTAAATATTCACTCTTGAAGGAATATTGAAGAACGATATCCATGATTATGTCATTGATTGCAAAGTTTGTGTTAGAGCTAAACCTGCTTCTGATCTTCTAGTCGGTCTGTTGTAATATACCCCCACTGCAACTAGACCTGGGAATTCATAAGCATGGATTTCATCAATCACCCACATCTATCTTGAAACCTCTTTAGAACCATGCTAGTTATAGATGAACATTTTTCAGGTGGCGAATGTGTTGTAATCGCATGCTGGCATACAGCCGGCACATGTCATGCATCAACAGCATTTCTAAAGCTTTTTAGGTGTACGGTAGAGTCAGCTGTTACAGCTGTGTTTTCTCCGCTAAAAACGGAGGCAGCAGCAGTAGCCACAACAGCAAAGTTAACGGCAACATTAAATGTAGCAGCAGCAATAGGGAGAATCGAATCGGAGGCTGTTGTGCTTTCCTCGCGGAGGGCAGAGTCAGCCGCAGCAGCTGCGCTAGTCAAAGACGCAGATAAGCCGTCTCTGCATAAAGCGGAGGCAAAGGTGGCTAAAATAGAAAACCCACACTTGTCTGCTGGTCAGACAGGTTGTGTATTGTTAATCATTATAAAGCAGTTAGATGAGAAGGAAAAAGAGATAAGAAATACCTGGCCAAAAAGTCATGAACAGCTAGCAGTACACGTAGCGATGTACAGTATAAGGAGAATACCATACAGATTAAGCAACGACCGCTCAGTGTTAAAGTGTGTGCTTTGATTTTGGGGTATTTTGACCCTGAGAAACAGGAGAGAAATGCAGGAGAACTTAGTTTGTCACAGATCGCTGCACTCTCATATCTGCTTGCTGATAACAGAGCCGCTCTTGTTGAAAGGCAAGGACAGGCAGCTATTACGCTGCACACCAGAGCACAGTTTATAGCAGTGCAGATTGCTGATGGGACAGGAGGCAATCAGTCAAGTATGTTATTAGTTGTGCAGGAAGAACAGGCAGAGGTGTTTTATGGTTGCAAGCGTCTTGGTGAGATCAGCTTACAGCAGCAGAGAACAGCGGTGGAGGAGTAGTTTTTAGGTGTCAGCGAGGGGTGGAAAGAAAACCCCTGAGGCCAGCGTTTAAAAGGTGGTCCCCTGCAACTGGGATAAGCGGTGTGATAGTGAAAACCTGCACACACTGACAATTCTTTTTAAGGAAAAGCACGTTTTTGTCTTTGATTTACATTTAAAACTGCATTGATCCTGGTAACTTTAAAGGTGAACAGCTGTTACAGGCTATATGGCAGTGAAAGATCCAGCAACAGCAGTAAAAATGAAGCTGGTTATTGGGAGCACACCTTTCAAAGCCCGTGTTGATTAGTGCTGCAGAGTGTCACAAACACGAGGCAGAGTCATATAAAGGTTTGGGGCAGCCACTCGTATAATCTGGTATCCTGGCTGCTAAAGTAATGTTCAGTAAATACAGCACTGACGTGCACAAAACCGAGTCGAAAACAGAATTGAGGGAAGAGGGAAAAGGTGGAGGCTTTTAAAGGGGAAGACAGGAAGTGAAGTCAAAGAGGTTGGGCTCAAGTAGTTCTTCTGTCATTGGTGCGAGCCTGGACATGACATCACAGGGGCCGGAGCCAGCAAGGTCTCCTTCAATTGGTTCGGTCCCAGAAGTGACGTCAAGAAGACCAGGTAGGATCTTCCGTGAATGGTCTGCAGGCAAGGGAGAAAAAGAGTCGGTGCACTCTGCCACATCCCGGTATGTCTCGGAACTGTCCTTACTCAAGCCCTTTAGCTGCCTCCCATGCGCATGTGTGTGACACGAGAAAACAATATTTACTATATATTGGACAGACAGTGTACGAGGAAAGCTGCTATAATGTGAGGGTTATTTGTATGTAGTAATGAAGGAAAGTGTAAGTGACAATATGGTATGCATTTGATTAGTGATGGTCAAATGCAACAATTGGTATGAAAATGGCAGTAGCATAAAAAACAGCCAATGCAAAATTTTGACTGAAAGAAAAGGAAAAGAGTAAGAATGTTTTCTTCCATTATTCTCTACTGCACTGCATTTTCTGTATAATTCTGATGTTTATCCAGTATTTTAAAAATGTTATACCAATAGTTAATTCATAACTTTTGGTAAAACTGACCAGTTCTAAGTGTGGAGCAACTGGTGGATTTGTATAGCCATTGTAGACTGCAGGGCATGAGTTGAATAATGGGACTGAAAACTAAGTGAATTAAAGAAAGAAATACAGGAGATGAAAGCAAAGCAAGTGTTTGTATATGAAAGCTTTTGAAAGAATTAAAAGTAAATTTGGAATGGCCATTTTAGCAGTTAGTTGGAATGAAATTCTTATTGGCTTTTCAAGCAGCACATTTATATGGGGAATAAGAAAATGGAAGGCAGTGGCTTACCATCCAGTTTCTGGTGCTCAGCATTTAGAACAAAGGGGTGGAAAATCTAAACACAGTAATGTGGCAGACACTAATTTGGAATTGACACACCACTTGAACTTGGAATAGGTGTTTAAGATTTAGGCAACCCAGCTTCCATCTTGCATACACCATCTCTGGCACTTGAAGAAATAAAGACAAGAGCTAAAGAAATAACAGAACTCTCCAGGAGTTACTAGCATCAACTAGCCAAGGATTCAGAATACTTATGGAATCATTATGAAATGACAATGGCAAATTTTGCAGTATATCTGATGGGATCCTAGCATAAGAACTGCATCTGCTGATAAATTTTTCTTTTTCTGCTAATTGTAGGAGCTGTGAAATACTTCAAATGTCCTTAGTGAGCCAAATCTGCTTGAGGGACTGAGTACTTGGGCAGTAGGAAGCAACTGGAAGGGCATGGGAACACACTACCAACCTGGATGGCCAAGGGTTTGAAGGACTCACAGTTCATCTTTAGTTTGTCTGACCAAAATAGGGGTGGAGTGTTATAGTGTATAAAATCTGTACATTTTTGGTTTCATTTTCCATTATATTTTGGTCAAGATAAGACAACAGATGAACTACATTCAGAACAAATCAAAGCATGTCATCTTCCCTTACACCTCACTTTTATAACAGTTGTTCACAGCATAGTGTTAAAATGGTATTACAGCCTGGGAAAAGAAGACTGAGCCATGCCTCAGGCTATTGATTACTTTATGGATGGACATCTGGGGCAACAATTTGGTTTACAGCATGGGAAAGGAGGACATGAGGCAATATCAAAGAACTTTATTATCTGGGAAGAGTTTGAGCAAAATTCATCCATCATATTGACAGCCAGCCAATCAGGTGCATGTGTTGTGAAACCACAGCATGACATTTCATAATAAATATGCCTCATTTTGAAAGCAACATCGGAAGAAGAAAGTGAGGATGCAAGGAAGGAGGGAGGAAGAAGAACAGACAAAGACGTCACTGGTCATCAGAAAAGCATCATGAACATCGATTGCTAAATCAAACTCCTCCCTGGGACATTCATCCTTGTCATCTCTACCTTTTTTGTAAGCTTTTCCTAAAGACTATATATATTCAGACCTTCCTATCAGTACCTATTTTTTATTATTCTTTGTTCCAGTGGTATTATTATTATTCTTGTAATAAATAGCATGCTGCCTTTAACTTTCTATGTTTTGTCTTAATGTCTATAGAGTGATTGAAGTAATAAGTTAGATTTCTTTGAGCACCTGGTGCAGCCAGATTTTTGCCATTACTTCTGTGCTGCAAGGTTTATTTTGGCTGCGAGAGAGGAGCTCCACTCAATAGTTGGAACAGTACGAAAAGAAGGTATTCTTGGGTGATAAATGGCCTATAGTCAAGAGTGCTGAGTCTTTGTATGTTTTAATGTATTCTTGTAGACCAAGAGTAATATTTAGGTCTGAGATATCATTAAAACATTGTATGTTGTTCGTGCCGATAATAAGCAAGTCTCTTGAAGTGCTGAGTGATAGGCTGTGTTATATCTAAAGCACTTGTGTGGTTTAAAGTGCTAAAGGTTAATCAGTGTGTGTGTGTCATTCATGGGGCACTGTTGTGGTTAGGGTCTGTGTGTATGCGCATAGCTGTATATGTGGGTGTTTATCTTAAAATGCAACAGTAGACCAACCCGATAACGAACTTGATGAGAACACTTACCCTTGAGGAAACAGGTAAACAGTAAGTAGAGGAAAATACTACGATAATACACGTGCCTCAATTTGTTTCCAGGTTTTGGCAATGCTTGTGTGAAAGAATTAGTTGTTTTTTAAATGTAACCAGAGGCTATTATCCTCAAGACGATGGATAAAACAGAAAGGGTTATAAGGGATTTAGAAAATAACCTGAGAATTACTGTGGATGCATTGTATAAGAATTGAAGGTCCATGAATATGAAGGTCATGTAATTCAGAATCTCAATGCCTTGGTTCAGTTGGACAATATTTGGTCCATGGTAAAAGATTTGTATCTAAAGAATCATCTTAGTTTCTGTTGAGAGATTTACCTGCACCTGGTTCTTAAGATTCTTCCACTTATATTACCCAAATAAATCAGACACCTTCAGAGTAGGGCTGCATTATAATTAAATTACTATTGACTAGCAAAATACCCGCGCTTCGCAGCGGCGAAGTACTGCATTAAAATTTTTATTAAGAAGAAAATTAAACCTTTTTAAACTGAGGGAAAATATACCAATAATTATTTGTTAAGGATCTCTTTTTATACCACATTGTGAGTTCGGCCCTCCGGTTGTAATATGACCAAGCTGTGCGCTGAGCTTACTCTTGAGCATGCAACTTACAGTTGGCCATGTGAACAGTAATCTTGTTTCAAATCTCACAGCTTGGATTGCTGCTGTCATAATCGGTTTGAGTTTCATGGTTTGTTTCAATTACGACAGTATTTGCAGGACTTGTGTTGAAGTGACATTCGGCATCTGTCAAGCGTTGTAAGCATACAACCGGTTTCATCGATAACTTCACATCCAGCTTTTGAGAGTTTAAACATTCATAAACATCAAAGTGTCCACTACTGAAATCGTCACCTGTGAATCTAAGATGTTTAACAGGCATTGGCAGTTGTCGAAAGGTGTAAAATATTTGGCCATTTCGGTACCCTTGAAAGCGACAACCAAACAATTCAGCGGCAGCCATCAACTCACATGCAAAACCATAGGTGAAGGGCTTAAGCATTTCACTCTTCTAGTGCTCCTGTGTAGTATAATTATCTCCTGTACCGTCATCAGTCCACTCCTTGATCCTGTCCCAGTCATTCAATACATAAGACACAATGTTCCTCCGGATATCAAGAGTGAGCCTGATATGGCCGTGCAATATGTAACAAAGAGAATAGAAAAGGTAGGTGCCATCTCCGGGCATGGAAACCACTCGGTAAGTGACAGTTCTTTGATCGATGGTGATCACCTCGATAGACATGGTAATGGAGGTATGGTTGGAATGATAAAGGAAATGGGTACCTGAGCAATGTAAAGTAAGTCTAAAATACCTACACAATAACTATAATCGTAATAAACGAACAATAAAACAGCGGAGAAGCCATGGATTAAATAAAAAGGCTGTAGTTATCAGTAGGGAGACGTGAATCCCGTAGCGAAGCAAGGAAGGGAATGTAGAGACTGGAGCGACGGACGGCCTTATATAGGCAGGCAGCCAACAACGTGGGAGGTGTTGGGATGGGGGGCCCAACGCCACCTCACACGGTGACCGAGCTGCAGGCTATGTACGTATATATGTACATAAGTAGGATTCAGTTAGCGTTGGGAACCCGTGTACCAAATTTCTTGAAGATGGGCCCATAAGTAACACAGACTGTTGAAAAGTTCAATATGGCGGC
>JANRMT010062791.1:106196218-106262435 GCA_026402145.1 Polypterus bichir lapradei | reverse complement strand
GATATAATTACACGCCGGGCCGGATGTGGCCCGTGGGCCTTGAGTTTGACTCATATGGACTAAATAGAACTTGAAAAGAAATATTTTTTGGAATGTGATCGCGCAAGTCAGTACATTGAGCCCGTGTGCTATTGTGGTTTTGCTTGTGTGCTTCAGTAAGTTACCGTCCCCTCGCTCTTACTTTTTTACCGTTCATCTAATGAATACACTGAGTATGGCTTTACCAAAACAATCATTGATCGCGAATAAAGTATTCATTATTCATGAAGCTTCAATAGGTGAATAGGTGATCTGTCTTTCTGCGTTAACCGCATGCGTTTTCATACGTCTCAAACTAAGGGGATGCGAGGTTAAAATAAATCGAGAAGCGCGCGTACATACTTAGTGCATCCCCTCTCGGGAATCAAACCTCGGACGTGGGCGCTAGAGGCGAATGCTTTACTATCGCGCCATGGCATGTGGTTTATCTATTTGAGCGTAGCAGTGTAATTCGGTTTTTGTTCAGCACTCTTTGGAACTGTTACTTTTTGTTTGCGCACTGCGTCAGTTCACGTGAGCCGCTGAATATGGTTTTATATGTCACTCGCTCGCTTCTAATTGTTTCGCTGCCTTCTTAATTATATAATGCATGTTTTCTAAAGCGCATTTTGTCCGGGCTTTCTACGTAATGCGTGATTACGTGAGAGGCGTGATGATGTCATACAAAACTCCGCCCCTACAGCTGAACTCCATTACAGTAAATGGAGAACAATAGCTTCTAGTTATGACCATTATGCGTAGAATTTCGAAATGAAACCTGCCCAACTTTTGTAAGTAAGCTGTAAGGAATGAGCCTGCCAAAATTCAGCCTTCTACCCACACGGGAGGTTGGAGAATTAGTGATGAGTCAGTCAGTCAGTCAGTGAGTGAGTGAGGGCTTTGCCTTTTATTAGTATAGATAATAATTCTCCATGTAGGGAGAACCCAAGTCGCATAAATTAACTCTCCATTTACATCTTCATTGTTTTGAACTTCATAGGATAATTTTGTATTACTATTATATACAAACAACTTTAATTATTCATTGATTTATTTGCAGTTATGCAATTCTGTTTTGTTTATTGTAACGGCCATTTTGAGACTCCTATTATTAAAATGCAACTCATAGTTGCTAGGAAGAATGCTACTGATAGTCATGCATCATAATGTCACCTAATGTGATGCTTTACAAGCAGAAGCCATACCATTTTTTTTTTGTATATTTATATATTATTTAGCACATTTAAACTGCTACATAATCAAATACAAATATACATATAAATATTGTTAAACCATGTGAACTTTAGTAAAATTTGTCGTTTTATTGATCTTTATTTTATATTTATATAAAATTGTGAAACAAATCCTGACATTTCAAAACAAGTGGATCTTATGGGGTCAGTGGCAGTGTGCTTTGATTTGGGGATGATACTGTGCTGGTCTGGTCTACACATTTATGGTGACACGATTAAGTTGGCATCGTCACAGTTGCAGTGTGGCTCAGAGCTGCAGACTCACAGAGGACCAAAACCAAGACTAAGAGCAGTTGCGGTGTAATTTTTGGAGTCGGGGAGAGGGAACAAAGTTACATACTAATTTAGACCACCTTGTGAGCAGTTTTAATAAACTTAGTAAGGAAGATAATGTTACAAATTCAGCAAACTTCAAACACACCATTAAGTACATGAAATAGCAGAAATGTGCTATTAAAAATACTCGAACCATATTTTATATTTATATTTGGACCGAAGTATAGCATGTTACTGATTCAAATATATTTAACTCAATGCCACAGAAGAAGACAAACAATGCATGTAAATATTTAAATTGTGTAATATAATGAATATAAAAATATGGGTCAAAATACATTTAACCATTAATCTTTTGTGAAAAGTTGAAGAGTTTGTGTCTCTAATTAACAATCGATTGGCCACTGCATTGAAACTTGCTGCTAATTTATTGCATGCTTTGTTTGTTCAGTGTTGTGGAGATAACTTTGTGAGTGATGTCCGGATCTTAAATGAGGTCTCCCACACTCCAGTGGAGGATACTACTATGTATACGTATTACTGTTTATACCTGCGCACATACTTTACGTAATTCTGGAAGATTCCACCAGGTGGCAGAGCCAGATACCACCATGGTGAGAAAACGTTCGGCTTCACTGTGTTGTGAATTGCCATTAAATTACAAGGACACCTTGCCACAATATCATTCCAGCTAGCATTGGGCAAGAGGCAGAAACAAAATCCCTGGACGGGGCATCAGCTCATCGCAAGGTGAATACAAGCACACACATACACTAGCGTAATTTTTTCGTTTCACCAAATCCCCAAAACTTCATGTCTCGGGAGGGAAACCAGAGCACACTGTGGAAACCCATACTGCACTACTTCTCCACCACCGTGCCACAACAACATGTGTAATTATTATCAATATTCATTATTTAAATGAAGTTAATGACTTATCTGTATGCAATTCATCATGGAAATTATATCAAATGTAAATCTAAGGATTCTAAATGTACAGAGAGCTAGAATATCATAAATGTAATGTGTTCTGTGTGTGGCGATTACTGCTGTCAGTTCAGGAGGAAGCCCAGGAAGCACATAGCAATTAACAAATGGGTCAGTTTTAAGATGACGTTTATGACAGTCCATTTTAATGATATTTTAAGATTAAAGCCGAAATTCCACTTTAATCACAAAATAGACCTTTTCACCATGCCCTTAATTTTTCTCTATGGCTCAAATACGCTACCGTACATTTTGATGATGTAGTGAAGGTGCAAAAAAAAAAAAAAAGACAGCACAGAAGATGGTATGTGAAACCTTTAAAATGTATCGTGTCATTATGTTTGGGAATATGCGATGCTTGAATATAAAAGCACCACAAATGTATTTGTATCTCGACATTTTGCATCACCACATCAAACTATTCATCAAACATTGAAGCACACACATCCCAGCAACTCGCGTACATGTCTTGTTAATTGCTGAAGATTTGCTCAGAGGATGAGTCAAATGAACGCTGGGAATGCATGGCAGCCATGATGTGTGCGCATAAGCTTTCTGAGCGTGAAGTATAAACGAGCCCTTAGTAACTGTTGAATTAATTCAGTTGTTAGGAAAAGCTTGGTGCAAAATGAAAGATAAGTATTAACTCTTTTGTATTATCTACCAGATTAAGAGCTACCCCCCCCGACTCCAGGGTGTCATACACGTACTGTATATTTACACTCATGAGTATAACATATAAAAATAAAATGAGCTGAAGGGTGGTCTTCCTTAGAAAAGCAAAGCCAGCTGTCACTCGTAAATAAGATTGAGGGGCAGCCATATAAAGTATGAATAACTGGATACGTGTATTGCGTGGATGCGTGTGAAGTAAAGCTGAATCAGAAAAATGCTGGTGATAGAGACTGTGAGATGTTAGAAATTACATGATTGTAGCAGCAAAATAGGTACTTTTAGGTAGAGATGAAATTTCTAGGGCATAATCTACATGCATAATGTCCACAGAATTCACACTAAAACATGGCGTACGGACAAAAGTGGAAATGTGCGTACGCACAAAAAAATCCAGATGCATAAATCTGTATGTACACCAACTTCCATGTTCTTCCGCTACATAAATCCCGGTCAGCGTGAAAAGTAACAGATGTGCATGTTCCTGCCATCCCACCTTGTATCCTCCCAGAATTATACCTCTATGATTATGTAAATAAATATTAATAGCCCTTAACTTCAGTGCTCTGCGAAAAGATAATGGTAAAACCACAGGGGAAAAATAGAAGAGTTTCAGTGAGTACCAAGTGGAGGCAAGAAAAAAACGTACTATTTGTTGGTTTAAACAGTGGTATAAACAACAAAAGGAAGCTGATCGAGTGACAGAGTGGCAGAGAAATTAGAAAGTTCAAGTTCACAAAGTCACACAGTGCCCGAAATAAAAAAAAAGTTGTCAGATATCAAAGTCACCATGAAAAGACGAGTCGTAGCTCACTGTCTGAGTGTCATATGGAAAAGTATTAGGGTACAGGGAAAAGAAAAAAATAGGGACACTGTGGGAAAAAATGCTCGAAATGTCAACTTTAATCTCAAAATTTCCACTTTAATCACATAGTTTTTGTCATTAAAGTAGAACGTCATATACTTCATCTTAAAATCGTTTAATTTAGTTATGATGGGATTTGAGAAACTAGTAAAGTAGCACATTAAATGCTTTGCTTTGTATGTGTTCTTCTATGTGCTCTATGTGTGTGAATCACTACGTCCTTCTTAAACGGGTTTTATGTTACGCCGACAGGACACAGAATTACATTCGTGATATCACAGCTTGCTGAACAATTTAAATACTAAGATATATACTTGATATAATTTTCATGATGATAGGAATTAAAGCATGTATTAAACATGGGAACGCAGTGGCGCAGTGATAGTGACAAACTGGCACTCTGTCCAGAGATTGTTCCTGCCTCCCGCAAGATGCGCGTGTGACCTTCGATGAAATAATTTATTGCAGCAGTACTGTCTCTTTCAAACGTACTAAACCCCAATTCCTGTCCTTACTTTTCTTTCTCTAAGTAACTAATTGTCACACAACCAGGTCTGTAATAGATGTAAAGACATCTGTAAGCTGAAAACTCTGATTCTTCAAAACTTTTAAGGAACATTGAAATATCTTCGTAGTACATGTTTAATTACTCCATCTATCTATCCATCCAGGTCGCGCGTATCCCAGCAAACATATACTGTGAGGCAGGAACATTCCCTGAATGGGGCGCCAGCTCATTGCTAGCGCTGTGACACAGAGTCCTTGCATGTTTAATTCTTAACAATATAGATTATTTAAATGATGTTAAAATTTTATCTGTATAATGTATTAAACACATTGCTGCATTTTATCTAAAAATGATATGAAGAGCTAAAAGATAGTGCTTGAAAATCTAAATCGACTTAGAAGCCAGTCATCATCATATGTAAATACGTGCTTTATAAAGTGGCTTAGGTTGTGCAATATTATAACTATATCACAGGTTTACAGTGAGGTAATTGTACTTATAAGTACAAACAGTTCTACCAGGAGCACTTGATGGACTGATTGAGTGCATTTATAGTTCTTGGGATGAAACTGTTTCTGAACTACGAGGTCCCTACAGGAAAGGCTCTGAAGCATTTGCCATACTGTACGGAATATGTTCAAATAGACTGTGCGCATGGCTGAGGCAGCGTGTGCTTGATGCTGTATCCTGATAATTCTCTTTCCGATCAGCTGCTGTAGAGCTGTGGTTCAACACTCAGATACAGAGGGATAAATACTCCCAGTGGTGCAGTGAGAGGAACAACGCTAAAGCAGCTATGGTATTTGGAATAATTTGGCCATTCCGTGGACCATTATATTGTTACAGGTTAATTACAATCAGATGCCTTAAATTAATAAATGATATGTGGTTGATTTCAGTGTATTTGATTAAACCACGTCAGGGATGTGGATCTAAAATAGAAAGGGAAACTACACTGGAACAATAGCACTGCTTTGATGCTAGTTGCCTCCAGTTTGCAAAACCGAGCACAGAACTTGCGTACGCCAGGGACTGAGATGGCGTGAAAATGTGCATGGCTTTACGCCAAGTTTAGGTTTTATACATCGCAATGTGAGAGCGGAAACGGTCGTACACAACATTCTTCTACTTCTTTCAGCTGCTTCCGTTAGGGGTTGCCACAGCGGATCATCTTTTTCCATATCACTCTCACAGCACCACTCGGAGTATTTATATCACTGTATCTAAGTGGGGAATCACAGCTCTACAGCAGCTGATTGGAAAGAGAATTATCGGTATACAGCATCAAACACATGCTGCCTCAGCCATGCTGTCTATTGAACTGCTCTCATACAGCAAATGCTTCAGAGCCTTTTCTCGTGGTTCAGAAACAGTTTCATCCCAAGAACTATAAACGCACTCAATCAGTCCATCAAGTGCTCTTTGTAGAACAATTTGTACTTATAAGTACAATTACCTCACTGTAAACTTGCAATACAGTTATAATATTGCATAACCTGAGTCACTTTTTAAAGCGCGTATTTACATATGATGACGATATCATTTTTAAGATGAAAAGCAGCAAAATATGTTTATTATACAGATAAAACTTTAACTTAATGTAAATAATCTATACTGTTAATAATTAAACATGTGAGGACACGGTGTCACAGGGCTAGCAAGGAGCTTTAACTCCGTTCACAGATCGTTCCTGCCTCGCGCTGTATTCTTGCTGGGACTGGCACGACACTGGAAGGATAGATGGATAGAATAATTAAATATGTACTATGAAGATATTTCAATGTTCTTTAAAAGTATTGAAGAATGAGCGTTCTAAGCTTACAGATGGCTTAACGTCTATTACAGAGCCGATTGTGTGGTGATTGGGTATTTGGAGAAAAAAAAAGGAAGGACAGGAATTAGGGGTCAGTACGTTTGAAAGAGACAGTACTGCTGCAATAAATTATTTCATCGAAGGTCGCGCACGGCGCAGCATGAACAATCACTGTGCCAACGTGTTCCTATGTTTAATAACATGCTTTAACTCCTGTCATCATGAAAATGATATCAAGTATACACCTCAGTATTTTAATTATTCAGAGAGCTGTAATATCATGAATGCAATAGATTCTTTCGGAGGAAGAGAAAACCTGTTTAAGAAGCACGTAGTGACTCACACATAAAGAGCACATAGAAAATCAAATACAAAACAAAGCATTTAACGTGCTACATTAGTTACAATGGTATTTGAGAAACTAGTAAATAAAACAATTTTAATATGAAGTATATGATGTTCTACTTTAATGACAAAATAAACTACATGATTAAAGTGGAAATTTCGAGATTAAAGTTGACATTTCGTGCTTTTTTTCCCACTGTGTCCCTATTTTTCTTCTCTGTACCCTAATAAGCTTTCATATGACACTCAGACGGTGGGCTATGACTCGCCTTTTCACGGTGACTTTGATATCTGACTTCTTTCTTATTTCGGGCACTGTGCGACTTTGTGAACTTGAGCTTTCAAGTTTCTCCGACACTCTATGTCACTCGATCAACTTCCTTTTGTTGTTTATACCACTGTTAAAACCAACAAATAGTACATTTTTCCTTGCTTCCACTTGGTTTTCACTGAAATTCTATTTCCCCCCCTTGCTTTTGCCATTGTCTTTTCACAGAACGCTGAGCTTAAGGGCTATTTATATTGATTTGCATATTCAAAGAGGCGTAATTCTGGGAGGAGTTTGGGGAGTGGCAGCAGGCATGTGCACGTGCGTTACTTTTCATGCTGACCGGGATTTATGGAGTGGAAGAACATGGAAGTTGGTGAATGCACAGATTTATGCATCTGGATTTTTTTGTGCGTATGAATATTTCCGCTTTTGTCCTTACGCCATGTTTTAGTGTGAATTTTACGCATAGCGTTATGCATGAGGCCACTGGAGATATGTGTGATCCCATTTTCAAACATAGATTGATTCGGTTTGTTTAGATAGTTTGTCCACTTCTGATTTGGCTTCAGTCTCTCTAGGCCCCACTATAGGCAGCGCCTTGGAAAAATCAGTAGCACCAGTTTTTCCAGAGGGTGAATGGGTAGTAGTCTAATAAGTCAAATAAAAGCATAACCGTTGTAAATAATTGGTATGATTTTTGGGATTTAGCAAGAGAGATGGAGGAAATTTTTTGTTTTTTCCCAAAATATGTCTGTAGAGCTGCCTGGCTGACTGATCAGAGCACCATCCAGGCCACAGCCACTTAAGTCACAAGTTGTTGTTTATCCCACCAGTTACTATCCTGTAGCTGTTACCCAGAATCCCTGTTATGGGGCACCCTAGAAGTGTAGTCTTGAAGCAAAAATTAAATCACTTGATAGCCAAAGAATAAAGAGCATAATTAGATCAAGAGTTAAAATCAGATACTCCACTAGGGGTATCTGTATAAGTAAGTTCATTCAAATTTAAAAAAATAAATAAAATAAGTTTAGATTGTTCTAATGTTTTAAAGCTGCCTTGCTAAGTGATTATTAAGTACAAAATCTGGTTTGTCTTTTCACTGAAACCTACTTTAATAAACTTGACAGTGTTCCCTAAGTCAGGGCAGCACCAAATGGTCATACACTCATTCATAAATTAAGAAGTAGCCTTGGGATAATTCTGTATGATGAATTATAAAACGTTTCAGAAAATGTAGGTGAATTAACATCCTTTGAGGTACTCAAATTAGATATTAAAACAAATTACAGCACAATTGTAGTATTAGTCTACAAACCACACAGGGCCAAATTCACTGTTCATGGCTGAATTTGACAGCCTCCTATCTGATTTAACCATAAATTATACTCATGTAGTGTTGACAGTGGATTTTAATGTACATATTGATTTGGAAACTGACACTTATTACAAATGTTTTACTTATTCGTTAAACAGCATTGCCAGATTGTCAACAGTCTAACTGATAGTCATAACCACACATTAGATCAAATTATTACTTATACAGTTGAGATTTAAAAATATGAATATTTCTTAATTAAGTTTTTTCTGATCACTGCTTAATTACATTTGATTTAGTTTTGCCCTTACCAATACACTTGCAGATTAAAACAAGGACACCTAGATTGTCTGCATCAAAATTTGTAGATATTTTGAGAAACCCTAGCATAATTGTAGAAAACAATCAGCTAACATGAAATTATAATGTGACTTTGAAAGAGGCTCCGGATACAGTATCTCCCATTAAAACAAAAGTGGTTAAAATGAATAGAATCTCATCCCAGTTTAATAAGAATACTCAAGCTCTTAAATTAGAATGTTGAAAACTGGAGTGTAGATGGAGAACAACAAAGCTGCAGGTCTACTGAATTGCATTGGACATAAAGTATTAAAATTATAAAAAAGTTCTCTCATAGCTCATTCTGACCACTATTCTAAATTAGTGAATAACAATAATAATCCTCATATACTGCTTATACTGCATATCTAACAAATGGAAATTTTGAACTACAATGCAAAATACCTTTCTGACTTTATGAACTTCTTTTTATGAACTTCTTTAATGAGAAAATTGGCAATATAAAATCCCAGATTTCAGCGTCACCTCATAAAAGTAATAGTAGATTAGCAAACTCGGTCTCATCTTGTGCACTTCACTTTAGTAATTTTAATTTGGAAACAGAACAGGGAGACATAACTTTAATTTCTACAATTAAATTTACCATTTGTTTCTTAGGGCAGCACGGTGGTGCAGTGGGTAGCGCTGCTGCCTCCGAGTTAGGAGACCTGGGTTCGCTTCCCAGGGTCTTCCCTGCGTGGAGTTTGCATGTTCTCTGTGTGAGTTTCCTCCGGGTGCTCCGGTTTCCTCCCACAATCCAAAGACATGCAGGTTAGGTGCATTGGCAATTCTAACTTGTGCTTGGGGTGTGTGTGTGCCCTGCAGTGGGCTGGTGCCCTGCCCGGGGTTTGTTTCCTGCCTTGCACCCTGTGTTGGCTAGGATTGGCTCCAGCAGACCCCTGTGACCCAGTAGTTAGGATATAGTGGGTTGGATGGATTTGTTTCTTAGATCCAGCACCAACTAAACCAGTATAAAGCTGAATAGATGTTTTGGCAACACCTATTCTAAGCATTATAAATAGTTAATTACTGAATTGTGCAATTTGTGATGTACTCAAAATGTTAGTTCTCTCTGTTACTTAAAAAGCCATAGCTATACCCACAAATACTTAATAATTATCCATTTCAAATCTATTCTTTCTCTCTAAAATAGTTTAAAAAGTAGTCTCAATTTACATGTCACAAAATATTTGGGAAATTCTAGCCTGGCTTCTGTGCCGGTCATAGTACAGACTCAGCACTAACCTGTGTTGTGGACATCATCCTAATATCCTCTGATGAAGAAAATTCCATAGTAAATATGTTGTTAAATTTAAGCACAGCATTTGACACAATTAACCATTCTTTTTTATTACACAGGTTGGAAAACTACATTGGGTGCAAAGGCAATGTGCCTGCCTGGTGTAGTTCTTATGTAACAAATTGATACCAAATTTGTACATACTGTAAATGTGGTGATGGTACTCCATCATTATGCAGAGAAGATAAATATGATGTCTCACATGGCTCAGTTCTGGGACATTTACTGTTTTCACATTACATTCTTCAATTTTAAACTATCATTAGAAAACATAACATTAATTTCCACTCATATAAAGATGACACCAAGTTATACATTTTCTTTTAGACCAAATGACTTTTCTCTGAGGATGTTCTTAATTACTTGTGTCAGTAAGATAAAGATGTGGATGGATGAGAACTACTTATCTCCCAATACAGAAAAAACAGAAATGGTATTTACTGGGGGGCTTGAGTGTGTTTTAGAATGGCTGGGTAGACTTGGTATGAGCAGGATTGTGCAGAGTTTCAAAAATAAAAAGGGTCAAAAGACATTGTATGTATGCCTTGTGTTGTCATACTCTATTGTACGTTATAAGATTTTATCCTTTCCATTTTACACTAAACCTGTTTATTTCACCATAAAATTCCATTTTTGGAAAGTACTTTAATGGTGTTAACTGTGTAACTGGTAAATTACTTTTAAGATAGGTGCTCTGGTTGTTATTCTGGCTCACACATAATTATATTAGATTTAGAATCCTAAAATTGTTCTCTTTTTATAAAACCAGAAAGAATATTAAAAAATTATGAGAAGATATAACAAACAGTACCTAATTGCTCCACAAACTACGGTATGATTGACCTGCAATATTAGAGATGTCACTAAAACTTTATAAAAGTTTTTATTTTTTCACATTAATAAACCGTTACAAGCATATACAATGGATGAATAGTTTCAATTTTTTATAACACAAAACAATCTATGAAAAATAAATGATTTGTAAAAACTTAAAAAAGCATTGCATGTTATTGTCTTATTAAGAAAAGTTACTATTAAGTGTTACTAGTATATAAATTATACCACTAATGCAAAAATTATTATTAAGTAATATTTATAATAAATGTATTGTACATGAATAATTTGAAAATGGCATCAAATAAATCAAATAAACAATATGATAAACCAAGTTAAATTATTCAATTAGAAACTGCAAAATGAATACAAAACTGGAATCTCTAGATCACCAAGAAAAAGAAAAAAAATTATCAAAGATATTAACTTTAAAACTTTAACATACGAGTAATCGCATTTGTTTCCAATTACATTCTTATATGCCCACACGTTTTCTACAAGTTTTTCCATATGGGAAAATGATTTTTTGAAACCCAAACCAGTTAGAATTAAATTTGGTATTCCAGATCAACCTGTATATTACCTAATGGTTTTTGGATACCCGCACCCCTAGGTCAAATATCCATAGGTTCAAGCAGTGAACATGTCATTGCAAAGCACAAAACCTAAATCTAGTAACATTTTCATGTGCACTGAACATTTTCCTCATTTTTACGCTAAACTTAATTCTCCACAGCAACCATGTGACAGAAAGATCAACTTACTACTTGCATGCATGTATCGTTTGCACATTTTCCCTACATACACCTGTCGTTAATGTGCCTTCTCTCACATACTTTCTTCTGCCAGCTCATCTTAGCTAATTTTGTTCATGCTTTTCTTTTTCATTTAATTATGCACCACTCAGGTAGACTAAAAATCATATTTATTTGAGAAGAATCCTTGGGCTAAAATGGTTATACTGTATTGCATAAGATCATATTTCAATGAACACGTCATGGTGTATTGTTTTCAACATTGTACTACCATATTTTACTTAAACCATATATAAACACAGAGGTCTGGGCAAGTAAATGGAAGTGTGGCTTATGACAGTATATTTTCCTTAAAATTAAACAATATTTGTATTTTATTCCTAGAAAAACAATTTTGACATGAAATAAATAAAACTGCCTTGGCTATCTTGATAACATAAGGGCGAGACCGATGCTCTAGAGTAAGGAGGAATAAGCTATTCAAAATGTATCGATAATTTATAATATTGCTGCTTGATGGTAAATATTGTCCAACTAGTTTTCATTTTATTCCAGGAGGTATATATTAGACACGCAGAGAGCAATTCTCAAAAGAATACAATTCTCAGAATTTCTTTGGTTTCTTTGGTGTTGGCATCTTTATAAATCCATGCAATGAGTGAATAAAATATTGATAAAGTCTACAGCTTTAATGTATTTTAGGAAATGGAAATAGTAGTAATTGTAGATTTCTATTGCCCGATTCCTAAAAATATAACTTGCTCCAAAGTCTGCAGTTTCATTTGCTGCTAATCTGGCTCTGCTTGTGGTGTTTGTAACAGAAATCATTCTTGCAGTATGTGGAAACCTGGCTCTGATCATCTCAGTTTTACATTTCAAGCAGCTTTATACTCCATCAAATGTTCTTATACTTTCCATGGCATTTGCTGATTTTATTATTGGAATATTCAGCATGCCTGTTCATTTTCTTCAGACAACGGAAGTGTGCTGTTTTAAAAGTGCAGTGTTCTGTTTCGCTCATCTGCTTACCTACACATCAGTTACAAATATTTCTGTTCTTCATCTTTTATTTCTTGCTTGTGATCGTTATTATTCTGTCTGCTATCCCGTGTTTTACACTACGAAAGTCACATTTAAAGTAATCTGGATGTTGGTAGTTACTGTGTGGTCTTTGGTCAGTAATTTATGTTTTTGTTTCATCATATATCATGTTTTATGTGAATTTTATTGCAACTGTCACTGAATATGAAGGAAATGCTCTCTACATTTTACCATTTCTTGATTCATCTGTTACATTTATTTTGCCATTTTTAATCACATTTTGCCTTAATGCTAAGAGTTTTATTGTTGCAAAAAGGCATGCAAAGTCAGTACAGTATATCTGAACATTTTCTTTTTTTAGTGATATTGTTGTTTACATTTCAAGTGAATCAAACACCTTTTATACTAACCTTTTATACTAACTCTATTACTCAATTCAATCACAAATATTTTTTTTTACATTTTGGTTAACTTTTTAAATGGATCAACACTTTTATATCGATATACAGTGTGTTTTGGTGTATACTTTTTCTCTTCTGCATTTTATTTATTTATTTCTTATTTATTAAGTTTGTGTCTTCTGACATAATTAAATACATTTTATGCAATAATTCTGCAATGCTGATTACAAAATGATGGCTAAATATTTTAATATTAATACTAACAACTGTATTTACTTGTAAAAATAAATTACCTTTTGTCTTTTTTAATTCTACTTAATCCATTTTGCAGTAGTGGGAATCTGAGTTAACTGTAGAAATAATGTGCTTGCAAGTCAATTGTACAGCAGACAAACACTGCGGCAGTTAAGAAACTAAATCTGGTAACAAATATTTGGACTTCTGTAGGAAACAAACACAGCAGAGATAAGTTGTGTGTTTACACACTTACAGTAGCAGTAACTTATTCTGGCATCACATACTGAGCAACTAAATATACTGAGGGCATAACAGCATAAAGCGTTCAACCAAAGTGCACTTATGTGCATGTCAAGATAGTCTGGGTAGCTAATAACCAAGTTGGCTTACTTTCTTATCCTGAGAGAACATATCAAGGTATCCTTTTCAGCTATAAGACTTTACAGTTTGTTTCAGATTCTGACAAGTATGATGCTTTGTTGATGAGCTTCTGAAATTCAGTGTTGTCAGTATGTAGAAGCTGAGAGGTTCAAACAGGGGTGTCAAACTCAAACCCTGGAGGGTCAAAGTGGCTGCAGGTGATCCAGAGACTTTCTTAATTTGTAACTAATTACTGCTGCTTATTTAACATACTTTTTAGTCTTAATTATATTTGCCTTACTTAATTGTTTTTTTTTTCCTTAACTGGCAGCCAAACAAAATAAAGATGTAAAGCAAGCCAACAGATAACTAGGTAACTTAGGGGTCTCAAACAGTTCCAGAGCCTCACCATTTTGAATCTCCTATTTAGCTGTTAATAAGACCAGTTATTTAGTGTTATGAATTGTTAGTGTCCACATTCTGTCACACCATATGTCTCCAAAGCTGACTTTTTCC
This sequence comes from Polypterus bichir lapradei, assembly GCA_026402145.1. Classification (NCBI taxonomy): domain Eukaryota; kingdom Metazoa; phylum Chordata; class Cladistia; order Polypteriformes; family Polypteridae; genus Polypterus; species Polypterus bichir. Next base: position 106,248,329 of record JANRMT010062791.1, on the reverse strand, counting down.
TGACATCAACATCTAAGTGTTTCTGTGAACAAAGCACATCAATATGACTCAGATCTTCACTTTTTTATTTTCAAATAGGCATTTTGTTAGATGGATGCATTAGTCTGGTCATCTGTTGATTGACTTTGAAATTAAGCATTCGGCTGCTGGTTAAAGAAAAATGAGACAATTAAAATGCAAGTCAATTAAAATCAAGGCCTGATCTGTTACTAAAAGTGGATGAAACAAAAACACACAACCATTGTGATGCTTCAGTTTGGCACCCCTGGATTTTTAATGAAAGTTTTTTGTCCATTGTTTATAAAGTTGCTTTATTCTTGAGAACAGTTCATCGCTATTTAATATAATCTACTGTGTTTAACTTCTGTTTTTAAACTCCTTATTTCTCAATTTGAAAAATTAATGTTTCACCCAAAAATTGAAATTAGCCCACTTTGTAGTTTGACTTTTTGATATTTGAACTCCAAGCAATGAGAATTAAGAGCAGAGTAGTTTAAAAAGTAGTGGATGGAGTAGCCATACAGGTAGGCAAGTCAAAGTACTCTTACTTATAATAAAAAGTGACTCGAGTAAAGCTACTCATCCAAAAATTTACTTGAGTAAAAAGAAAAAAAGTATTGACCAAAAAGATGTTCAATTACTCAAGTAACTTTGATTTAAGTTTAAAATTTTTAATACTTTAAAAAAGCATGCTGTATGTCTTTACAATGAATAAAGTGTGCTAATGCCAATAGTAAACACACAGTGATTAAATACAAAATTAAATAACATATTAAAGAGCCATTTTATGCATTTTGCACAAATCAACTTTATTTTTAAAACTGCTTACAAATGTTTTCAATTCCAGAGGCCTCATGTATAAAACTTGCTTGTGCTCATAAACGTGTAAGCCATTTCTAACGCAAAAGTTTATAAAACACAAACAATGTGTGGAAATTAGCTTAATGTTACAGCAAGTACACACAATTTTTTGGTGTTGTTATTTTTGTGATTGTAAGTGACAGGATAATGAAATAAACAGATAATCTTATTTAATTGCACATTTCAATGATGTGCCAGTCAGATTTTGATGTTCTTCAACTAATTATATCAGCTCACTCAATACAGCGGTCCTCAGTGTTGATAATAACAGATTAATGCATACGCTTAATATCGTCACATAATTATGTAGTAAAATTAACCACATTTGTCCAAGCCTGAATTGTGTAGCGAGTGATATACCCTCCTCTGTTTACCATACTATTTATTGTTGTATGTGAAACAGTCCCTTTGACGTATGACAGGGAGCTTTCATTTCTTTGACACAAAAATATAAGAAATTCTCCTCACAACACCACTTAATCCCCTGAATCAAAGGTGCATATAAGAAAGGGGGAGATGGGAAGGAATGACAACTAAGCTCGTGAGGTGAAGGGACCATGGCATTACTTTGAAATGCTGAAACAAAAGTAACGGGTGCAGCACGAGAAGGTGACTGTTTTCAAGGTGTTATTAACAGCAAGTGAACAGAGTTGGAGTATATACTGTATCTTGTATACAAAAAAGTTTCAGTGACCATGGACAACTGGTTGATGCCTCATTACATGTTGGCTGTTACAGCATACATTGAATCTAAAACTGTAACTGACGTACAAAGAAGATTTTGCATGGAGTTTAACCATGTCTTGAGAAGGAACACTCCTTCTCATAACATTGTTTTACAGTGGTTATATTAAATTTCTATCTACTGGTAAAGGACATGTTTGTTGAACCATTAAAAACTATAACTACCAGAAAATATTCAAGCGTTGAGACAAGCTGTAGACATTCTGCACAATTTGAATTTGTAGCCTTAAACAAATTGTTCATCAAGATTTATCCTATCATCGTATAAAATAACGAGGTACTTTTTTTTTACTTGATTTATATGTTTGTTAAATTAAAAGCGAGGTATGTTGAACTGTTTGCAAACTCATTTAGAAAAATGGATTGTTAAAGGAGGTACTCATGTGAAAAAAGTACTTTAAAAAATAATGTTATTAACGCAAATAAACTGCATTGATTACTTGTTTTTTGATTACTGTTTTCTTTATCCGTTGTCATGAATCAAGTAACTGAGTTAAGTAATTCTTTCATACTATCCTTTCAAAAGTCATCATATCCTTCCCCAAATATTGATTCCTCTCAGCTTTACCAAAGCTTACATCAAGTATTTACACTGGCAGTAAAAAAAACTTTAGGAATCTGTTCCTCGTTTTGATTGATTAATGTTTTACAAACAATGCCCTCACGGATTAACAAAATATATCACAATAAAAATATACACTGTGTGCACAATTATTAGGCAAGTTGTATTTTTGAGGATTAATTTTAATATGGAACAAACACAGTGCTATCAGTCAATCCAAAATGTTAATAAACCTGAAACCTGAATGTTTCACAACGGAAATGTGAGTGTGAACATCATCAGGGGAATACATATGTGCGCACAATTATTAGGCAACTATTAGTGTGCAGATTTATTATGCAACTAAAGGAAAAATGAAAATTTTCCCATCTCACTTGTTTATTTTCATCTGTTATGGTGAGAATAATAAACAAACACCTCAAAATTTACAAATAAACATCTCTGATATTTCAAAAAAAATAAATCAGTCAATCAATGACCAATATAGCCACCCTTCTTTCCAATAACAGTCATAAGCCTTTCCATTCATGGAGTCTGTCAGTTTCTTGATCTGTTGACGATCAGCTTTTTGTGGAGCAGTGACTACAGCCTCCCAGACACTCTTCAGAGAGGTGTATTGTTTTTCTCCCCCGTAAATCTAAAGTTTAAGAAGTGCCCACAAGTTCTCGATAGGGTTTAGGTCAGATGAGGAAGTGGGGCCATGTCATTATTCCTTCATCTTTAAGGCCTTTACTGGCTGGCCACGCAGTGGAGAACTTCGATGCAAGTGATGGAGCATTGGCCTGCATAAAAATCATGGTCTTTTTCCTGTATCACTGTTTGAAGAAAGTGTCTTTGAAAAACTGGCAGTAGGTTTGGGAGTTGATTTTGAGTTCATCTTCAATGCAAAAAGTTCCAACTAGCTCATCTTTAAAAATACCAGCTCATACCAGTACCCCACCTCCACGTTGGAGTGGAGCTCTGTGCCCATTACTGATCCACAGGTCCATCCATCTGGTCCATCAAGAGTCACTCTCATCTCATCGGTCCATAAAACCTTTGAAAAAAATCTGTCTTCAGATATTTCTTGGCCCAGTTTTGACGTTTCAACTTATGTTTCTTGTTCAGTGGTGGTTGGGTTTCAGCCCTCCTTACCTTGGCCATGTCTTTGAGCACTGAACACCTTGTACTTCTGGGCACTCCAGGTAGGTTGCAGCTCTTTAATATGAAAGTACTGGAGGATAATGGGTTCCTGGTAGCTTCACGTTTGATTCTTCTCAAATCTTTGGCAGCTAATTTGCGTCTTTTGTTCTCAACACGTTTCTTGCGACCCTGTTGACTATTTGCAACAAAATGTTTGATGGTTCTGTGATCACACACCAATATCTTAGCAATTCCAAAAGTGCTGCATCCCTCTGAAAGACTTTTTACAATTTTTGACTTTTCAGAGTCAGTTAAATCTCTTTTTTGGCCCATTTTGCCTGAGGAAAACTAGTTGCCTAATAATTCTGCACACCTTGATATAGGGTGTTGATCTCCTTAGGCCACACCCTCCCTCATTACACAAATACACATCACCTGACGTGCTTAAATCCAATAAGCATTCAAGTTAATACAGCTTGGAGTTGGAATATACGCATTAAAAATGATGATATGGTCAAAATACTCACTTGCCTAATAATTGTGCACACAGTGTACATTTGCTTTCCACCTTTTTATTTTAGTAATATTTATGTGAGACATAAGCTTGAAAGAAAATCAAAATGTTATTTGTCTATTTAAGGCTCTGATATCATCTAATACGACAATAATCCTTTACTTATTCTCAGTATGCTATTGATTTCTTTCTATTGATTCTTTCTTATTTGTGTCCTTTAGATCCCCTCGAGACAGTGTAAAGAGTGCTTTGTTTCTCATGCAAAGCAGAAACACCAGTGTTAAAAAGAATGGTTTATGCGTAGATATGAAGACATAAGAAAAGTCACTTATACAGTCTACTAAGTGTTAATTTACCAGTGTAAGAGTTCACCACTGAAGATTATACCCTGTGAGAGCTCGATTCTGGTAGACTCTTTGTTATGACACTTATCACTTTTATGGTGGATTTTTAACATGTTATTAAATCACTTTTATGGTGGAAATTTAACAGAAATTTCACACTTATGGCAGAAACTGTCAACATCCATGCAAAATGCACTTCAGAAAAGGTCATCCACTTGAAATTAAGCATGTTCGGACCCAGTCAGTACTTGGATGGGAGACCAACCAGGAAAAAGCTTGGGTTGCTGCTATAAGATGCATTGGCGACCAATGCCCCACTGCAGTGATGGGGAACACTGTGCTGTAAAAACTGAACTGTCCTTCAGATGAGACGTAAAACCAAGGTCTTGACTCTCTGTACTCACTACTGACCCCTGAGCATCCTTCATAAAGAGTTGGATATATGTCTATGTCCAGGCTAAATTTCAATCCATGGCCTGGTCATTCTGTTCCCCTAATCATTCCCTGTCTCTGATTGGCTAACTATCTCTCACCTCTTCACCAGCTAACAACTAATGTGTGTGAGCATCTTCTTCTTTCGGCTGCTACCATTAGGGGTTGCCACAGCGGATCATCTTCTTCCATTTCTTTCTGTCCTCGGCATTTTGTTCTGTCACACCCATCACCTGCATGTCCTTTCTCACCACATCCATAAACCTTTGCTTAGGCCTTCCTCTTTTCCTGTTCCCTGGCAGCTATATCCTTAGCATCCTTCTCCCAAAATACCCAGCATCTCTCCTCTGCACATGTCCAAACCAATGCAATCTCGCCTCTGTGACTTTGTCTCCCAACCGTCCAACATGAGCTGACCCTCTAATGTTCATTCATTTCTAATCCTATCCATCCTCCTCACACCCAGTGCAAATCTTAGCATTTTTAACTCTGGTACCTCCAGCTCTGTCTCCTGCTTTCTGGTCAGTGCCACCATCTCCAACCCATATAAGATCTGGTCTCATTACTGTCCTGTAGACCTTCCCTTTCACTCTTGCTGATACCTGTCTGTCACAAATAACTCCTGACACTCTTCTCCACCCATTCCACCCTGCCTGCACTCTCTTTTTCACCTCTCTTCCACAATCCCCATTACTGTGTACTGTTGATCTCAAGTATTTAAACTCATCCACCTTCGCCAACTCTACTCCCTGCATCCTCACCATTTCACTGACCTCCCTCTCATTCGCACACATGTATTCTGTCTTGCTTATACTGACCTTCATTCCTCTCCTCTCCAGAGCATATCTCCACCTCTCCAGGGTCTCCTCAACCTGCTCCCTACTATCGCTACAGATTACAATGTCATCAGCAAACATCATAGTCCACGGGAACTCCTGTCTAATCTTGTCTGTCAACCTGTCCATCACCTTTGCAAATAAGAAAGGGCACAGAGCCGATCCCTGATGTAATCCAACCTCCACGTTGAATGCATCCGTCGCTCCTACCACAGACCTCACAACTGTCATACTTCCATCGTACATATCCTGTACAACTCTTACGTACTTCTCTGCCATTCCCAACTTCCCTTATACATTACCACAGCCTCTCTAGGCACCCTATCATATGCTTTTTCCAGGTCCACAAAGACACAATGCAACTCCTTCTGGTCTTCTCTAAACTTCTCCATCAGCATCCTCAGAGCAAACATCGCATCTGTGGTGCTCTTTCTTGGCATGAAACCATACTGCTGCTCACTAATCATCACCTCACTTCTTAACTGAGCTTCCACTACTCTTTCCCATAGCTTCATGCTGTGGCTTATCAATTTTATTCCCCTGTAGTTACTGCAGTCCTGCACATCCCCCTTATTCTTAAATATCGGCACCAGTACACTTCTTCTCCACTCCTCAGGCATCCTCTTACTTTCCAAGATTCCATTAAATAATCTGGTTAAAAACTCCACTGCCATCTCTCCTAAACACCTCCATGCTTCCATAGGTATGTCATCTGGACCAACTGCCTTTCCATTTTTCATCCTCTTCATAGCTGTCCTTACTTTCTTCTTGCTAATCCGTTGCACTTCCTGATTCACTATCTCCACATCATCCAACCTCTTCTCTCTCTCGTTCTCTTCATTCATCAGTCTCTCAAAGTACTCTTTCCATCTGCTCAGCACACTCTCCTCACTTATGAGTACGTTTCCATCTTTATCCTTTATCACCCTAACCTGCTGCACATCTTTCCCAGCTCGGTCCCTCTGTCTAGCCAATTTTTACAGGTCCTTTTCCTTAGTGTCCAGCCTCTCATACAACTCATCATATGCCTTTTCTTTAGCCTTTGCCACCTCTCTCTTCACCTTGCTCCTTATCTCCTTGTACTCTTGTCAACTTTCTGCATCTCTCTGACTACCCCACTTCTTCTTTGCCATCCTCTTCCTCTGTATACTCTCCTGCATGTCCTCATTCCACCACCAGGTTTTCTTTTCCTCCTTCCTCTTTCCAGATTTTATGCCAAGCACCCTTCTTGATGTCACCCTTACTATATCTGCTGTAGTTACCCAGCTGTCTGGTAACTCTTCACTGCCACCCAGTGCCTGTCTCACCTCCTCCCTAAACTCAACCTTGCAGTCTTCCTCTTTCAACTTCCACCATTTGATCTTTGGCTCTGCCCTCACTCTCTTCCTCTTCATGATCTCCAACGTCATCCTAGACACCACCATCCTATACTGTCTTAACTGCACCTTCCCCTACCACCACTTTGCAGTCTTCAATCTCCTTCAGATCAACTCTTTTGCATAGGATGTAATCTACCTGTGTCCGTCTACCTGCACTCTTGTACGTAACCCTATGTTCCTCCCTCTTCTTAAAATACGTATTCACCACAGCCATGTCCATCCTTTTGGCAAAATCCACTATCCTCTGACCTTCTTCATTCCTCTCCTTGCCACCATACCTACCCATCACCTTCTTGTCTCCACTGTTCCCTTCACCAACATGCCCAATGAAATCCATTTCAATCACCACTTTCTGTCCCTTGGGTACACTGTTTATCACTTCGTCCAACTCACTCCAAAAATCTTCTTTCTCATCCATTGCACACCCAACATGTGGTGCATATGCACTAACAACATTCATCATCACACCTCCAATTTCCAGCTTCATAATCATTACTCTGCCTGACACACTTTTCACCTCCAAAACACTCTTGACATACTGTTCCTTCAGAATAACTCCTACCCCATTCTCCTCCCATCCACACCAAGATAGAACAATTGAATCCACCTCCAATCCACCTGGCCTTACTCCCCTTCCATTTAGTCTCTTGCACGCACAATATATCAACCTTCCTTCTCTCCATCATATCTGCTAACTCTCTCCCCTTACCAGTAATACTGCCAGCATTCAAAGTTTCTACCCTCAGTTCCACTCTCTTTAATTTCCTCCTCTCCTCCTGCCTCCAGACATGCCTAAACCCCCCTTCTTCAGCCAACAGCAGCTCAATTTCCGCCAGCACCCTGGTGGCGGTCATTGTTAACCCGGGGCTCGACCGATCCGGTATGGAAATTTGTATTGTTGTCCGCATATTGATGCTGCAAAATTTTACACCGGACACCCTTCCTGACATGACCCTCCCCATTTATCCAGGCTTGGGACCAGCACGAAGAAACACACTGGTTTGTGTATCCCCTGTGGCTGGGTTTAATGTGTGTGAGCATACTGGTTCAAAATGGCTGCCTTCACATCAGGTGGATGCTGAGCATCAATGGTGGTTGAAGTGGCTCCTAAAGCACTTTGTGTAACAGGAAAAAGCACTATATAAATGTAATTAATTATTATTAAAATATTGAAAAGCATTTTTTTCACTAACATTTAATGTCATTCTTCAGCTTCTTCATTGTTTACGTCAGTTACAGTGTCTTTATGTTGCAGAAACATTGTTCATTCCCCTAAGAACATAGTGCAGTATGCTTCAACATTCCAGCTACCTAAGGTTCTAGATCTTAGAATAAAGCAACAAAAGACATACTGCTCGTGTTGTTCTTGTGGTCTCTCTGCACTGAAGTATAAGGAGCAACTTACAACTCACAATATTGTTTCAGTGGAAGCTGAGCTGTTTCATGGAGACAGACAAACAGACATGACATCAACAAACTTTAACTTGGATACTATATGATAAATTGATGATGTTCATATAGTAGGCTACAGGAAGAGTAAATAAGAAATATTATATAGTGAAATTAAATTAATTTGATACATGTACTGTTGTCACAAGCCACCCATATAATATGTCCTGCAAATGGATGAGATGTGAGATTTGTAAGATGTTCACAAATCAGCGTCCAAAATAGAACTGATGCTGGTTAACACAGATGGTGGCTTTATGTGCTGAGACCGGAAGTGACATCACCAAAAGCCCCGGAACCGGAAGTGACATCTTTAGGTGTGCCACAGCCAGAAGTGACATCATCAAAGGCCCCTGCAAGACTGGAAGAAACTCTGATAGAAAGAGATCTGGCAGACCCAAAGTCACACTTCAATAAGAAGACAAGTTTCTGAGGGTCTCCTCCTTGTATGGTAGGTGCCTCACAGCACAACAGCTTCAAGTACAGCTTAACAGTGGTTGACAAAACCAAGTCTCTGTTTTTTCTTTGAAAAGGAGACTTGGTGCTGCAGGTTTTACAGGGTGAATGGCAGTAAGAAAGCCATTCCTTGACGGACAAAATAGGGCCTTGAAATACCATCAGTGGACTACTGCAGACTGGAAGAAAGTCATATGGACCAATCAGTCAAAATTTGAAATCTTTGGCTAATCATAATTTGGCTAGGGAGTTTTGTGGAAAAATCTTCAGAAAAAATGAGCAGAGTCTTCAGAATAGCAGTCAGAATTTAGACTTAATTGCACAGCATAGAAAACAATTGCAGAGCACATAAAGCCTGTCTCAACTCATGAAGTGAGCCACGGGTGTTCAGTGAGCCCCGAATATATCACAGTTCTTATCACAAAATGCCCCCCCCTCCCCATACTAGTCTCCCAGCATCTACTGTACAGGGTTTCTCATGATGTTGTTCCCCACTCAGCACCTTTTCCCATAACAATCATCTAGTGTTGCAGACCTTCTCATAACAATACCCTTGCCCCCGTAGACATCCCCATAATAATCTACTTCCCAGTAGACCTTCTCATAACAATATTTCCTTAAACTCCATCTTCTCATAACAACTACTTTGGCTAGCAGAACATATTTGCCATCTGACAGTGAGCATCACCTCATTACCTTTCCCTTCATTCTCACGGCCTAAACCTTAGTTGTTAAAGGTCGATGACCTTTCAGTTAATTAATTCTAAAATATTCAATTCTTAACAATTATGTTGGGACAGAAGGACCCATATATGAAAACTGGACTGCATAATAAATGATTCAATAAATGATGCTTGTTGCAGTAGGCTAACATAATAGGTGACTTTGCCAGTGAATGGCAGCACACAGCGTCACTGACTATGGTATGATTAACCTGCAATATTAGAGATGTCACTAAAACTTTATAAAGGTTTTTATTTTTTACATTAATAAACATTTACAAGCATATACAATGGATGAATAGTTTTAAGTTTTAATTAACGCAAAACAATCTATGATAAATAAATGATTTGTAAAGACTTAAAAAAGCATTGCATGTTATTGTCTTATTAAGGAAAGTTGCTATAAGGTGTTACTAATATATAAATTATGCCACTAATGCAAAAAGTAGTATTAAGTAATATTTATAATAAATTGATTGTACATGAATAATTTGAAAATGGCATCAAATAAATCAAAATAAACAATATGATAAACCAAGTTAAAGTATTCAATTAGAAACTGCAAAATTAATACAAAACTGAAATCTCTAGGTCACCAAGAAAAAAAAACAAATTATCAAAGACATTAACTTTAAAACTTTAACATATGAGTAATCACATTTGTTTCCAATTGCATTCTTATATGCTCACAGGTTTTCTACAAGTTTTACCATATGGGAAAATGATTTTTTGAAACCCAAACCACAGTAAGAATTTCATTTGGTATTCCAGACCAACCTATATATTACCTAATGGTTTTTGGATGCCCCCACCCCCAGGTAAAATATCCACAGGTTCAAGCAGTGAACATTCCATTGCAAAGCACAAAACCTAAATCTAGTAACATTTTCATGTGTAGGGGAACATTTTCCTCATTTTTTATGACAGTCTGCTAAATGAAATTCTCCACAGCAACCATGTGACAGAAAGATCAACTTACTACTTGCATGCATGTATTGTTTTGCACATTTTCCGTACATGCATCAGTCCTTAATGTGCCTTCTCCCACATGCCTTACTCAGAGTGTCTTTCTTCTCTGCCAGCTCATCTTAGCTAATTATGTTCATGCTTTTCTTTTTCATTCAATTATGCACCACTCAGGTAGACTAAAAATCATATTTATTTGAGAAGCATACTTAGACTAAAATGGGTATATTGTATAAAATCATATTTCAATGAACACATGTCATGATGTATTGTTTTCAACATTGTACTAATGTTTACCTATACCATATAAAAATGCAGCGCTCTGGGCAAGTAAATGGAAGTGTGGCTTATAACAGTTTATTTTCCTTTGAATTAAACAATATTTATATTTTTATTCCCAGGATAATAATTCTGAAATGAAATAAATAAAACTGCCTTGGCTATCTTGATAACATAAGGGAAACACAGTGAGAGGTCTAGGGTGAGACCGATGCTATAGAGTAAGGAGGAATAAGCTATTCAAAATGTAGGTTGATAATTGATAATATTGCTGATTGATGGTAAATATTGTCCTACTAGTTTTCATTTTATTCCAGGAGGTATATATTAGACATGCAGAGAGCCATTCTCAAAAGAATACAGTTCTCAGAATCTCTTTGGTTTCTTTGGTGTCAGCATCTTTATAAATCCATGCAATGAGTGATTAAAATATTGATAAAGTCTACAGCTTTAATGTATTTTAGGAAATGGAAATAGTAGTAATTGTAGATTTATATTGCCCTGTACCTAAAAATATAACTTGCTCCAAAGTCTACAGTTCATTTGCTGCTAATCTGGCTCTGCTTGTGGTGTTTGTAACAGAAATCATTCTTGCAGTATGTGGAAACCTGGCTCTGATCATCTCAGTTTTACATTTCAAGCAGCTTTATACTCCATCAAATGTTCTTATACTTTCCATGGCATTTGCTGATTTTATTATTGGAATATTCAGCATGCCTGTTCACTTTCTTCGGACAACAGAAGTGTGCTGGTTTAAAAGTACAGTGTTCTGTTTCACTCATCTGCTTACTTACACATCATTGACAAATATTTCTGTTCTTCATCTTTTACTTCTTGCTTGTGATCGTTATTATTCTGTCTGCTATCCCCTGTTTTACTCTATGAAAGTCACATTTAAAGTAATTTGGATGTTGGTGGTTACTGTGTGGTCTGGGTCAGTAATTTATGTTTTTGTTTCATCATATATCATGTTTTATGTGACTTTTATTGCAAACATCACTGAATATGGAGGAAATGCTCTCTTCATTTTTTCATTTTTTGATTCATTTGTTACATTTATTTTGCCATTTTTAATCACATTTTGCCTTTATGCTAAGATCTTTATTGTTGCAAAAAGGCATGCAAAGACAATACAGTGTGTTGTGAGAAAAGGGGATTCTGAAGAGTGGACGAGGACCAAAGGACTCCAGAAAACACAACTTAAAGCTGCTAAAACGATAAGCATTGTCATTTGTGTTTTTATTTCCAGCTGGTTACCTGCATATATGTATGCATTGCTTGGTTTTGTTTCTTCTACTGAAATAAATAATTTTTTATTAGAACTTGGTTTCTATAATTCTGCATTCAACCCAATGATATATGGCTTTTTTTATCCCTGGTTTTGGAAAGCTTTTAAAATAATCATAACATTTAAAATATTCAGGCCTGAATCCTCCTGTAGCAATTTATTTTCAAACCATTGAGGATACTGGTACGTATAAAATGAAAACTCTGTTATTATCAATTATATCTGAACATTTTCTTTTGTTTAATGATATTGTTGTTTACATTTCAGGTGAATCAAACACATTTTATACTAACTCTATTACTCAATTCAATCAAAAACATTTTTTTTTTACATTTTGGTTAACTTTTTAAATGGATCGACACTTTTATATCGATATACTGTGTGTTTTGGTGTTTACTTTTTCTATTCTGCATTTTATTTATTTACTTATTTTGTTATTTATTAAGTTGTCTTCTGACATAATTAAATACACTTTTTGTGATACATCTGCAAGGCTGATTACAAAAAGATGGCTAAATATTTTAATATTAATACTAAACAACTGTATTTACTAGCAAAAATAAATTACCTTTTGTCTTTTTTTATTCTGCTTAATCCATTTTGGGATTCTGAGTCAACTGTAGAAACAATGTGTTTGCAAGTCGATTGCACAACAGACAAACACAAACACTGAGACAGTTAAGAAACTAAATCTGGCAACAAATATTTGGACTTCTGTAGGAAACAAACGCAGCAGAGATAAGTTGTGTGTTTACACACTTACAGTAGTAGCAACTTATGCTGGCATCACATACTGAGCCACTAAACATACTGAGGGCATAAAAGCATAAAGCGTTCAACCAAAGTGCACTTATGTGTATGTCAAGATAGTCTGGGGAGCTAATAACCAAGTTGGCTTACTTTCTTATCCTGAGAGAACATATCAAGGTATCCTTTTCAGCTATAAGACTTTACAGTTTGTTTCAGATTCTGACAAGTATGATGCTTTGTTGATGAGCTTTAATTTGTTCCTATAATACAGTTTGGTGGCATTTTACAGTTGTCATTAGTTATATAATGCTTAACAGTTTATTGGTTTTTGTACATTCAAATAGTTGTATATGTGTTTCATTATAGTAATATATATTAAAAATATAATTCTTACCTTTAATTTAATTAATAAGTCTATAACAAGCATTATATAATACTTCTTACTGTATGTCTTTACATAATCATGTATTCACTAATTTCAGATCTTTTGCAGTACCTGAACTAAAGCTAAAACAAATAATTCATTTTAAAGATATCTAAAGGTTTATTGCTGAAATTAATGAAAGTTATTATAAAGTGTCACCTGGATTTTTGATATACAGTATGTGATAAGTGAATACGATTTTTTTTTTCTTTGTATTTTAAAGTTTGCTTTCCTGTTAGCATTTCCTTTCAGATTTGGACATTACATACTTTTACGACATTACTGTTCCTCCACCAGGTTTGTTTTGACTGATTTTGCATCTGCCCAGGTGTAAAACAGCAATGTCAGTATTAGAGTATCTGATATTCAGTGTTGTTAATACGTAGAAGCTGAGAGATTTGAAGAGGGGTGTCAAACTCAAACCCTGGAGGGTCAAAGTGGCTGCAGGTGATCCAGAGACTTTCTTAATTTGTAACTAATTACTGCTGCGCATTTAACATACATTTTTGTCTTAATTATATCTGCCTTACTTAATTGTTTTTTTTTTCCTTAACTGGCAGCCAAATACAATACAATACAATTTATTTTTGTATAGCCTAAAATCACACAAGAAGTGTTGCAATGGGCTTTAACAGGCCCTACCTCTTGGCAGCCCCCCAGCCTTGACTCTCTAAGAACACAAGTAAAAACTCCCAAAAAAACCCCTGTAGGGAAGAAATGGAAGAAACCTTGGGAAAGGCAGTTCAAAAAGAGACCTCTTTCCAGGTAGGTTGGGCGAGCAGTGGGTGTCAAAAAGAAGGGGGCCAATACAATACAATACACAGAACAAATTCTCAATACATTATAAAAATAAAAATTTTATAAGTACGGAGCAGAATTTAACAGTAGATGATATCACATAATATAATTTGGATTTGTTTAGAGTCGTGGAGACCTCATCCATTAAGCTGTCTCCCCCATTTGGCCATTCCACAGCTCAAACAGGGCTGGGCCAACCAATCCAATGAAAGGACCCCTCTACCCCACGATTCCTGCGATCCTCCATCAGGGATGACTTTACCTTAGGCAGGCAAAACAATTAATTTCTCAGAATCCTGTTTATTTAGAAAGCGCCTTAATTTCCCAACATTTTTAAGATCGAAGAAACATGATTTGGACAACTTTGTAATATGTGCTTTAAATGACAGGCTAGAGTCAATGGTAACTCTGAGATTGCGGGCTGATTCAGTACAATTATTGGGGATTCCAACTGAGTTAAATAATGACAAAATATTGTTGTGATCAGCATAAAACAAAATAGAGATGTAAAGCAAGCCAACAGATAACCAGGTAAATTAGGGATCTCAAACACTTCCAGAGCCTCACTGTTTTGAATCTCCTATTTAGCTGTTACTAAGACCAGTTATTTAGTGTTATGGATTGTTAGTGTCCACATTCTGTCACACCATACGTCTCCAAAGCTGACTTTTTTCTGACATCAACATCCAAGTGTTTTTGTGAACAAAGCACATCGATATGACTCAGATCTTCACTTTTTTATTTTCAAACAGACATTTTGTTAGATGGATGCATTAGTCTGGTCATCTGTTTATTGACTTTGAATCTAAGAATTTGGCTGCTGGTTAAAGAAAAATGAGTCAATTAAAATGCAAGTCAATTAAAATCAAGGCCTGATCTGTTACTAAAAGAGGATGAAACTGTGATGCTCCAGTTTTGTTTATAAAGTTGCTTTATTCTTGAGAACAGTTCATCGTTATTTAATATACTGTGCTTAACTTCTGTTTTTCAACTGTTTATTTCTTAATTTGAAAAATTAATGTTTCACCCAAAGATTGAAATCAGCCCACTTTGTAGTTTGACTTTTTGATATTTGGACTCCAAGCAAAGAGAATTAAGAGTAGAGTAGTTTAAAAAGTAGTGGATGGAATAGGCAAACAGGTAGGCAAGTCAAAGTACTCTTAACTATAAAAAGTGACTCGAGGAAAGCTACTCATCCAAAAATTTACTTGAGTAAAAGGAAAAAAGTATTGACCAAAAAGATGTTCAATTACTCAAGTAACTTTGATTTAAGTTTAAAATTTTTAATACTTTAAAAAAGCATGCTGCATGTCTTTACAATGAATAAAATTTTCTAATTCCAATAGTCAACACACAATGATGAAATACAAGATTAAACAACATTTTAAAGAGCCATTGTATGCATTTTGCACAAATCAACTTGTTTTTAAAATTGCTTGCAAATGTTTTCAGTTCCAGAGGCCTCATGTATAAAACTTGCTTGAGCTCATAAATGTGTAAGGGCCAATTTATACTTCACGCTCAGAACGCGTACGCGCCTGCATCATGGCTGCCACGTGTTCCCAGCGTTCATTTCAAGCGTTCTCTGAGCAGGTCATGGTGAAAACGTGTATTTTGTGATTAAAATGACATGCTAGAGTCAATGGTAACTCTGAGATTACGGGCTGATTTATAAATTTCGGCTTTAATCTCGAAATGTCCACTTTAACCTCGTAGTTTACTTTATCATTAAAGCAGACCATCGTAAACGTCATCCCAGTTTTTAATCGCTACGAGCTTCTTGGACCAGACAGCAGCGGAAAGCAGCAATAGATCGCCACACAGAACAAATTAAATGTATGATATTCCCAATCTCTGCACATTTAGAATCTTTAGATTTATACTTGATTTCACTTTCATGATGAAATGCATTAAAGTGTGTATGTTACATTTTCCATATAATTTTGTTTAAATAATGAATACTGTTAATAATTACACACATGGGGGAATAATTACACACATGGGGGTGTCATGGTGGTGGAGCGATAGCACTGCTGTCTCGCAGGGAGTTATGTTGCTGGTATATCCTGCTGTATTCCACACTGTGCTCCGGTTTCCTTCCAAAGATATGCAGATTTGGGGATTTGGTGCCGCTAAAATGACGCTAGTGTATGTGTCTGCTTGTATTCACTTTGCGATGAGCTGAGGCCTCGTCAAGGGACTGTTTCTCACTAGTGCCCAATGCTTGCTGGAATGGACACATCCCTGGATTGATGGATTTAATCAATAAACATCCTTTTCAGAGATATTGCGGCAAGGTGTCATCGGAATTTAATAGGTGTTCTAGGGAATTCACAACACAGAGAAGCCAAACATGTTCTCACCATGATAATATCTCACACTGCCACCTGGTGGATTCCTCCAGATTTACGTAAAATACGCGCGCAAGTATGAACACTACAACGCTTGCGTAGCAGGAGCGTCCGCTGCAGCATGCGTCGCGTTGCGTGAAGTATAACTCCGGCCTAAGCCATTTCTAATGCAAAAGTTTATAAACCACAAACTTAGTGTGGAAATTAGCTTAATGTTACAGCAAGTACACATACTTTTTTGGTGTTGTTATTTTAGTGATTGTAAGTGACAGGATAATGAAGTAAACAGATAATCTTGTTTAATTGCACATTTCAATGATGTGCCAGTCAGATTTTGATGTTCTTCAACTAATTATATCAGCTCACTCAATACAGCGGTCCTCAGTGTTGATAATAACAAGTTAATGCATACACTTAATGTCGTCACATAATTATGTAGTAAAATTAACCACGTTTGTTCAAGCCTAACTGCAGTGGGCTGGCGCCCTGCTAGGGGTTTGATTTCTGCCTTGCATCCTGTGTTGGCTGGGATTGGCTCCAGTAGACCCCGTGACCTAGTAGTTAGGATATAGCGGGTTGGATAATAGATGTCCAAGCCTGAATTCTGTAGCGAGTGATATACCCTTCTCTGTTTACCATACTGTTTATTGTTGTATGTGAAACAGTCCCTTTGATGTATGACAGGGAGCTTTCATTTCTTTGACACAAAAATATAAAATTCTCCACACAAAACCAGTGAAACGATCAAAGGTGCATATAAGAAAGGGGGAGAAGGAAAGGAATGACAACTGAACTTGTGAGGTGAAGGGACCATGGCACTACTTTGAAATGTCGAAACAAAAGTAACGGGTGCAGCACGAGTTGGCATATATACTGTATCTTGTATACAAAAAATTTTCAGTAACCATGGACCACTGGTTGATGCCACAATACATGTTGGCTATTACGGCATACATTGAATTTAAACCTGTAACTGACGTACAAAGTTGATTTTGCATGGAGTTTAAACATGTCTTGATAAGGAACACTTCCTTCTCATAACATTGTTTTATAGTGGTTTTATTAAATTTCTATCTACTGGTAAAGGACATGTTTGTTGAACCATTAAAAACAATAACTTTCAGAAAATATTCAAGTGTTGAGACAAGCTGTAGACATTCTGCACAATATCAATTTGTAGCCTTAAACATTTCACACTGAATAGTTCACCAAATTGTTCATCAAGATTTATCCTGTCATTGTATAAAATAACGAGGTACTGTTTTTTACTTGGTTGATATGTTTGTTAAATTAGAAGCGAGGTATGTTGAACTGTTTGTGAACTCATTTTGAAAAATGTATTGTTTAAGGTGGCACTAATGTGAAAAAAAGTAGTTTAAAAAGTAATGTTATTTAAGACAAAGCAAATAAACTGCATTGATTAGTTGTTTTTTTATTACTGTATTTGTTATATGTTGTCATGAATCAAGTAACTGAGTTAAGTAATTCTTTCATACTATCCATCCATTATCCAACCCACTACTGTATATCTACAGGGTCACGGGGGTCTGCTGGAGCCAATCCCAGCCAACACAGGGCGCAAGGCAGGAACCAAACCCTGGGCAGGGCACTAGCCCACCACAGCAAAGTAGAAACACCAGTGTTAAAAAGAATGGTTTAAGTGTAGATATGAAGACATAAGGAAAGTCACTTATACAGTCTACTAAGTGTTAATTCAACAGTGTAAGAGTTTACCACTGAAGATTATACCCTGTGAGAGCTTGGTTCGGGTAGATTCTTTGTTATTAAATTACTTTTATGGTGATTTAACAGAAATTTCATATTTATGGTAGAAACTGTCAGCAGCCATACTACATGCACTTCAGAACAGGTCATCCACCTGAAATTAGGCATGTTCGGGCCCAGCCAGTACTTGGGTGGGAGACCAACCAGGAAAAAGCTTGGGTTGCTGCTATAAGATACATTGGTGACCAATGCCCCAGTGCAGTGATGGGAGACACTGTGCTGTAAAAACTGAACTGTCCTTCAAATGAGACGTAAAACTAAGGTCTTGACTCTGTAGTCACAAATCATCCCTGAGCATCCTTCATAAAGAGTAGGATATATGTCTATGTCCAGGCTAAATTTCAATCCATGGCCTGGTCATTCTGTTCCCCTAATCATTCCAAGTCTCTGATTGGCTAACTATCTCTCACCTCTTCACCACCTAACAGCTAATGTGTGTGAGCATACTGGTGCAAAATGGCTGCCTTCACATCACGTAGATGCTGAGCATCAGTGGTGGTTGAAGTGGCCCCTAAAGTACTTTGAGATGCAAGAAAAAGCACTATATAAATGTAATGAATTATTATTAACAAAATATTGAAAAGCATTTTTTTCACTCACATTTAATGTCATTCTTCAGCTTCTTCATTGTTCACTGCTTGTGCTGCTCTTGTGGTCTCTCTTCACTAAAATATAAAGAGCAACATACAACTCACAATATTGTTTCAGTGGAAGCTGAGCTGTTTCATTTAGACAGACAAACAGACATAACATCAATAGAAAAAATATGAAAACATTTTTATTTTATTTTTTCCCCATACAAGTTTGGAGAACTTCATTTACAAAACCTTATTGCAACAAATCCTTTGAAGAAAAATTACATAATGGAATGCAGTCTTTCTGCAGATCATTTTAGAACATTATGATGTAGTAAAAATATCAATTACAGTGGAACCTCGGTTCACGACCATAATTCATTCCAAAACTCTGGTCATAAACCGATTTGGTTGTGAACCGAAGTAATTTCCCCCATAGGATTGTATGTAAATACAATTAATCCGTTCCAGACCGTGCGAACTATATATAAATATTTTTTTTTAAAGATTTATAAGCACAAATATAGTTAATTATACCATATAATGCACAGCGTAATAATAAACTAAATGTAAAAACATTGAATAACACTAAAAAAACCTTGAACAACAGAGAAAACTAACACTGCAAGAGTTCGCGCTCTAGCGCTACGAACCGCTCGCTAAAACACCTTTTATTTTAATGTTTTTTAAACACAGGGAAAAAAATTTACATTTGAAAAATCTGTAATTTAATAAACCACCAAGAAAAGTAACATTGCAACAATGCACGCTACGAACCGATCGCTGTAAACAGAAGTGAAGTAGAGGTTAAAATCCAATAGAAAAAAGTCTTCATTAAATACAACGAGGTTAAAACAATGCTCAGATCTGTCTCTTTAAAAACAAGCCTGGTGCATTCTTTAACTGCCTTCTCGGGCTTCCAGCCGTCTCTCTCCACGCGTGTGTGTGCGCGTGTGTCTCTCTCCCTCGCGCGCGTGTGTGTCTCTCTTGCACGCATGTATCTGTGTGTGTGTCTCTCGCACGCATGTGTGTGTGTGTCTATCTTGCTGCACAGGGAATGCACAGGGAGAGACTGGACAAGTGCGGAAATCATCGGCACGCACAAATCGAAAAGGAAACTGGCTTGTTCGTATACCTGGCTTGTTCGTATACCGAATCTGTGGTCATGAACAAATGCAAAAGTTTGGCGAACATTTTGGACGTAAACCGATTTGTACATCTTCCGAGACATTCGTGAACCGAGGTTCCACTGTATGTTCATTTGGAACTTTTTTTAAACTCTGGTGTGGTTTCCCCCATAATGTTGGAGTAAGTTTTAACTTGGATACTAAATAATAAATTTTAATCCAACATCCCAAAGTGAAAATTATGAACAAATATTTACAGGCCTATTGATAGTATGTGAATTCAGGTAAACTAACTAGAGGTGATGTTCATATAGTAGGCTATAGGAGAGTAAATATACAATATTATATAGTGAAATTAAATTAATTTGATACATTTACTATTATCACAAGAACAACAAAAACACATCAAAAAAGGTTTTGGGGACGCAACCCATATGATATACCCTGACTGCAACTGAGTAAATATTTGTGAGATGTTCACAAGCCATAGTCCAAAATAGAACTGATGCTGGTTAAGAAAGATGGCAGCTTAATGTGCCTAGACCGGAACTGACATCATCAAAGGGCTCGGAACTAGAAGTGACATCATCAGGTGTACTGGAACTGGAAGTGATGTCATCAGAGGCCCCTCCCATCCATCCCTCTTCTCCCACACATCGACCACCCCCAAAGGAACCGGAAATGATGTCATAAAAGGCACCAGAAACGGAGGTGAAATCATCAGAGACGCCGGAACCTTGTGGGATTTCCCGTGGACGGTCTGCAAGAAATTGAGAAAGAAAGTCAGTGCACCTCACCGCACCCTGGTCTGGTGTGGAATTACCATTGTTCAGGCCCTTTAGCTGTTTCCCACTCACGCGTATGTGACAACTGTCTAAATGGCTTTATACATTTTTTTTTTTATCTGTCATGGTTTTTAACTTTGTTTATCTGAAAATATTTATTGGTGATATTTTAACCTGGGTGGCATGGTGGTGCAGTGGTAGCGCTGCTGCCTCACAGTAAGGAGACCCAGGTTCACTTCCTGGGTCCTCCCTGCGTGGAGTTTGCATGTTCTGCCCATATCTATGTGGGTTTGATCATTTTTTAAGTGAACTTGTTTTTTCTAGTTTGTGACAATTTCAAAATTTGCCTTCCTGCAAAGTGTTCCTTCCAGTATATTTATTTAGATGACTGCTCTAAGCCGACTTGGTCAGTGTTAAGGAGTTATGCATATGTTTAGAACATATTTTGTTTCCTACACCATATTTATTTCTAACTGCTTTTGCATCTAAAAATGTGTAAAATGTCAATCTCAGTATTCATCGAGTCTAAACTGAGTTGCATAGCAAGACTACATTTGGGTGCAGTTCACAGTTTCATTAAAATTTTTTGTATTATTTGCACTTGTTGAGAACATTTTGATTTTTTTTTTTTTTTGTCTTTTTGTTTTGTTAATACGTGTTATTAATGTTTACAGTTGCTAGTTAGTTAAATTTTGTTGTATGCACCTCAATTGAGACTCTGTCCATTGCCTGTCCATTGCACAAGTAGTAGACCTCCGTTATCATGAGTTTAAGCTCTTGGTGTGAAACTAGCATGGATGTACAGTAGTTGTCACTGGACACAGATGCTTGTCTTGTTGGTACTGATGAAGGGAAATGGTCAGAATGGCTCCAAGCATCATTTAAATGAGGGCTTTTTACCAAGATGCTGAAAAGTAGAAGATGGAGTGGGGGAAAAAAATGAGAGCACACAAAATCTGCACAACTTTGGGATATTGGAAGAAAATGACAAACATAATCTTGGAAAAGCTTTAGTGATATGATAATGTCTGTTGTGTGGTAATTTTACCAATGGAAGTCATCTGCAGTTTAAGGTCAACTGTACACTTTTGTTTAACATAGTGCATTGCTTTCGTTCTCTTATAAATTTATATCAAAATGTAAACATAATATTCTCTAAAATTTTATTACCATATACTAGTATCTAATATATGAAGAACTAGCAGAATACCCGCGCTTCGCAGCGGAGAAGTAGTGTGTTAAAGAAGGTATGAAAAAGAAAAGGAAAAATTTAAAAAATAACGTAACATGATTGTTAATGTAATTGTTTTGTCATTGATATGAGTGTTGTTCCCATATCTATATATATCTATATATCTATATCTCTATATCTATATATATATATATCTATATATATATATATATATACACACATACATACATACACACACACATATACACACAAATACATATATATACACATACACACACACATATATAAACATATATATACATATACATACATATCTACATATATACACACACAGCTATTTCGTATCAGTGCAAGACGCTGCTTGTTAAAATGGATAACTCCCGCTCTTACGTGCAAGTCTGCGTGGATATTATGAACCATCGTATTTGTTCAAGTTCTATTTAAATTTTAAATAGAAGGAATTTTTATTTAGTCGACAGAAATATCTTTGGTAGGAATGGTAAAAACAGACAGGAATATTATTCCTGAATAAATCAACTCAAACCTTAAACAACTTATAATATTTTGCTCTCCATAAAAATATATCCTGTCTAAATTATACAAGTTAGAAATAAAGTAAACTTTAAAAGAACAAACATTCAAATTTCTTTACTCTTATGTAATTTTATATAAAAAATAAACTTAGATTTTAAATATCCCAAAAGATTTTGCTCTGCATAAAAATATATCCTGTCAAAATTATACAAATTCAAATATGAACATGCTGCATAACAAAACCTGGAAATATAAATAAAATGTGTTCCTTTCAGCAATAACAAATCAAATCATTCAGTTGTCTTTGCTCATATGTCATTTTAGAGCTGGACGCCTGGCATCTTTTTTTGGCAACAAGTTCGTTTATGTTTGGTGTGAGGTTCTGTGTTGTGGAGATTCTCAGGATGGACTGCAGGTGCTCATTAGTGAGGCGACTCCTGTGTGCTGTTTTGTTAGTCTTTATCACTGAGAAGAGCTTCTCACACAGATATGTGCTACCAAACATGCACAAGGTTCGAGCCGCATGTAGACGGACTTTTTTTGTTCTTCAAAGTCACCAACGCTCCGTGCGCTCAGTTTATCAGCAAAGTGCGTATTTGGGAACACCGTAGTGACGACTTGGTTCAACATTACTTGGCAATAGGGAAAGTGGGGCAAGTTGCACTGGTGCATTTGTGTCTCCCATAAAAGCAGCTTCACTTGAAATCACTTTGTGATTGTGCACGGTTAAAAACGTCCGCTGAAGTGTCAGATTCTTATTTAATTCTTCTGCTTTCTGTATGTTCTGCATTGCATTCAGGTCTTTCAGGTTACCCTGATGTTTTGTGTCATAGTGCCGTCTTAGATTAAATTCTGTAATTACAGCCACATTAGCTCCACAAATGAGACACACGGGTTTAACGGCAATGTCAGTAAACATATACTCAGCCTCCCATCGGTTTTTAAAGGCTCTATTTTCAGAATCAACTTTTCTCTTAAGCATCGTGTGGGCTAGCTTCGCAATAACTTGCAAGCTAGACTTGATTAACGCTGTAAGTGTTCGGTAAGGCTTCTGAAGCGCTGCATTATGGGATCTTTAGTTTATTGTGTTACCAGCGCTTCATATACCCGGGCCATTAATAACAATAATACAGTATATAAAATGATCTCGCGGGCCGGATATAATTACATGCCGGGCCGGATGTGGCCCGTGGCCCTTGAGTTTGAGACATATGGACTAAATAGAACTTGAAAAGATATATTTTTTCGTACATCGAGCCCGCGTGCTAATGTGGTTTTGCCTGCATGCCTCAATAAGTGACCCTCCCCTCGCTCTTACTTTTTTACCGTTCATCTAATGAATACACTGAGTATGGCTTTACCAAAACAATCATTGATTGCGAATAAAGTATTCATTATTCGAGTATGTAGATCGGGGTATATATATACACGTTTCTTACTGCATCAATAAACAGCTCGTCTTCTTCTTTATCTGAGACCTGACACACTGCATGCACGGGTTTTTTTTTTTTTTACACTGTCTTCCTTTAGCGGGACATTCACTTTTTCCACCGTGTGCTTTGTTTCTGCAGTAGCTGTACTTATTACATACTTATCTTGTATGTATCAGACGCTTCATATTTTTTTGCTGCCTTTTCAATTGTGTAATTCGGTTTTTGTTCAGCGCTCTAACTGTTGCTTTTTGTATGTGCACTGCGTCAGTTCACGTGAGCCGCTCGGTGTACAGGCATCGAAGGTTCCCAGCTGTGCTGTTGCCATGTCGTGCTATGTCCATGGCTGTATCTAATGCTACCGAAGGCCCGGTACTTAAAACTTTCTCTCGCAGTTTCGCTGAGTTTGTGCCAAACACCACCCTGACCATCTCATCTTCCTCTGCATAAGCACAGTCCTTCACCCGTGAATATTCACCCGTGGCAGTGTTTCTATTGGATTGCCGCTGACGGACGGCCTTATATGGGCAGGCACTAAATTACAAACGCCAGCGGCAGCCTGTCTATGAACTTAATTTAAAGTGTAGGTTTACACTGTGCTTTGTTTCCGAAGTAGCAGAACTCATGAATATGGTTGTATATTTCACTCGCTCGCTTCTTATTGTTTCGCTGCCTTCTCAATTATATAATGCATGTTTTCTAAAGCGCTTTTTGGACCTCTTCCTGGTTTTCTACGTACTGCGTGATTACGTAGGAGGCGTGATGATGTCAGACGAATCTCCGCCCCCACGGGTTTCAAGCTCATCTCCATTACAGTAAATGGAGAAAAATAGCTTCCAGTTATGACCATTACGCGTAGAATTTCGAAATGAAACCTGCCCAACTTTTGTAAGGAAGCTGTAAGGAATAAGCCTGCCAAATTTCAGCCTTCTACCTACACGGGAAGTTGGAGAATTAGTGATGAGTGAGTGAGTGAGTGAGTGAGTGAGTGAGTGAGTGAGTGAGTGAGTGAGTGAGTGAGTGAGTGAGGGCTTTGCCGTTTATTAGTATAGATAAAGAAAGATCTGGATGTGAACCTGTCATCCTACTCCCAGCAACTTAAAAATAATCTGACCGACTCTGTTATTTTAACTGATTCCTTACAATTTAAGATACTTAATTAAAAGTTTAAAATGGTATATACACTGGAAGTATACTTATTCAATTACTCTCAAAGTAACGCCAAATGGATTGCACGCCTAAACATCATACTGTGTATGTGGAGCTGTGCTTAGGACTGTTTCTTTAATTCTGCAGATATTCTGACCACTGTAGCACTTTATAGTGTTTTGTAATGAACCTGATGCATTCACCAAAATCTATACTAATAAAAGGCATAGCCCTCACTGACTGACTGACTGACTCACTTACTGACTAACTCATCAATAATTCTCCAACTTCCCGTATAGGTACATGCCTAAATTTGGCAGGCTCATTCCTTACAGCTTACTTACAAAAGTTAGGCAGGTTTCATTTTGAAATTCTACGGGTAACGGTCAAAACTGTAACCTACTTATGTACATATATACGGCCATAGCCTGCAGCTTGGTCACCATGTGAGGCGGAGTTGCGTCCCTCATCGTCACGCCTCCCACGTAAATGAGTGCCTGCCCATATAAGGCTGTCTGTCAGCGGCAATCCAATAGAAACAATCTGCCGCTAAATATTTGCGGGTGAAGGACTGTGCTTAAGCAAACGAAGATGAGATGGTCAGGGTGGTGCTTGGCACAAACTCAGCGAAAGTGCGAGAGAAACTTTTAAGTGCCGGGTCTTAGCTAACATTAAATAAAGCTGTGGACATCGCACGAGATAGCACAAGCACAGCTGAGGACCTTCGATGCATGTACTCCGAGCGGCTCACGTGAACTGACTGTGAACGCAGTACGCAGAGAACAAGGAACAGCTCCAAAGAGCGCTGAACAAAAAGCGCCTTACACAATTGAGAAGGCAGCAAAAGAATATGAAGCGAGTGACGCATGCAAGCATATTTATAAGTGCAGCTACTGCGGAAACAAAGCACGGTGTAAACCGTAAGTTTAAATTAAGTTTATAGACACACTGCCGCTGGCGTTTGTCATGCCTACGACGAATACGATATTCGCGAGATACAAGTTTAATGAGAAGACGTGGGGTATAAACGAGACTTTGGATCACTTTGTAACAGAATTAAAATTGCTGTAACGGAGTTAAACTTGCTGGTGAAGGACTGTGCTTATGCAAATGAATAGGAAAGCAAAGTGTAAAGCTTAACTTTAAATTAAGTTTATAGACAGGCTGCTGCTGGCTTTTGTCATGCCTAAGACGAATACGATATTCGCGAGATACAAGTTTACTGAGAGGACACAGGGTGTAAACGAGACTTTTGATCACTTTGTAACTGAGTTAAAATTGCTGGTGAAGGACTGTGCTTATGCAAACGAAGATGAGATGGCGCTGAACAAAAAATGCATGACACAATTGAGAAGGCAGCAAAAGAATATGAAGCGAGTGACGCATACAAGCATATTCATAAGTGCAGCTACTGCGGAAACAAAGCACGGTGTAAACCGTAAGTTTAAATTAAGTTTATAGACACGCTGCCGCTGGCGTTTGTCATGCCTACGACGAATACGATATTCGCGAGATACAAGTTTAATGAGAAGACGCGGAGTATAAACGAGACTTTGGATCACTTTGTAACGGAGTTAAAATTGCTGTTACGGAGTTAAACTTGCTGGTGAAGGACTGTGCTTATGCAAACGAATAGGAAAGCAAGGTGTAAAGCTTAACTTTAAATTAAGTTCATAGACATGCTGCCGCTGGCGTTTGTCATGCTTAAGACGAATACGATATTCGCGAGATACAAGTTTAATGAGAGGACGTGTTTGGCACAAACTCAGCAAAAGTGCGACAGAAACTTTTA
The DNA here is from genome assembly GCA_026402145.1 of Polypterus bichir lapradei. Classification (NCBI taxonomy): domain Eukaryota; kingdom Metazoa; phylum Chordata; class Cladistia; order Polypteriformes; family Polypteridae; genus Polypterus; species Polypterus bichir. Next base: position 106,221,683 of record JANRMT010062791.1, on the reverse strand, counting down.
GGTGCTGGGTCTGAGCTAACATTAAATAATTGCTGGTGAAGGACTGGGCTTATGCAAACGAATAGAAAGCAAATGTTACGTTTCCTTTTCTTTTTCATAACTTCTTTAACACACTTCTTCTCTCTTCTGCAAAGCGCGGGTATTTTGCTACTAAATAATAAAAAGAATTTAAAATTTGATAACAGAGGATTTTTATTTTAAAACAAATGTGTCTATTGTATATTTTAAATGTGTCAATGAGGTACACAGTAAGCTGTACAATACCATTACTAGTTATAAACACTTCTATGGGTAATAATGCTTTGTCTCATTTAATTTGCTAATTGCAGTTTTCTTGCCATTATCACTGAACTATTGTGCAAGTAGTACGTCAGAGAATGTAGTAACACAGTCTGCTGTATGACATACAGAGGGTTTTTAAGTATTCAACAGAAGTCGGGACACTTGAAAGGCTTGATTTACTTTAATTGCTGCAGAACATCTGAAGGTTGTTGCCTATTAGCTGTTTCCTGAAGATGGCCCATTTGTAATAATCTGAAATTTGCTTTTTTTCAGTTTTTACTAACCTAAACTTTAAATTTAAACCTCTGGCAGTTTACTGCTTACTTTTTCACCATTTTAGGTCATTCATTCCATTTCAACTAATAACATTTGAAGGAAAACTAGGGAAAATGAGGTGTTCTAAAACTTTTGAGCGGTAGTGTAAAGTTTCAAAGAAGTATTGATCATTTGAACTTCTCATCAATCAGGTAAAACTACAAATACAAGAAATTCTGATGAGCACTTTTCCACATTGATGTCAACACAGTTATATTTCAATGTATACTTTTCCTGAACTCACATTCCTTTACCATCCGCAGTTCCCTTGCTCTTCTAAACTCTGAAACCTTATGGGCAAGATCAATAGTTGGATTATCCAGGAGATGCTGAAATGGATGTTGCCATTGGAGTAAGAGTGATAAAATAGTCAATAAGGCTTTTTAAACAAAAAGCACTAATTCGTTAATGATCAAGTGATTCTTCAAGTAAAAAAAAAGTCTTTATTACTGATTTTTAAAAGAGAATACTTTATATTGTGCCTTCCAAGGCACTGCACAAAATACTCCTTTGCAGTTGCATGTGGACTAGCTACTGCAGACTTCCTGCATTGGTAAAAGTGGGCAAAAATAGATTTACAGCTGTGAATATCCAAAACAGAGAGTTTATTTTTGGTTATGTATTTATTTATATTTTACACATGATCTTTACCTTAACATTGTCACATTCTTTTGAGTTAATAAATCTATTGTAATAATCATACCCTACATGTCTCTTTCCATATTGACAACTGCAAACCTACATTTAGCCAGCCCAACAGACTGCACACATTTTTTTGTGTGTTTTATTCAATGAATGTTTTGGAGCAGAGGTGTGATGGACTGTATTTTTCTTACTGTCCATGACAGTTTTGAGTTGAATGGATTGTTCAATAATTAAATAATTAATAAAAGAAAAAATTATGTGTTTTTTTTATCTGGCCGTTTTGACAATTCTCATCATTTGGACCTTTATGGCATGCCCAGCCTTTACCCATATTTTACTGATATTGAACATCTTCCAGGAAACAAATGCTGAAAAAAATATCTACAGTCATCACCAACCCATCAAAACTTAAAATTCTGGAGATCACCTTGCTGCCACCATCCATATTGCGATTATTTTTTAAGAGGTCAAGTACTTCAATACTAAACAAAACTACAGGGTGAAAAAGTCAGTCATTCTCAGAAAATCCTATGTACACAAAAATATGATCTATGCAGATAGCAACCAAAACTCAATTTCTGATATTGGCACTGATGAAATTCAACAATGGAAAATTAAAAAAATAAAAATAAAGAAATCCAACAATGGTTACAATAAATCAGGGTGTCTCAATAGTCATTATAAAATAGTCATTCAATAACCATTCAATATCCAGCATCAAAACGTTGAAAGATTTAAATAAAATTTACATTTATGACAGTGATACATAGACCACATACTGTAAGGCAAGTGGCAGTAAACTAAAAGAAGTACAACAAATAAAAAATAACTGTAGGTTATAAGTCAAACTTATACACATTTTATTTCAATTCAATTCAGTTTATTCTTATTAAGGAAACTTCATTATGAGACTGGCACCCTAAACAACAGAACTGGAGGTGATGTCATTGTTCCTCAAGCCATCAGTCTTCTGTTCTGAAGACAAAAGGAAAGAAGAGAAATTAGGTGACAGCACCAGCCCTTGACTCTGGGTGTAATTACAAGTTGTCTCCCAAGCACACTTATTTCCTCACATGTGCATGTGTGTGTGTGTGTGTGTGACATTCCACTTCCCCCAGCTAGGACCCGTCAGGTCGGGTAGCCTACACCGAGAGGTCATGTAAATGAAACAGAGCATTGGTATTGGCAAGAAGGAAGCCCCACTGGTGCAGAACCTTAAGCTTATACTGCTGGAGACCCAAGGACCATCTGGTGACATGCAGATTTGATTCCTTGTACAAAACCATGCATTTTGGGGCGAGCATGGTCAATGACCAAAGTAAATTCATATTGATGAAGGTTGTATCTCAGCTGTTGCAAAACCCATTTAATGACCAGAGTTTCCCATTCCACTGCCTAATGCTTTGCCTCCTGGTCCAGAAGTTTCTGGCTCAGTTACATCGCAGAGTGTTAAGCACAATCGTTTTGGCTCGGCTGAGTACCTAGACCTGTGTCCGAGGTGTTAGTCTAAACAATAAAAGTCAAAGAGAAATCAGGGGACAATAATACAGGTAAGTGCCTGCTTAAGATCAAATAATGCAGCCTCCACTTAATAATCCCATACCACCACATTGGGAACACGGTGTCTTGAAAGGTACGACTCTTTCTGAGAAATGGGGCACAAATTGAGAGTAGTACCCCACTAACCCCCAAGAAAACCTGAACATGCCGCTTGGTTTGTGGATGGGGACAATTTAATATGGCAGTTATTTTGGAACATTGTGGTCTGACTGTCCCTCCTCCCACTACACCGCCTAAATATTATTCCGGAAAAACATTTTTTTGGATTTTTCCGAAGAATGACCTCACTTAGTGTTGGATGAGCAGCCCAAAAATGCTGCATGTATTTCTCGTGAAATACATGATGTAGTCATCCAGGTAGGCAGCACAATAGGTATTGTGGAGCCATAATACTTTATCCACCAGACACTGAAAGATGGCTGTCTTCCCGTGCAAACCAAATGGGACAACATGGTGCAATACATTTATTTCTTTTCATATTTAATTAATCTGTGCAAAATATTCAAACCAGATCTGACACTGTTCATTTTCAAATAATATTGCATGTACTGTGTGTTGATCCTGCTGCACTGAATAAGCTCATGCCTTCTGTAACAGCGGCAGTGTGTATTCAAACCCGATCTAACGCTGTTCGTTTTCAAATAATATTGCATTAGTGCGATCATGTTTTCTGATTAATTTTATACCCAATGTCCCATATATTTGTCTCTTTCTTTTTTTCTCCGTGCTGCATCGACATCGTGCACCAGAAGGCGTGAGCTTATTCAGTGCAGCAGGAACACTCAATAAAACTGAATAAAAAAAAAATAAAGTGACAGTAAGATACGAAGAAGGCAGACTCAGCAGCTTTTGTGTGTCAGGATTTATCCCTCCAGATCAGAGAATGTCCAGTTCCATTGCCTCAAAACACTACTCACATCTACAGTTATTCCCAGTTTCAAATAAAAACTAACAGCGTCAGATCCCTAGGGTGATGTATGTATGGTGATCATGACTGAGACAATAAAAGTGAAAAAAAAGTTAACTTTTACGTGTACAGTACTATAAATGTACACGGTCTGTTACAGACGCAAACCAAATGTATGTGTGTACTGTATAATATTAACACTACTGAAAACAGCAAATATAGGAGACAGTCAGGATCGAACCGGGGACTCTCGATTACAAGCCAGCAAATCTTACCGCTACGCAACAGAAGCTGTTCTATCGTCCTTGAGCCTTTTGTGAAAGTATTTATTTGATCTTTGGACTTCAGGTTTCACACATTCTATAGTTTATGCCTACAAAAAGTTTCTGTTTTAACAATGTGTTTACACAGATTACTGTAGAAACGGAACACACATGAAATGCATGTGTTCCAAATAACAATCTATTATTTCCACTCTAAAACTCCAGCAGTTCAGTCACTCCCAGATAATCAAACAAGGCATGAGCTGGTAAAACTTAGTGAACGTTCTGCGATGGTGGGGGATTGAATAGCCAGCTGCTTGCTGCTTGTCTTAATCGGCACATTTACAGGAGAAAGACGCTGATGGAGAGGTGAGAACGGATTTAAGGTGGGCCAGATTTACGAGTTTTCTCGTAGGCTCTGGTAATTCTAGTGTTAAGAGCTGAGGGATCACAACCAGAAGAAAGTGGTGAATTTATAATAGCAGTTATTAATGAGAGAACATAGGGCAGGAAAGTTTTTTACCAAATACGTGGGAATTGGATCTAACTGGGAAGTACAAGGTTGATATTGTTTAATTAGATCAGAGATTTCAGAAACACTAAGAAGTGTAAAGGACGAAAAGAAATTTAAGCAGGACCTACCAGAAGCTAATTAGAAGTATTGTGGAGGGACTATTGTATTGTGTGTAGTATGCTTGCCAATGGTATCAGCTGCTTATGAATATTATTAATTTTTAAATTAAAGAATTTCATGAAAATATCACATTGTGCAGTGGGGTAAAGATGAGGTGCAAGGGCATTTGGTGGCCATAGAACCTTATTAACAGAAGAAAATAAAGCTCTAGAATTCCCTTCGCCTAACTTGAACTGTTCCGCATAATAAGCAGATCTGACGGTGGAACAAACACCCTTATAGAAAAGTAAATGATAATGATACATTTTTTTATGTTTAGCAGACCCTCCTGTCTTAACAGAGTGATGTTCCAGTCTACGGCCTTTAGCTTTAAGATGACGCAGTTTAGGAATGAGATTATCTAATAAACTATGTAATCTATCATTGTAGTGGGAAACCAGTTCTCAGTTTTGAGTAGTTGTATTTTTGCATAGGAGAATATCAGTTCCACTGCACAGAGTAGGCAAGTGAATATTCCTAATATTGTGAAATGCAATGGAGTGATATTGCTTAGTTTTGGACAGTGTTAAATTAACATTAAAGGATATTAGCTTATGTTCAGATTTGGGCAGATCAGATGCAGAGAGACCATTTCAGATCTTGGGCACAACAGATCTGAAAGCTGTTTCACCCACAGAGGATAGGTTAGTTTGGAGCAAAACAACAGTGGAGTGAAGTTGGCAAACAGGGCTGCAGTGCTATGTAGGAGGTTAACAATGTAGTCCTGTGCAAGGAAAATTTAAAGCTTTATAGATTGTCATTAGAAAGTTATTCTCAGTCCAATAAGATATAGGGAGCCAGTGAAAGCAGAACAGAACAGGTATTATCTGCAATATATGAAAAGGATAGGAACGAGCAAATGGATATGCATAAGAGGCGGACGTAAGAAAGTTTCTTAATGTGTTTTACCTGGGTTGAGTAAAAAAAATAAATTAAAAATTATGCCAAGATTTGTTGCAGAAGGCGATAATGCGATGATATCATCAAAGAGAATGATCGAAAAGTAGCTCAATTTCTTATACTGTGCTTTGGTGCCAGTTACCACAAGCATTTATTTTCTTCAAAGCATATTGTGTGTTGAGAACTCTCTGATGAACATCCATTTAAATTAAAAATATTTGTAAGTATCATCCACATAAAAATAACCCACTCTGCAAATTTACCAATAATATGGCCAAATGGAAGGGTGAAGATAGAGCAAAGCAGAGGGCAGAGGACAGAGGTCTGACTGAATTAATATACTGCCTAGGGTCTTTTGCCATAAGTAAATGTGTGATTCAAGGACTTTGTTCCTAGCAGAATTAATCTGTTATCATTTTATGCTTTGTATAATGCCATGCTGTATATTTTTTATTATTACCACACTTCTTTTAACTTCACCTTTGTTGTCTGGCGCTAGTAATGGATAGAAATATTAAAGGAAGTGTTAAAATATTGACTAGAAAATTATACTAAAACAAACCCAAGACTAAAAAGTTGAAAATAATATATTGTGATAAACGGCCAGGAACCCTGCCCCGCCAGGACACCAGGAGGAAGGAGGAACTGGGAGAGCGGCACTTCTCTTCCCAGGGCACCTGGACGGTCCTTGATCCCTGGGGGACAGTGCTTCCGGTACACCAGGAAGTGCTGACAGACCAGGGATGGTGTGCACCCGGAGCGCTTCCGGGTGCAAGGACAGCACTTCCGCCACACTGGGGAATGCTGCGGGAAGTTCATCATCAGGCACCTGGAGCACATCCGGGGCATTATAAAAGGGGCTGCTTCACTCCATGTGGGGAGCCAGAGTTGGGTGGAAGAGGACGGAGCTTGGAAAACGGGAGTGGAGGCGGCCCGAAGGACCAAGGACTGATCAATGTAAATAGTAGTGTAATAAATGTGAGTGTTGTAGACATTGCGGTGTCGTCTCTGTGGCCGGGCTAGCTCTTACAATATATATATAAAAAAATACTTTTTAAAAACCATGCTTATATTAAGTTAAAAAGTGTACTAAAAAGTAAAAAAATAAGTCTCTCATATATCACTCGTAAAATAAAAGCATGGGCACTTTTCATCAATCAATAAAATTTTAGCAAAAGCGCTTTTATTTTACAAGTGATGTATGAGAGATTTATTTTTTTACTTTTTAGTACATTTTTTAAATTAATATAAGCATGGTTTTTAAAAAGTATTTTTTTTATATATATATTTTTCTGAAGTAGCAGCCACCATCTTGTGTGTTATTTGCTGACAGTAGCCAGGTTGATCTAATTTATGGCCTCTATCGCTACCTGGTGAGAACAGAAGGTTGTGACATCGTTGTCCAGACAGTATTTAAGATGACAGCAAGCTAGCCTCTTGTCCAAGTCAATGAATGTTGTAGTTGGGGTGATAATAATTAACAACTTAAATCTATTAAGCAAAAATAAGTTTAGAATGTTAAGTCTGACTATGACTTTTGAATAATTTTTTGGCCTTTGTTTGCAAGATTAAATTATATTCCCACTTTGAACTTTTGCAAATTAAAAGACTATTCTTTTGTTTACCCCTTTTTGGTTGCAGTTCATGTTTCTGGAAAAATCTTATTTTCTTAAACTGTTGGCTCTTAACACCACTAAGTGAGAAAGATACAACTTCCTTAAGAACTTTAGGTAGATAAGGTGAGTATTAGGTCAAAAACTGTACCACTTATCAGCATCAATATCTTTTATGGTTAACTTTTTTAACTTCATGATTATAAAGGCTATTTTTAAAATAGTTGAGAGATGCATTTATTACTGACATGAAGGCAGGATTTGATGAATGTGGTGGGGATGGGATCTTGAACATAAGAAGTAGGCCTCATTTTTAATACATCAAATCATTGATAAATGGGATGATGTTAACAAAAAATAGACAAAGAAATAAACAGAAAGGGGAGAATGTGAAACATATTAGAGGATCATGAATTTGCAATGGTGGAGCTATTTTGGTCTGTAATTTTACCAGAGAAAATATCAAAAGATTTTTTTTTTAATTGTGCAGTGGAAGAATTGATAATAAAGCCAGATGGACACTGACATATTTCATTAACCATAGAGAACAAAATCCTTATGTTATTATGGTTGTTCTCTACTATTCTGCAGTAAAAAATATTCTTGCTAATATCAGTACATCTTTGTAAGCCTGTTGGTGGTCTGTGAATACCTAAGCATGCACAGATAGGCCAGTCTTACACCACACTCTCTGAAAGTGTTGACCAATGGCTTTCACAGACTGCAGCTGAACGCTTAAATGAAACCTTTGTGTGTTTTAAAGGAGTTATTTTATCTACAACTGACCAAATGGCTGTATTAAGAGAGGTCAAGAAGATTATCCAATGTGGTTGGCAAGAAGGCAGACAATAAAAGAGGTTCTGCGCTAAGGCCTATGTTCAGCCATGGATTTTATTGGTAATGTGATAGCCTTGTCAAACAGAAATGGAAGAAACAAGGCTAGGGAAACAGATATTTTTAAAGTTTATGAATGAAATTTGTTGTTTACAATTAAACACAGGAATAGGCATTGAGGCTGCAAAAAGTACTGGTCTATGATCAGAGAATCCCAAATTAATTAAAATAGTCCAATGTGCAGCTTTCAGCCAATACAAATGAACATCCAAAATTAACACCAAGTTAAGTAGTCCAGCAGGGACAAGTATTCAGCAGTAAGCTTATAGGTAGGAATATTAATGGAAAAATTAAAATAACATAATAGTTAATAACTCAGTTGGATTACCTAAAACAGAGCCATTGTATTTTAAAGGACAATAGAGAACAGTGAGTAGAACAGGACGGGATTGTGTTACAAGCTTTAGAGCCAAAGACCAATGGGCACTCAGTGGGTGTTCTTTTTATGTTCAATTCAGATTTGATAATTATAGTCAGACTTGCTGTAACCTGAGCAGTGAGCCATTGCACATTACATATACCCAAACAGAGTCACCTCATTTAGAGATGTAAACTCAGTAAGTTTTTGCTATGTTTCAGTTTCCTTAAGAAGTTCAATTTTTAATCTGTAATGAAATCAAAAAGTTACAATGCTTTACCTTTGATGGATACTGTATTAAGTAGGCAATATTACTGGTTGAGAGTATTTGTGGTCAGATCCAAATCCAGAATTTTTTTGAACACAGCATAGATTTGGCACATAGACATCCTTTTAATCAAACCCTGAGCAGAACAGCATACATAAAAACAAACATTGCTGATGAGCAACATGCCAGTCCCCTGAGAATATACTTCAAACATCATAATATGACAAAGTTTTTAGGAGTATACACATCTCACTATTTACTCTGGACAAAGATTTTATCATAAAGACGTTCATCATAAGAGTACTCATGATAGCATAGTAGAAATCCAGCCGGGAGTAGCAAAGCAGAATGGTTAGTAAACCAGAACAATGGTCTCAAGAGGAAACAAAGAGGGATGCTTTTGGAGTTCTTAATCCCTTAATATCCATGGGAGAATAATATCAAATGCTCGGACAGCAATTACTCCAGCCCTGCAGGCTACAGGATATAACTGGGGGTATCAAAAATGTGATTGTCTCAGCACTGTAAGTCTCCACAGAAAAACTGATGCCAGTGGGGTAGAGGTCCACTCAATTGTCCAGAAATATAGTACAGTATGAGATGCACAAAAAGTTTCAGAAGGGTTGACAAGGCTATCACATGACCAATAAAATCCATGGCTGATTTGTTTTCAATCCTAATTTTTGTAAAAATTGATCTATTTGTATGGAATGATTACAATAAAATCAATACAATAAAAAAAAGAAAATATTTTTCTGCTGGAACATTAGAACATGAGAAAACTGCAATGTGTACATTAAAACTGATCTCTTAGGAGAATCACTTTTAACATCACCTAATTCTAAAAAAAATAGTTTCCCTAACCATAACCTTTTGCTTCCTACTGAATTACCACTTCTTTTAGTTTGATTACTAACCTTTCATGGGGTACCTAAAAAAACACAGAAGATCCAAAAAAAGTCCAGGGAACATTGACTAGACTGATTCCATAACTGCAGGGAATGTGTTGTGAGGAAAGATGAAAGAGCAGAGCCCTTTCAGTTTAAAAAATAGGAAATTAAGAGGTGACATGATTGAGGTGTTCAAAATTATGAAAGGAATTAATGCAGTGGATTGAGACTATTAATTTAAAATCAGTTAAGTAAGAACATGGGAGCACAGTTGTAAACTTGTCAGGGGTAAATATCGCACAAACATTAGGAAGTTTTTTCACCCAGAGAATGACAGACAACACCACATGTTTTGTGGTAAACTGTAGATTTTTAGAGAACTTCAAAAATACACTTGATGTTATTTGGGCAGAATTAAGGGGATAGGACTGGCAAGCTCTTATGTACTAAACAGCCTGTTCTTGTCAATTTTTTTTCTAATGTTTCTAATTCAAATAGCTAATTCAAATTCTTAATTCATTGTATTAGGACATGCTGTTATGTCTCTGGAGCCAAGCCAAACATGCTGCTTACTTTTAGAATCAAGAAAAATGTCTCCTCTGCCTACATACCTTCAGTCCTATCCACACAAAATCTGTCTTGATTTCAAATGATTCCCAAATAATCAATAATTAATTGTTAGATTACTGCTCTAAACTGTTTACTGACAACTCTAGTAACCCTCCCTAAGATATCAAATCATTGCTCAATAGCCATCCACTCCCCTGACTTAGACCGGAATTAGATTCTCTTCTTGATGTTCCCATTTCATTGACTAAATTTGAAGAGGCACTAAACACTGTGAATGTAGGAAAGGCCTCATGTAATTTGTGCAATCTGGAAACAATTATCCCTTCCCTTGTTTGAGATGATTAGTGAAGCCTCCTCTTCCACATATTCAAACTTTAAAAATTAACATAATATTTCTGACTACTTTTATAGCAAGGTACGAACCATATGATATGTTAGAGTTACAGGACCTTTTTATTAACTAAGATACAGAATTTTTAGCTATATGTAGACATACAACTATAAAAAATATTTTATACATCTGCTAAATTGTGGTAAGATTTTGACAAATTGTTAATAGTCCCAATCACTATCACAGTGATATATTAGATCTAATTGTTATCTGACATTTTTAAGATAGATAGTACTGTAAAGACAGCAGGATGGCAGATAGATAGATAGATAGAATTTGTTCCCAGAGGGAAATTTCTATTTTTACAGAAGCTATTTAAATAAGGAAATACATAAATAGGTAGATAAGTAAAGAAATAAATACATTTTGGTCTAAACATACACCAGAATGGGTATAAAGCAAGAAAATTAGAAAAGAAAGGTCTGACTTGGCAGTCACAGTTACAGTGAGGCATTCAGCCCCAGTAGTGTTTCTTAAAATACTTCTGCTGAATAATTTGTTGCCTGAAAGTATTCAGTGTTAGTGTGTCAGAGAATAAATGTGCACCATTGTTCATAATGGCACTCTCTCCTTCACTACTTACGTCCATGTGGCCAAAGTGCGTCCTATAACTGAATTTGCTTGTTAATTCGATGGGTTTCTCTTGAAGTTAGTCCGTTAAATTCAGTTATCTCCGATCGCTACTTAATTATATTTGAGATTGGTAAGAATGGAAAGAATGAAGTCTGTAAATTTAAGAGGCTTGACATACTCAAAATATTTCATGGGTAATTAGTTTGCCAGTGACTATGATTGTGACCATCTTATCACAATTATAGTGATAAACTGTTACTAAAGGTTTATACCATTTTAAAAAACCATAAGACAGTATATGTTTATGGCATCATAGGGAAAGGCATCCTGAAAAGTCCTCATTTTTCGACCCAAATGTCCTCATTTCCAGAGAAAGAGAATTGGCAGCCCTATGCATAAGTTTGCCCAATAAGACTGGAACCCATCCACTGTCTCACAGCTTCGGGATTCAAATGACAAATTATCTACCACCTGTGTTTCTGTGACTTTTTCTCCAGGTCTGTGATGCCGTGTGCAGTAGGACCTTTGCACTAACCTATCCCAGGGCAGCTGTAGTAGTTATTGACCAGAGCAGTGAGCAAACTAAAGTGTTTGTTAAAAGAGAATATTTGTTTTATTCCAGAGAGTGCCAGCTATTTAAAGTTCTGTGTCATGTGACCTATTAAAGCAACGTTCAGTAATATGACAAAAAAAATTGCAAAAAGTAACAGCACATGACTAGGGACAGTATTTACACTGGCCCCAAAAAAAGTAAAAAACAAAGGTAAAAAAAAACCAAAATAAATGGTCTTCTTCCTCACTCAATAAATACAGTTCAGGAAAGTTCTTTTACAAACAGTAAAAACACATTGAATAATATCCAAAAAATAAATAAAATAATTGTGAGCGAACATAAGGGACAGTGCATATTACTCTGCAACTTCTAGTGTGATTTACCTGCAAATACTAAGGATATTCCTATCAGAAAGAAAAGCCACCTTGGCCCAACATTAAAAGCACAGCCAAAGAAGCAAGTCAGGTCAGAAATGGACTTGCAAGATTCAATGAGACAAAGAAAAGAAAAAGAACTTTAGCCTTTGAAACTTCAGTTGAAAATGTTAAACGTTAAGCAAACACTTACTAAATCCAGTCTTTGAAAAACTTTACAAGTTATCTTTTACAAAGTATGAAAAGCCATGAGAATATTTTCCGATTTTATAGCCTATTTTCTCTGCTACAGTGCATTACGAAAACCCCTTTAGCTCAGATGTGTCATCCTATTCATGTTCTCCTAGATGTTTCTTAATTAAGCTTGAGACATTTCTGTTCTTGTTATCAGAAATAAAAAGCAGTAAAATATAATGAAAAGTAACCATTAAATGAAATTAACTCTTGTCAGTATTGCCTAATACAGTATACACTTTATATATTAAATTACAGATAAGAAACAAGGCAGTGCTGCTGCTGATGTTAATTATTTTTACAAGAGGTTTCATTGTATTTTTACTTTTAAGGGCAAATATTGTTACAAATAGTAAAAACAAACAAATAATTCACATGCATGTATAGAGGATGACTTTGAAATCTGAAGGGCTGTTGAATTACACTTTCCTCCTTTAAAGACAGAAGTGAAGAATTTCTGTAACAGGGCCACAGGACCAGAAGTCTTTGCTTTATTACAGTAAGTACATCAAGTAACCAAACCAGTTAAATCCCCCTCACCATATGCTAGGTGCAGAGGTCTTGAACTTTAGGGTGAACAATAAGGGCCCTATAGTCACTATTGCCTCCAGATCTCTCAACTCTACACCCACGTCAAGATATCAATCAGTCTAAGGATTTTAATCAGGACTAAAGACCATATTTATCACTTAATACCTTTGTCAGAGTTATTTGTAATGTATTATTTTACTAACTACTCAAATTTTGTGGCTGACTGATACTAAGTCTTCAACATTCTCTTCTCTTGTGCCCCGTCTCTGTATGGTATGTTTTGTCACCACATTGGTTATGGTACTAGAAAGGAACCTTAGAATGGACATGACACTAACAAAGACAAAAGTCATTCTTAGATCTTAAATTAGATTAACAATCTAATTTATTTAAGAAGCATCAGTAGATTAGTATTAGTATACATTACATACGTATACATTTTTAAGAAAACATTTTATAGTATTTTTGTTTAATTTTGTTTTCTATTACCAACCTAATTCTAAATACATATAAAGAAAATGGCACAGTTGCAGTCTTGAGAATATAAAGCATATACCATAAAAGATCTAAGGTGAAACCCATAAAATAGAGTAGGGAGGGAGTAATTTTTTAAATAGTAATTGCTAGTTAGTTGCCTTGATGATAAAAATTCTCAAGTTAATGTTAACTTTATTCCTAATGGTATATATTAGACATGCAGAAAGCAATTGCCAGAAGAGTATACAGTATTCCTCAGAGTCTTTTAACTCTTTGTGTTTATAAACTGATGCTATCAAACAGTGCATAAAATAATAATACCAAAGCCGACACTTTTATTTTAGTTTTAGAAAATGGAAACATCTATAGTTGTAGAATTGTATTGTCCTTTGTCTAATAATATAACTTGCTCCAAAATCTACACTTCATTTGCTGTTTATGCAACTCTACAAGTGTTCTTTATTACAGGAATCATTCTTGCAGTGTGTGGAAACCTGGCTCTGATCATCTCCATTTTACATTTTAAGCAGCTTCACACTCCATCAAATGTTCTTATACTTTCCATGGCATTTGCTGATTTTATTATTGGAGTATTCAGTATGCCTGTTCACTTGCTTAAAACAACAGAAGTGTGTTGGTATAAAAGCAGCTTGTTCTGCTTCTCTCATCAGTTTACTTATGTAACTTTAACAAATATTTCTGTTTATCATCTTTTACTTCTTGCAGGTGACCGTTATTATGCCGTTTGCTATCCTCTGTTTTATTCTATGAAGGTCACATTTAAAGTTATTTGGATATCAGTGGCTATTGTGTGGTGTTGGTCAATGCTGTATGTTTTTGTTTCAATGTATTTCATTGCCTATATGGTCTCTACTAAGTACAGTACTAAAAATGGAGTAAATGTTATCTTCATTATTTCGTTATTTGATTTATTTATTACATTTTTTCTGCCATTTTTAATCACTTTTGGCCTTTATGCTAAAATCTTTACTGTTGCAAGAAGACATGCAAAGGTAATAGAGGGTGTAGCAGCACAGGGGGAACAAGGAGAACAGACGAAAATCAAAAAATTCCAGAAAACACAACATAAAGCTGCTAAAACTATAAGCATTGTCATTTTTGTTTTTGTTTCAAGCTGGTTACCTGTATATCTTTATGCACTGCTTAATGTTTTAATTATTTTTTCAACTAAAACATACAATATTTTGCTAGAACTTGGGTTGTTTAATTCTGCCTTAAACCCGGTGTTGTATGGCTTTTTTTACCCCTGGTTTTGGAAAGCATTTAAAATAATTGTAACCTGTAAAATATTTTGGCCTGAATCATCCTCAAGCAATTTATTTTCAAAACATTGAAAATGCTGGTACTGCGGTGGCCTGGCGCCCTGCTCAGGGTTTGTTTCCTGTCTTGTGTTTCCTGTTCCCTGTGTTGGCTGGGATTGGCTCCAGCAGACCCCTGTGACCCTGCAGTTAGGATAAATCGGGTTGGATAATGGATGGATGGATGAAAATGCTGGTATATATAAAATGAAATTATATCTTGAATGTAACTGTTAATAGTGCTTTTCAAGTAAATTTAAGGCTTTTTTAGTTAACTCTATTATTTAGCATATATGTAGATGAATAAACAGATCCTGTTATTAATGTAGTATTCTTGTTCGATAATGTTCATGGAGAGATTATCTTTGTATAATAACAATTTATAGTTTAAAACACTCAGCACAATATTCTATTTCCCATGGTAACTTTACTTTTACTGTATTATTTTAGGTTTTTTATCTATTTCTGGAATAGTTTAATAGGAATGAAAATGTTCAGAATGAATTTCTTTTGACATAATTAAACCCTCCTTTTGCAGCATTTCTGCTGCCTTAATTACAGGAAGACAGTTTACAAATATGTTAAGGTCAAAGCCGGCAGTTTTAGTTACTACTAAAATCAACCGTTCATCCATTCAGCTGAGGCAGACTGATCATACCCCAGACACAATGTTCCTGACAAAGCAACTAGCTCTATGTAGCAATATGAGTCAACTACGGATCACATAAAAACAGTAACACAGCAAATGAGAGTTGCTAATAAAACAGTCAAGAAATGCTTGGACATGCAGTATGTAGAAAATGGACATCCTAGTGAAAGATTGCATGAATATGTTTACATGCTAACAGTTTAGGATAATATTGTAGAGTGGCTTAGCTTCCTTACATAACGAAAACATAAAAGTTATACAAATGAGATAATCAATCAATTACGATTATTTTGTTGGCTAATTAAAAATTTGTCATCTCGTCTATATACTACAGATCAAGACTGTTACTTCAACTTCATTGCTTGATAGTTTGTTCCATATAACAATAAGTATGCTGCTTTGTTGAGTACCTATAATGCTTTCATGTATGTTATGTACAGTAAGTGAAACTTTTCTTTGTTGAAAGTGTCGAAATATTAAGTTTTACTTTTAGTTGATATATTCAGTTTTCTTAGGAAACCCGATTTGTGCAATGTTTAAAGAGTGATGCATACTTCTATTACATAAGGGCTAAATGTCCTTGTCAGTATTAATCTACAGTTAAGTCTTGAATAGTGCACATTGGTACAATTCATAATTACTTTTCCGTTTAGTTACATTTTTTATAAAATTTACATTCTTATTAACTTAATTGATTAATGCTTTACCCAAAAACAATCCCACTTGAGTTTTTGACATTTTAATAATTTGATTTCAAAGGTGGATAACTATGAGGAGAGCACAGTCAGTTTGTGATGCACAAACATCTGCACTTACCTATTGATTGTTGAATTCTAGTATTAAGCAAATATATTTAACTTGTAATTGCTGGCATACATTAGTCTTAAAAAGGAACCCTCAATACCAAGACTTCAAATCAAAATGTTGGAAATTTTTCACAGTATAGCTGAAGATCTCTCATCTAAGCAAAAAAAAACACTAAAGGAATTTGTGAACCTTCACAATTATACGTCTCATAAATCAGATTAAGTAAGAAAAGCACAGCTAGTGTAATCTACACATCTTTGTTATATGGGTGGAAAGTGGAGTATCCAGTATAAAACAACAAGGATATTGAATTAACTACAAGGATACAGAATCTGGAACTAGGAATGTGAACTATGAGACAGTGGAGGGAAAAGAAACTACAGGAGACTACACTCCATGTCTCTATTTATCTTGGACTGTTTTCTATTTGTTAAAATTAGACTTTAACAAAACTTATTTGAGCACTGTAATTTGTAACAATGGACAGGAAAATTAAAAAAAAAAATCCCCTCTTAACTTGATGTATCTACGATTTGGCTGATGGCTAAGGAGAAGTCTGACGTTGATTAACATGAGTGTAAATTTTGTACTGAACAGTGTCTGTTACATCCAAATGGCTAAAATAAAGTTTGTAGAATAATGAGTTACAGTGTGTTACTACACAGCCATGGACAGTCAAGAAATAAGAAATATTTGTACACATTACTCATTTTACACTTCTTGTATGTATTGTCTTGATTTACTTAACAAATTCATATAACAAAATATAAACATAACCTTCTTTAAATATAATAACTATTCTATGTGATATTGTACATGTGAAATGCTGTAAAGCAACATCAAGATTTGAAAATGTTGCCACACAAATAAAAAAGCTTTTAACTATTGTCCTATCAGTATCTTAGTTAAAAAAGTGTCCAACAGGCTTTCCTTGATATTATACCTAATAATTCATAAATAATTTATAAATTAAAAACACTTTATAGTGATGATAAATCTCAACATGCACTGAACATTAAAAACTACTCCTTCAACTCCTCTGACATTAATATATGGCAAGAAGAAACTCCAAAAGAGCACCGACTGAATGACAGAATAGTAATTTAGGCTCTTGTTATCGCCTTTAGTAGTTAATGAAGAAATCTGTTGCAGTGTTCATGGTTGCTCAATAAGTTTCTTTTTCTTTTTCTAATGTCAGTTTCTCTGATTCAGAGATACCTAAATCAAATAAGTGATTTTCTGATTGTTGAGTTTCAAGATAGCATTCTGTGACCTCCCCTGAAATAAAGTAGCTAATTTAAACATATTTAATGGTAACCATTAAAGTTCATTTCTTGATAACAGTAAAACTTATTTTACTGTCGTATAATTTAATGTTTATAGTGCCAGAAGCAAGTTAAGCATAGTCAACTAAGTGGTGATGTGACTAGTGCAAAACTAGAACAAAAACTAATTCAAATTTAAAAGCTGATTCCACTGAAGAGAGCATTGTCATGCCACTGCACACCTGTATTTTTTTCTTTTTTATTATATATCTCAGATGCATTACAGTTTTTTTTTTCAAATGCTAAAACAAATGTCCTGAAACAATGCAGCATTTTCTCAAAACTATGAACACAGCTCCTAAACTACACACCAATGTGCACTAGCCTCAAACTGTGCATGGCAAATGTGAATAATTGAGTTAAAATCCTGTAATTTTCCATTTTAATCAAACTGACCTATGATGGCACACACAAGCCATGGAATTCTTACATGCACTACTGAATGCTACACACAGGTAATCAACTCAAAACACCACTATAATACAGTGGCGTGCAAAAGAATTCAATCCCCTTGAAAGTCATCATAATTCTTTGCTTGACAAACGATTGATAGACATATTTATCCATTCAATATTTTTAATGTGAGCTCTTATGCTGTAACAATGCATTTTTCCAAAGTCAAAATAATGTTTGCATAATTAAGCCTCTGAGCTTTGGAAGTTCCATGTTTACGCAAATTACAAATTAATCACAAACAACACAGAGGTGATGGTCATTTGACCATAATTAAACATAATCAGGTACTATATGTGAGTCCTTTATATCTCTCTGGATATAAAAAGCATCCTTTGTAAGGGCCATAGTCTTTGTTGTACAATCACTGCAAAAATGAAGACAAAGGAACATTATGCTGATGTGAGAAGCAAAGTCATTGAAATGCACAAGACAAGAAATCATTTCAAAAAATTATCAAAGAGTTTGATGTGCCGTTAAACACTGTTGGACCCATCATCAGAAAGTGGAAAGTTCATGACAGCACCCAGACTCTTACTAGAACAGGCCATCCCTCAGGACTAAACATCAAAGCAAGATGTTGACTGGCGAAACAAGCTTCTAAAAATCCAACCGTCACTCTCAGATGTCTGCAATGTTGTTTGGCTGAAACTACACTGAAGGTGCATGGGTCCACAATTTGAAGAGCTCGCCATAAAGCAGGCCTCTAAGGGAGGGTAGCAGGAAAGAAGACATTCGTTAAGAAGGTTCACAGAAAAGCATATATGGCATTTGCTACACAGCCTGAGAAAGACACAGTTAAAATGTTGGAGAAGGTATCACAGCAGTAAATAAAACAGACAAGATGCGATATATTGTCATTTGAAACAATGTATATTTCCACCAATTTCCCTTAGTCCAAAACTGGCTTCATTAACATCCACAATTGAATAATAATAATAATAATAATAATAATAATAATAATAATAATACATTTTATTTATATAGTGCCTATCCCATGCTCAAGGCGCTTCACAGAGTTTAAGAAAGAACGGCAGGGTATACAGTATATAGCATTGTACTAAACCAGATAAATAAATAAAGAAGAGTAAGATAGTAAATTCAGAGAAAAAAAAGCCTAACAGACAACATAATTGATGGTCTCGCACACACACACAGGTTACATGAGCATCTTGACATAGAAGTAAACTAAAAGAAGGGTAGTAAAGTCAGGTAGAGCTAAAAGCCTTCCTGAAAAGATGAGTTTTGAGTTGTTTTTTAAAAGAATTCATGGAGTCAGCTGACCTGATTCATTTCGGTAGGTAATTCCAGAGTCTGGGTGCTATACAGCTGAAGGCCCTGTCACCCATGGAGTGTAGATTAGTGTGGGGCACAACAAGATTGCCAGAATCAGAGGTCCTTAGTGGGCGGACAGGCACATAGTGATGGAGAAGGTCACTGATGTAGTTTGGCAGAAGGTCATTTAAGGCTTTGTAGGTTATTTGTAGAATTTTATATTCAATTCTGTAAGACACAGGGAGCCAGTGAAGACGGAGCAGGATGGGTGTTATGTGCTCGCTGCTGCTGGTCCATGTAAGGACTCTTGCAGCCCAGTTTTGAATAAGCTGGAGCTGTGATATAAGATTAGAAGGGGCACACGCCAGTAGTGAATTACAATAATCGATGCGGGATGTGATGAAAGCATGGACAAGTTTCTCAGCATTAGAAAAGGAGAGGAAGGAGCAAACATGTGACATGTTACGGAGGTGAAAGTAAGAAAGTTTCTTAATGTGATTTATGTGGGTGGAATAAGAAAGGGAGGAATCAAAAATGACACCACGATTCTTTGCAGTAGAGGAAGGTCTGATGAGATCACCACCAAGATTGACTGAGAAGGAGCTCATTTTATTAAGTTGCACTTTAGTCCCAATTTGCAGGAGTTCAGTTTTGTTGCAAATTAATTTTAAAGAGCTCTGCTCCATGCAGGTTTTAATTTCACTGAGGCAAGTTGTGAGCTGTGAAAGCTCTGATGAAGTTCCACTTTTAATGTTGAAATAGCGTTCAGTATCGTCTGCATAAAAATGACAACCCAGTCCAAAGCTACAAATAATATCACCAAGAGGAAGCATATAAATACAGAAAAGCAAAGGACCGAGGACAGAGCCCTGTGAAACTGCTTGTATGACTGGCGCTGTGCTGGATCTGCTGTTGCCAAGACTAACACTGCACTCTGTTCACCGGACACTCATTTCCCAACAGAAGTTTTGTGAAATCGTTGAATCCCTGTCAGCATCTCTTCGTCGTTCTTTTTTTCCACTCTGGGCTCCTTGTGTTGCAGCGACCTAGGCACGCCTCACTTCTTATCCGCCAGTATTGCTTGGTTCTTTCATGTGGCTTCCCTCTCTTGCTGGACCCACAACCGGCGTGTTCTTGTGGAGCTGTCTCTTCCTCCCTGGAGGTAAGTGTTGCCATCCTTGTGCCTCACGTCATACCAGCCACATACCCTAGTCTGCCTGCGAGCCCCTGTGCTCTGTGCGAGTGTCTTGGCAGCGTTCTCAGTGGACCGTTCCTCCCTGTGACTTCTCCTGCCCAGAAGTTTAAATGGCCTTCATTCCATGCCTAGATCAACAGGATGATGGATTAAACAATGGCACATCCAAATTTCCTGGTTTTAACAAATAGGGTAAACACAAGTTCACAAACTGTATTGTTACCAACTGTCAATAAGTATACATATGCTGATTAGAAACCAATATTCTCAGACATGTTCATTTCCAAGTCAGGTAAATACACACATTTCCCAAGGAAAGATCAGTTCTTTTATCACAATGTTGTATTGTTTGTATATTTAAGCAGTTAAAACTTCAAAGCGGTGATTCTTTTGCCAAACAGCAAATACCTATATCCTGCAGGCAGCCATCACAACAATCAGTAACAGGATTACCCAGGAAATTTGCCTTTTAACTTCTCACCCCAGTCCCAACAATGGGTGCCCATTGCCTCTTCATCTACTATGTTTTAAATGTAATATTTACATGTTCCTTTGCCTAAGAGAGAAAAGAAACCACCCAGTGTACAAAAAATGCCCCCCTTTGACATGTACAGTAATAGTATGAAAACTGGGATATGTTTTGTTGTGAATATGTTTTATTATGATATTCAGAGAAATAGTAGTGTGTAACTCATTCAAACAGAATTAGATCTTATAACCCATGTGTGTGCAATATGATATCAAAAAAGCATTTTTATAAATAACTGTATAGTTTTGACTGAAGAGTTTCATTTTGCAAAAGATCTGAGGTGTTCTGCTACTTGGGTTTAAGGTTGTGCTAATTGTGTGTACTGTTTTAACAAAATGGGCTCTGTTTTTAAAATTGTGCTGAAGCACAATTGGTGACTCTTCATGTTTTACCGACTTGGTACCATCAGGTGATTCATTTTTAAACTCTCTGCGGCTGACTCGTCGTGGTGGGGGGCATTGCCACTGTTTTTAAAAGTATGTTCTTCTGTCAGAGCCTTACAAATGGTCCATTTAGTAGCTTCGAACTACAACTTTTCTAAGTGTGCAGATCACCTTCTTTGTTGTTTGCTGTGGTTTATAGACCTCCAGTAGTTGATATCTTCATTTCTGAATTCTCTGATCTCCTGGCTGATATTACCCTCTCCCGTGACAAAGTATTTATTGTTGGTGATTTTAATATTCACGTTTGTTGTCAATCAAAACCTTTGGTTAATGACTTTTTATCACTATTGGACTCATTTGATTTTATCCAGCATATTAATATGCCAACTCACTCTCTCAGTCACACCCTTGAACTTGTTCTTACACGTGATATTTCAGTTAATAATACTTGATTTAAGCGATGTTTCTTTCACTGATCACATTTCTATAATGATGGATTTGAATATAACTGTTGATGTCCCGACTACTAATTGTCCCCCCTCCCTGCTCTCGCTTTTTAAATTCTTCTATTATATCTGATTTTAAAACCTTCTAGAGAAAACTTTTTCTCTAGTCTTGATGTGCATATCCAAAATGATGGTATCGATGATTCTGTCTTAAAATTTAATTCTTCTTGTAAAACGGTTTTAGACTCAATTGCTCCGCTCAAGATACGCTGTAATAAGGGAAGACCTGCTCCCTGGCTAAAAGAAACTAGGCGATCGCTGCGCCGCACCTGTTGAACTGCAGAACGGTGTTGGAAAATAGATGGACTGATTGTTTTGAAACAGATTTTTAGGACTTCTCTATTCAACTTCCAAGCTGCAGTTAAGAAAATAAAACAAGATTTCTTTGCTGATTTAGTATACCTTCATTCTAAGAATCCTAGGGTCTTATTTAATTCAATTAATGTGGCCATTCACCCTCATTCTGTGATGGGATTATATAGCACTGTTCATTCATGTGTGCAGTTTCTTTCATTCTTTGTCAGCAGAATTGATACTATCCGCTGTGGCATTATTCAAACTGACTATGAACTTCCTACTGTTAAACAGGGCATTGTTTTGGAATCGTTTGATCTGGTCTCATTTTCACAGTTAAAAAGAACTATTGACACCCTTAAACCAGCTCTCTGCCCTCTTGGTATTGTTCCACCACACCTCGTAGTGGAAGTCTTTGATGTTTTGGGTCCATCTTTACTAGCCATTATCAATGATTCTATTAGTGAGGGATCTGTGCCCTCATTTTTTAAACATGCTGCGGTACATCCCTGTCTAAAAAAGGCAGAATTAGATACTGGAGTTTTAGCCAATTTTTGCCCAATTTCCCAACTGCCATTTCTGGCTAAAATTCTAAAAAGAATTATTTATAATCAATTGGTTGATGAACTTAACTCCAGTAATTTATTTGAGATCTACCAATCTGCCTTTAGGCGTTTTCATGGTGTTGAGACAGCCCTCCTGAAAGTATTCAATGACATCTCTATTATTACTGACTCAGGTGGCGCTGCAGTCCTTGTCCTCCTGGACCAGTCCTTTGACACCATTGATCATGAGATATTGCTGTTGCGGCTTGAACATCTTGTTGGGCTTAAAAGGGCTGCTCTTAACTGGTTCAAGTCATATTTAACTGGTAGACACTTTTCAGTGACTTTAAATTCCTCTTTTTCGTCTAATGCTCCCCTTAAATATAGTGTTCCTCAGGGATCCATTTTGGGTCCTATTTTATTCTCTATATACCTTAACCCTAGTGGAGCTATTTTTAGGAAATTTAACATTTCTTTTCACTGCTATGCTGATGATACTCAGGTTTATATTCCTGTCTGCAACTCTGCAATAAATCAACTGCACAACTGTCTTTCTGAACTAAGATCCTGGATGGCTAATAATTTTCTTGAGCTGAATCAAAATAAAACGGAGGCGCTTATAGTGGGTCCATTAGCTAAAGCCCAAATTGGTCTTGGATTTCTCGGCTCTTTCTGTGTCTTTTGCAAACCTCAAATCCGCAATCTTGGTATTATCTTTGACACTAACCTCTCTTTTGAGAAATAGATTCATTCTGTAGTCAAGAGTTGCTTTTTCCAGCTTCATCTATTAGGTAAGATCAAGCCTTTTTTATCTTCTAGGGATCTTGAGAAAGCTACTCATGCTTTTATCTTTTCTCGCCTTGATTACTGCAACTCATTGTATTCTGGGATTAGCAAATCCCTGATACGCAGGATACAGTTGGTCCAGAATACTGCTACTGCCTTTCTGGTTGGGGCAAAAAAGTATGATTCTGTCTCTCCAATATTAGCTTCTTTACTCTGGCTGCCCGTCAGTTTTCGAATTGATTTTAAAATCTTGTTGCTAGTTTTTAAATCTTTACATGGGCTTGCTCCTGCCTATTTATCTGAATTGTGTGCTTTACACCAGCCATCTAGAGTGCTTAGATCTTCTGGTCAGTTGTCTCTTGTTGTAACTTGCACCAAGTGTAAAACTAAGGGGGACAGAGCATTTGCACCTGTTGCTCCTTGCCTGTGGAACTCTTTACCTCACTACATAAAGGAGTCGTCTACAATTGAACTGTTCAAAACAAGATTAAAGACTCACTTCTATTCACTTGCATTCCGTGACCTTCAGTAATACTGATGGTTTCCTCATTGTGATTATGTTCCATTACTTCTATTTATTATTTATTTTATTTATGTTCATTTATTTTATTTCTGTTTGTTATTTATGTTTTCTTTTAGTCTATTATTGTAAAGCACTTTGGCCACAGCATTCCTATGTTGTTTTAAATGTGCTATATAAATAAATTGACATTGATATTGACACTGACATTTTGGTATGGGCAAAGTGAAGAGTGAAAGATGATGCACAAGACATTCTGGCTGACACTTCAGTATTTCAAAGATACTGTAGTGACTGTTGCATTTCATGACCTTTGAAACCTAACAATTATAGTACAGGTAGTCCCCAGGTTACGGACATCTGACCTAAGAACTTACGAACGGGGCTGCAGCTGCGATGCATGTGCCTCAGTAACTGCCACTCTGTCATCTTCGGCCTGGGGACGCTGCAGGCAGTGGCTGGATGGAGGCTGGAAGGGGGTGATTTCGCTGCTTGCACAGTGTAGTGTCCTTCGGGTGGCAAGCGGTGACCCATGGTCCACAGTCACCGGGACCACAGCTATCGCTCGTGTGCAAGATGGAGGCTTGATGGGGCAGTTCGCTGCCCCCACAGCTACTGCTCATGACTGGATGCAGGCTGGATGGAGCAGAGGGGGGCATTTCACTGCCCTAACCCATTCGTTCTCAGTGGGCGGCTGGTCATGCTGCAAGCGGTGACCCGGTTGTGGCTGAACGGAGGCCATTGAGGGTGAACAGGGCGGCGGCGGGTAGCATTGTAGGGTGGCTGCCTGTTGAATGGGGGCGGTGGTAGGCGATTCACTACCTGCCTTTGGCCGCACCCTGTTTGTTCTCATTGGGCAGACTCTGCAGGCAGCATACTGAATGCAAGTGGAGGTGACTGTGTGTTGGGCAAATGGTGAACTGACCTTCGCCTCCCCTATTCATTCTCAATAGCAAGCCTGCTTGTACTGTTGTGCACATAGCAGGAAGTTGTCTCATCAGTACATTAGACGTGTTGACGACGGGTGCCTTTCTGCTGTCATAGCATGTATAGTGCTGTGCAGAAGAGGTCTTCTTAAGCTTTTGTCTTCACCCTTCAAGAATGTCTCTGAAACACAAATCTGATGCAAGTGCTGGTGATACAGTAAAGAAGAGAAAAACCATTACTATGGAAAATAAAGTAGAAATAATAAAAAGGTCAGAGAGGTGAAACTCCATCATTCATTGGTAGAGCACTTGGTTACAGTCAGTCAACAATAGCATTTATTAAATTTACGTACCTGTTCCGACTTACATACAAATTCAACTTAAGTACAAACATACAGTCCCTATCTCGTACGTAACCCGGGGACTGCCTGTATATATAAAAACTTGTACATAAATAAACTTATATAAACACTTGTAATTGCATGTATTTTATTAATATTGATTTGACGTTTTTACTATTATATAACTTGTGTATTAATTAAATAATAAGTGAATAAAAAACTGCATTAGTCCATGACTGGCACTTCTTATCATGTGTACCCTTGTTTGATTTAGATAGATAGATAGATAGATAGATAGATAGATAGATAGATAGATAGATAGATAGATAGATAGATAGATA
>JANRMT010062791.1:106165006-106190773 GCA_026402145.1 Polypterus bichir lapradei | reverse complement strand
GATAGATAGATAGATAGATAGATAGATAGATAGATAGATAGATAGATAGATAGATAGATAGATAGATAGATAGAACTTAAAAATGGACTGTGAGCTCCCAAAATCTATATATATAATTCACTAAGGGTACGCAAGAGAGTGCAAGCAAGACAGAGAGCCACTCCTGCCAACTCACAGAGCCCGGCCTGCCAACTCTAAGACCATGGGATACGCTCGACAGAGCCCCACCCGCCAAATCTAACCCTCCTACCGCATCATGGGATACGCACGACAGAGCCACGCACGCCAACTGTAACCGTCCTCCTGCGTCTAGCGTCGCTCTCAAGGTATGTGCATTGCCTGCTCATGTACCCACACGCAACAACTCACCAAACACAGCCTCAGTCGCTTTCGTCTGTGCAAAAGTCCACATGCACCTCTGAGCCACGTTGACTTTTCACTGCATGCAAGACAGAGAGCCACGACGTCCAACTCACAGAGCCCAGCCCGTCAACTCTAACAGAACCCCGCCCATGGGTTACGCACGAAAGAGCCACGAACGCCCACTCTAACCCTCCTCCCACGTCATGGGGAATGCACGACAAGTCCCCGCCCGCCAACTCTCACCCTCCGCAGGCTTCCAACATCGCACTCGAGGCAATTATATGGCGACATCGACTTCTCAACTGTCACTCTGGAACAACTCAGTATGCGAGCTATATTAAGTGTCACCAACGAAGACTCACTACACCTTAATGGACAGGTGCTGAAACTTATCCCTAGTGATGAAGTAACTTTCACCAGTGTTGACTCCATCGTCACAGACGATCCTGGAGATCAACTTGCATTCCCCGAAGAATTTCTTAACAGTCTTACTCCCACTGGCATGCCTCCGCATAAAATCAAAATTAAAATTGGTTCAGTCATCATGCTTCTCAGGAACCTCATGCCAGCAAAAGGTCTCTGTAATGGCACTAGACTTTCTGTTACCAGCATTCACCGCAATGTACTAGAGTGTAAGACTATCACATCTGCTACCTCACAAACTGTCCTTATTCCATGGATTTCCCTGACCCCATCAGATTCTAATTGGCCTTTTACTTTTACAATTTCCTGTTAGATTGGTGTTTGCAATGACTATTAATAAGGCACAAGGACAAACGTTCAAAAATATATGCCTATATCTGCCAAAACCTGTTTTCACTCATGGACAATTGTATGTTGCTCTCTCCAGAGTTCCATCTTTTCATTCACTGACAGTTGTATCCTCAAACCCTCCCCATTTGGACAACTGTGTCTTTCAGGAAGTATTCACTCATCAATAAATAATTATATGCGGCATATGCCATGCCGTGGGTTGGCTAGTAATTAAAAATAGGTTAAATGATTTGTTGAAAATTACTTCAACAAAATCAAACAAGCCCAAATACAAACAAACACCATTTTATTACACCAAAAATACTAAAAATAGTATAAGAAAGAATAGGAAGAACTATTTAAATGGTCATATGTTCAAAGACGGCATTCAAGAACAAACAACAAACAAACTAATATTCTAAAAATATCATTTTTATTATTCATTTTATTGTGAAGAAAGGAGAAGAGCAAAATCAAGGTCTTAGTTTTTATTTTTAGCCTGCTTATGATGAATAAAATGTAAACAGGTAAAATAAGCAAGGAATTGAATCAAAGAAGTACAATAAGTATAAAAAATAAACAGAACACAAAGAAAATAAAATGTGATATAATGAAGATTTTATACAGGATTAGCAAAAAAAATTATAATTATAATCTATGATATGAATAACAAATAGGAAGTCAAAGAACCACAACAACTGAAAAACAGGAAAAGCATGCATTAAATTGACAAAAAAATAAAAAAAACAAAATATAAACCAAAGATATTAACACAGTGTCCTTATTGCTGGTGACCGTTATTAAGCTGTTTGCAATCTTCTGTTTTACTCTGTGAAAATGACATTAAAAGTCATTTTGATTTTGGTGATTAATGTGGGGATTTGGTCAATGATCTGTGTTTTTGTAATGCTTTTCATTTCTTGTATTATTTCTTCTGCAAGAAGCACTAAGCATAAAGTAAATGTTTTCTTAATTTTTACATTTGATTTACGTATGTAACATTTTTTCTTTCTGTTTTTAATCATATTCGGCCTGTATGCTAAAATCTGTATTGTTGCAAAAAGGGATGCTAAGACAATGGAGAGCATTGTGGTGCAAGGAGCATCTAGAGATTGGACAAGAGTGCAAGGATTACAAGGATTACTTAGCATATAGCTGATAAAACTATAAACACCGTCATTTGTGTTTTTAAATGATGCTGTTGACTGTGTATCTTTATTATTTACTTAGCTCTTTTACTGATTTAGGTTTTTTAAAAGAACCACACAAATTTTTGCTAAAACAAAATTCTGCATTCAACCCAATCATGTATGTTTTTTTACCCCTGATTTTGGAAAGGCTTTAAAAAAATTGTAATTTTCAAATATTCTGGCCTGAATCAACATCTTAGCATTAAAGATGCCTACCAGTTAAAATATTTAGTTTTCTACTAAATCTTGATTTGGGCAAAGGTAAAGTAAAATACAATTTGGGTAATTTTAAAGAATTATTCATATTCAATTATGTAATGTTTCCATCTACAAGGTTTAACTGCTTTTGTATCTTCACATTAGTAAAATGTCCAGTATTGTGTACTGTTGAAAGACTTGCAAGACTGTAGGGGAGTAGAATGTAGTTACTTTTTAATATCAGTTTTTCATATCATTTGGTTATGTTTACGTTTAGTTTTAATCAAGCTGAAGTTTAGTCATTTTAGTAAAGATGTTTCAACATATAGGCAGAGTGGTAGTACACAGCTGTCATTCCTGCCTTTCAGTGCCAACTGTATGAGATTTGCATGCTCGGCCCATGCATTTCTGGATTGATCTGTATTATCATGTGCATGTGCTGAGATGAGGATGACTACCTGTTTTAAAATGAAATACTACAAATGTGTCAGTAATACTTCTCAATTAAGAAAATCAATTTATTCCTTCCTGCTTGATGTGTGTGTGTGTGTGTGTGTGTGTGTACGCGCCCTGGGGTGGGCTAGCGCCCTGCCCATGGTTTGATTCCTGCCTTGCACCCTGTGTTGGCTGGGATTGGCTCCAGCAGATCCCCATGACCCTGTAGTTAGGATATAGTGGGTTGGATAATGGATGGATGGAATTTATTCCTTCATGTGCTTGGAAGTAAACAATATCTATCCCTTTTTCCATCCTTAATCAGATCATACTGATTTAAAATATCTATATAAAATTACTATATTCAGACTAAACAAGTACTTTATTAACAGGTTTCTGTTACTGGATTGCATGTAGTAAACTCTTTTGTGATTGGCTGTTTGATGGAACTCTGCAAAGTCCTGGCATACTGTATACCCTGTTTGCACCCTGTGCTGATAGGATAATCACTGGACTCCTGTGACCCTAAACTGGGGGAATTAATCTACCTTTCAGCACATGCAGGATTAAATGTATATCAATATACTGTAATGCCTGATGAATTTTTTTCACTTTGTTACATTTCATGTACTGTATAGGTTTAACCTCTTCCTCACTAGCTGTCACTAGATGTCCAGATCACGCACTTGCACAATGCTACACCGATAACAGCAGGCAATTTTTAATATAAATATAAACTGTATATGCATAAAATATATGAATATAATGCCTATTCAATTTTTTCCGCTTGATTGCATGTTATGCACATGCTTGCACCAAGTTGCACTGACAGCAACATGCAATTTGTTTTGTGAAATAATACAAAGATTTGGGTTTTTCTTGAGTGGTATAAATAAGCTTTTATAAATATCCTAAAGATGCTATCTCATATCATTGTAGTTACATGCTGATCGAAACCTGTGTATAATCCTGGAATTTTTTAGTGTGCTGTCCAAGTTCTTCATTAAAACTCCAGAATTGTCCCCTAGATTCCCTTTGCTGCAAAACCAGGTGAACCCAATATCTGCACTCACAATGCTGACAAGAGCTTCGCTTCAGTACTGTGATCACCAGTACTTTACTTGTACTGAAAGATAGTTATATTGTGCACAGGTCTCAAACACCAAGACCTCAAATTGAAATGTTGGTGTTTTATTATATTTCAGGATCTCTTTCTTTCTCAAGATGTATATTGTGAAGTTGCATGCACCACATTGAAAAGCACTGTTAAGATTCCAAAGGAACCCAAGTTTGTTCTATCCAAGGAAGTTTGCTGGTTTATGCAGCACAACACAGGCATTTGCAAACATGTGTCTTAAGAAGGATGGCATGCTTCAAAAGTAGTTTCATTAGAGAGAACAAGGAGGTTTATCCTGTTCTGGTTTGTCAATCCTGGAGCTAGCAGGTTGTGGAGCAGGGAGATGACTCTGGTTAAAAAGCAGTGTGGTCCTACAGCCACTCCAGAGAAAGAGAGAGAGAGACCAGTTATTAGCGGGATACATTTAGAGATATGCACCACCACTGGGAGTCTCCTTTAGCATGTTGCCTGTCTGTTAACACAAGTAGTAGATTTCTGTTATCATGGGTTTAAGATTTGGGACTGAGCAGATAATGTTGGTTAATATCCTAACTTTCCTGAAACAAGGCTTGTTGAATTAAGTTTATCTTATACAAGTTCCTGTGGTGGTCTGGCTTCCTGCCCATGGTTTGTTCCTGCCTTGCGCCCTCTGCTGGCTGGGATTGGCTCCAGCAGACCCCCGTGACCCTGTATTAGGATATACCGGGTTGTACAATGACTGACTGACTTATACAAGTGTGCATCCATCTATAGTAAAAAAAAAAAAAAAAAAAAAGAAATCATATGGATACTTTCCTTGTTTTAAAAATGTGTCATGTATTGCCTTCATTCACAAAAAAATTCTTATGTCAAAATGTAAACATCATATTCCATAAAATATAGTACCTGTTATATGAGAATATCCAAAGTACCCAGCATTGCCCAGGTATATTAGTAGAATGGGCTAAGAAAAGAAAGCAAAAGTTTAGTGTTTGTTAAATGGTGCCCCTGCTGTTATTGCAAGCTGTCACATCCATCATCTACATTGCCTCTCTATCTGATTAGATTCCATAATTGCAGCAACCATACATGTTATCATGTCTGACTCGTCCTGTTAGTTTGCAGAGATTTAATTAAGAATTAAAGCCAACAAAGAATTAGACAACATAGGTGACCGAATTGGGTGGCATCACCTAAGGAGTACCATTTATGAAAGTTAAGTTAAGGGGCACACAATCTGGTTTCCTAACCTTCTACCCGCACTATGCTGACAGAGGGATACTGTTTAGGTAACTGCCATTACGGATACCGAGAGTGCCCCTCAGTTCTGCCTAGCGCTCCAAATGGGCTTGAAGTGGCACTCGTTTGAAGTGCCTGCATTATGAAGACAAGCAGACAAACCGTTACAGAACAACCGGTTCTCTTTTCTGTTTTGCTGCACTTTCTCTCTCGATCAAGCCTCACCCAACACTCCTCTACAAATGTTCATGATACTCCTTTTTCATTAGAGTAGATGGAAATAGCAAGCAGAGCTGCACAGGTAAGTAATGATAAACTGGGACCCTCACAAGTCAACATTTTGGTTTTCAAAGTAGTCTATCTTGTGTGTATGATCCTAGAAATCAGTTATGCAAAATTTGGACAAGAACGGTTAAAGGGTGTGGAATTGTAATACTTGGCCTGAGACAGCAGGTGGCACTGGTGTTCAAACTGTAGTACACAGGATCAGAATTTTGGGTACCAAAATAGTCTGTCTTGTTTGCATAGTCCAGGAGAGCAACTATGTAAACTTTGGTTCATATTGGTCAAAGGGGGGAGGATTGTATAGAGTACGTACAGACATTTTTTTATCGTCACACATGTGTGCATAGGGGACAGCTGAAGGGCCCTAGTGACTGCAGTTCTACTGCTGCTCCAGCAGCTGATGTTGTGTCCTAATGCCTCTCCTTTCAGACTGATTGATTTATGGCAAGGACACCTTTGACATCACTTCCGGTGACTGTCCATCTGGGCCCACCTCTTCTTGTCAGAAGACTCCAAACCAGAAGTTCCACAATTCCACAATATTTGTGTGTTTTTTTTTAATCTTGCTGCCTCCAAATATACAGGGTTGCTGTCTTGGCAGCCCAACTCTTTATCGTTGTCTTCTCTTTCTGTTACAATATAGATATGTGAGGAATAAAGCAAGATCTGAATGTGAACCCAACCAGTGAGGAGGAAGAAAAACAAAGCATTTAGATACTTCACTTCCAGCAACTTAAATCATTATCGTTAATGCAAAACGGACAGCAATCAGAGATCCCAAACAGCATTCAACGGACATTTAGCTGTTTTCTTAATTGAACTCCAGCAGACACTGAGTATTCCTGCTCTTTTTGGAGATATCTGTGACCCTACCAGACTGCTGCCTTGTTTTGTAATGAACTCATTTTACCCCCACCCCCCATCCCCTCCAAAAAAAAAAAGTAATGAAAGAAATTTATTATGTATTATTAGTTCTTCTAGATATGGAAAAGCTTTTTGAGATCGTGCACAAAACGTCATAATTTTGCAATGTTTCTGAGATACAGAAATCATTTTTTAGACAGATATGTAATATTGAATGGTTAAAAATAACACTTAAATGCCGGATGGATTCACACACTTTCAAATTCCTTGATAGGTCACCTAAATTCTCAAGTTTGTGCCTTGTGCTATGACTTAAAATATAAAAAGCTGCACTTAAGTTCAAAAGGCATAACATCTAAAGCCTTTTCAGCATCAGAGCTAATTGCAGTATCATTTATTACGAGTTAAAGCAGTTTCATTGCTGTGAACCCAAAATCCAATCAGAAATTCCTCATCAAGACTGGATTTGTAAGGATACAGTTTAACTTGTATGGTTGTAATCTTCTCTAAAACTTTAGAAAAACAAGGTAAGTTAGACTTTGAATTTCATTCTGATGGCTGTTTGAAGGAATTAGGGGCAGTGCTACTTAATAACGACTAATTAATTATGCCCATTATGGGAAGTGCAACCACTGCAAGTGAGTTTTTCAACAAACAGGTAGTTTTTGATTTTGAATGTCAGAGGTAAAATCGACCATTCTATCATCAGTTTTTAACCCCGACTTGTGTCGATAGAATTTTGACGATGTTTGGCATTTTTTTGCTGAATCAGACTCTGACTCGTCAGACTCCGATTTTGATGCAAGTGATCTGGAGATGGAGATGGAAAATGAAAGTGAGGTACCGGCATCAGCTGATTGGATCCCCAGCACACGCCAACGTTGACTTCTGTGTGAAACCCTTGCTTTGTGTCCTTTACTGAAAACCGAGGTTTTCGGAAAAATATCCAGCCCTCAAAGAGTTAATTGACTAAGCTAAAGGTTAGGGGAGGCACGATATGATGCACTGCTACTAGATTTGTTGGCTGACTGCTAAATCTGCAATTTTATCTAGTGTGTTATTACAGAAACTTCTAAAGCATTTGCTGATAATATGAAATGGTATTATGTCAGTCACTAAGTGGAATTATATCACTTATTATAATATAATGGGGAGACATCATTCGAAATTGGCAAAGGCAAAATACACGGATTAACAGTATTCATAGTTGGCACATTCAATATATAAGGAGTGGCAAATTTTTAAAATCAAGTGTTGTGTGCAATATAAGCATCCATTAAGTAAGTTTAAATACAAAGTCAAAATAAAAACGCATGTTGATTGGGGTGGAGACATCTTTATTTTCTATTAAAGAAAACATTGCATACAAAATGACAAACTAGTAAAAAAAATCAGAAAATTTGAAAAAAAGAAAGCAGGAATAAAAAAGACAGAGACTAACAACTGAATTCAACCCCCAGATTGGATGCAGTAATCTAAAAGTCATTTCACGGTGCTATGGTATACATGATAAGACTTTTTATGCTTACATTGCATTCCACATTTAACAGGGCTCAAGAAAAGTGAGTATGATAGATGTGTACTCTCAGTCATATGTTTGGTGAAATAGTTTATTGACTAGAACTGCTTCTTTGTCTCACTGGCCTGTCTGAGCCAATTTTTGTTTGATCTGTAAACAGTATGCTTGGTCCAGATTAGGACTGACTTGCATTTAGGTCACAGGCCAAGTAAGGGATTTATTCATACAGATACACAAACATATACAATATGCTGTACATATATATGTAAAACTATAAACGTTTCAATTAAATATAGTATACAGATTTTCAATCTCCCTCCCTCTCTCTCTCTCTCTCTCTCTATATATATATATATATATATATATATAAAAATTCTTGGTTCAAGATGTGATCATCTCGGAGAGACACTTTGACATCACGCGAGACTAGACATTACAACCTTAGGAAGCAAGATCCATGAGAAGGTGACTTTTGCATGTCACGCCCTACTTACAAACAATTTAAGACAACTTCACAGACATCTAAGGATGCTCAAGAGAACAATAATAATAATCTATTAATAATAAATAGTAAAATTCAGAAAATAAGGAAAGTAATAATTAGCATGGAAATCCGCTAGAGACACTTTAACATCCCACAAAACAAAACAGTGAGACAGAAGGACAGCTGCTGTACAGGCTTTTAAATGATTGACTCACAGCGCGACAAGCTTAGCGCACACAGGGGGTGGTGGTTGGTGGGCTTGGGGGAGGGGGTAAGCGAGCAAAGCGAAGACAGCTGTTGTACAGGCTTTGAAATGATCAACGTGCAGTGCGAGAAGCAGAACATGCAGCACGGAAGGAGGAGCAGTAAGCAAGCAGGTAATCTGTCTGCATCTCCAAAGTGTGCGTTCAGCCACTTCCCTTCATAACACGAGTGGCAGAGACGTAAAGTGGCTGGCGCGTAGCATACCCCAGGGTGGGGGGGATAGTGTGGGCTCACGAAGCAAGTAGGGGGCAAAGCCCCCTAGTATATATAAAGACA
Source organism: Polypterus bichir lapradei (assembly GCA_026402145.1). Taxonomy (NCBI): domain Eukaryota; kingdom Metazoa; phylum Chordata; class Cladistia; order Polypteriformes; family Polypteridae; genus Polypterus; species Polypterus bichir. The sequence goes on along the minus strand of JANRMT010062791.1, from coordinate 106,181,807 downwards.
AAGAAAAAAACAATTGTATGCCATTTTATACCATTTTTGTATTAACCTTTGATTTTTAGAAAAAGCAACTTTATGTTTTGTTTTGAACCTGTACAATATTTAGAAATGTATATACTGTGTAACTATACAGTACTATGATTCATAATATACTTTGTAGGACACTAATTCCAAGGACATATAAAAAACAAAAAAATTTCTTATGCAATCCTGACAACCTAAGAAAACATACAGACAGCCAAGGGGAAACAGTAGAGGGGGTAGATGATATAACACACTGTAATGTTCAGTTTAAAGAGGTGGGGTCACAGGGCTGAGTATCCTGATAATTGCTAGTTTAGGTACCTTAGTAGTAAATATTCTCAAACTAATTTTCACTTTATTCCAAGAGGCATTATTAGATTGTCAAAGCACAAGTGTCAAAAGAGAATATTCCTCAGAGTATTTCTTTCAGCCGTCACCTTTATAAATACATGCTATGAAACACTACATGGAAACTGAGAGCAGAGTCAACAACTATATGGTACTTTTAGAAAATGGAAATAGCAAAAAATTTGAAAATGTATTTAGAATTGACTTGCCCATCATATGAAAATGTAACTTACTCCAAAATCTACAGTTCATTTGCTGTTGATGCGACTTTGCATACCATCTTTATTACAGGAATAATTCTTGCGGTATGTGGAAACCTGGCTCTGATCATCTCCATTTTACATTTTAACCAGCTTCGCACCCCATCGAACATTCTTATTCTTTCCATGGCATTTGCTGATTTAATTATTGGAGCATTTAACATGCCTGTTCACTTGCTTAAAACAACAGAAGTGTACTGGTATAAAAGCAGCTTGTTGTGTTTTTCTTATAATTTTACTACCACTTCTATAACAAATATTTCTGTTTTTCATCTGTTACTTCTTGCTGGTGACCGTTATTATGCTGTTTGCTATCCTCTGTTTTATTTCATAAAGGTCACGTTTAAAGTTATTTTGATATCAGTGGCTATTGTGTGGTCTTTCTCAGTGTTCTATACTTTTGTTCAAACTTGTTTCCTTGCCTTTATATATTGTAAAGCAAGTACCACTAAAAATGAAGTAAATATTGTATCAGTTTTATTGTTCTTTGATTTACTTATTACATTTCTTCTGCCATTTTTAATCATAGTTTTCATTTATGCTAAAATCTTCCTTGTTGCAAAAAGACATTCAAAGGCAGTGCGGAGTGCAGCAGAACCAGGGGAATCAGGTGAGCAGATGAGAATGAAAGGATTCCGGAAAACTCAACATAAAGCTGCTAAAACAATAAGCATCGTCATTTGTGTTTTCGTATCATGCTGCTTACCTATATATCTTTATGGATTTCTGGAGTCTTTGATTTTTTTTGTTTTTTCAAATGAAACATGGAACCTTTTGGTAGAACTTTCTTTCTTTAATTCTGCATTCAACCCAATGATATATGGCTTTTTTTACCCCTGGTTCTGGAAAGCATTTAAAATAATTGTAACTTGTAAAATATTCCAGCCTGGATCCTCGTCAACCTATTTATTTTCAATGCATTGAGACCACTGGTGTGTTAAGTGCAAATTTACTTATTACCAATTATATCTTAAATGTAAACTTTTTTGCCATAGTCTCGTTTACTTTTAAAAATGTAAAGAATCAAAGACTTTTATGCTGATTGTAGCTGCATTTGTCAACAATTACCAAAGTTCTGCAGCTTTTAGTTTACTTCATAGAACAGTTCAGGCAGTAGTGTTATGCATGTTCAAATAATTCCACAATCCAAGCATCTTTGATTTAAAAAGATTTAGTAAAATTAAAAGCAAAAGAGTTCACACAAAAATAGAGAAAAATTGAAAAGAAAATAAAATTTCTTGCTTAAAGAAAGTTCTCTTTAAGGCTTACTTATCTTGTTTAATTTCTCTCAAAGTTTGGTCGTATAGTCATATTACGTGTAGAACAGTCAGAAAACTGTATGCCAGTGCTCTATTTGTAAACTAATCTAACAGTCCACGCCAGCAGTGAGATTTAACTAACTTAATTAATACTTTGTTTTTACAGGAATAGCTAAGAAATCTCTATTTCATGTTAACTTACAGTGGGTAAAGGACTACACCATAATCTCAGTAACTATGAGAAACTGATACTCTGCTGAAATTGACCAGACACTTGTGTGGATTTAACATTAACATTAACTTTCTAAGATTGGCTCTACACAAACATACTTTATTTAATGTAATGTATGTGACTATTTAAATATAGGGTGGCCCAGATCTAATTATACACATCCAGATCGTCTGGATGACTTTGATTTATGCAGGGAAAATTCCAGTTCAGCGCAAAGACGATTCTTCATGTCCTCAGTTCGCACACTTCTCAATGGTCCGGGACTTTTCAGGTGATTTTCAATGTAATAAACTTAGTAAGTTATAGCGTAATGAAAATTGCATAATTAGATCTGGACCACCCTATACACTCCGTTTTGAACGTTTGAAAGTATGCATATTTGGTAATGCTTGTGGAGATATCAATTATTTGCCCTGGAATTTATTATATATCAAGATTTTGTCACAATATTCTTAATTTCATAATTCTTTTTTTAAAAGTGCTCTTTATTTATTTTAACTGCTTGTATTTAAAATATGCAGAATCAGCTTCTATCACATAATTTAGTAACATTTGATAACATTTGTGCGAGGTTTGGAATAATTTGTTATTTCATTTGTTATATTGCATACATTAGAAGTAACAGCATGCAACTGCAAATAGAAATGCCTAACCATTATGTCAGTGATCTGCCCAGAATTATTTTTTTAGTTGGGTGGGATGAAGGAGTAGCCGGGTGGTTACAGAAGAACAGAATACACTCAGCAGTGTTTGTAGTCATCAAGTACTGGAAACCTTCTAATATTCATAGTGATTATCAAATTTTAAATATTATGGATTCGTCTTTACTCTTAAAAGCCCAGGTTTCTACAGTATTTTTGTAATCAAAACCACACATATCTGGTCCATCCAAAGAAATCAACATTAGATTATTTAAATTTTTATTCTTTTTAGTGTAGAAAAACTTTTTCACATTCAGCTGTGCTCACAAATATGACCAGCCCAACAGCAGCAGGTTGTGGTACATTTAGAAAAGACTCTTTCAAATGATGTTTCCAGTCTTATTAGTGTTTGTTTTTGATTTAGATTTTTAAAATGGCTGCTCTTTATCATTCTTCATGCATTTGCCTATTTTTGTTTAGTGAAGTCATACTTTAAAATTGCAGGACTGCCTGCAATTTTATCAAAAACAATCTCAGAATTATAATCAAAAACAATCTCAGTGGCCTCACTTTGATCATGTCTGATGATGAGTGAACCATGCTCAATTCATGTTGCCTTGAGTTGGGCAAAATCACGGAAATGTTCAGGATTTTCACTGAACTCAACACAGTGCACTGAAGTCAGTAAAGAAGGAGAAACTCAACTAGTTTTGAGTGAATTATAATAGTGCAGTGGTCTTTTAAGTGACCCTAACAAGAAACATCTGCCATGCTGGACCAAATATTGCGGCCAAAAATATGACCTGAGCTGTGAGGCACCACTACATTTCCTGTTTCCTTCCCTGTGCACATTTTGTGTTTCAATGTATTCACGAGTTTTCTCCTACTTTTTAGCTTACTACTAGAATCAGCATTATATAATTGACAGTGGGAACTGCAACACCTCTGTAATCTCATGCTTGCCTTGCAAAGTATTATTGGTGGAAACGTTTGCCCAAGCTGGCCGCATGGAGAATTTCCAAGGAAATATTCAACAAACAAGGTCAGTTTCAAACACATTGTATTTTCTGTGAAAAATGCTTTAGTAGTTTTCACTAATGAACACTAATCATGACATTGTTCATTGAGAAGAACTGAAAAGCTGGGACTGATTCATAAGAAATCTTGCATTTAGGTGTTTAACAACTGTACTTATGTACTTATAACAAATTGCAGCTTTGAATGTAATAACATTAGCATGTGAATAATCAAAGTGAATGTTTGACTATTCCATCTGCAAGATGTTGATGAAAATTTTAAAAATGTCTGCCAGGATGCCTTTCATTTCCATGATGCCTAGTTTTGTGGCTTGTAAGACTGGTGCTTTTTTTTATCATATTACCTTTGCCATGCTCTAGACAAGTCTGAACATAAAGGTAACATAGCTGAATGCAGCATTTGTGAAAAAGCAAAACTGTACTGTAGGTTTTAATATCTTTATATATAATATGCTACCGTGGCTGTTCATTTCTCTACCCAGGATTTTAAATCACCTGTAGCTCGCCAACCATTTGAACTATTTATCTGAAATGTTGAACACATATACAGTACTATGTGATGTCTACTATCCGCCTTCGGGGTGATGATTGACCTTCAAGGTTATTTTACTTTTTATTTTTATTTTATTTTATTGTAGAATAAACTCTCGGCAGCGGCCAGCACTGCACGGCCGCCGTTCTCATCCCTACCTCTTCATATTTTAAATCATTCTTGAGGCAGATTGAAGACTTAAGTGCCAGCTTAAGTGAAAAATTAAAGAAAACGTACTAAGTATTTGCAACACAAACACGGACTTAATTAGATTTAACGTGAAAAGATGTCGACAGAAGAAGAGAAGACGCGGGCCTCTACAGTGGAGAAAACAAGAGCTACTCAGGAAGCAGCAAGCGCATCAACTTCTGAGCAAATGAATGCTAAACATACAGGGAAAGAGCATGAAAACTATGAAAGCTCAAGTCAAGTGCATTCTGCAGTGCGCCGTTACTGGAGTCTAATATTTAATATATGTATGTACTTAATATAATTTCAATGAGTGGCTTCTCTTTCAAGTGCAGCTATAACATTCATTATACAGTCTTTTAGAGACTGTGCTGCAGATCAATGAGATAGACTTCTAGTGTCACTAGCCATTTTTAGTTTAACAGTTTCTTTGAGTTATTAACACTAGAATTACTGGCCCACCTTAAATCCATTCTCACCTCTCTGTCAGTGCCTTTTGTCATGTAAATGTGTCCATAAGCAGCAAGCAGCCTCATATGCCATCCTCCTGCCCACCTCTGCAGTTCATTTCGCAAAGAAGTTTCTCAGTGCTCAGTGTATTTCTTCGAGTGAAGAGCTGGAGCTTTATAGTGTAAATAGTACATCATCATTTGAAATACATACATTTCATGTGTTTTCCGTGTCAACAACAATCTATGTAAAACATAGTTAACACAGAAACGTTTTTCATGTTTCAGTAATAATTGAAACAATGTAGACATGAAATGTATAAGGTGTGAAGCCTGAAATACAAATATGAAATAAACACTTTCACAAAAGATACAAGTATAACAAAACAAGTGCACTTTTATTCAATAATTTAATCAAAGAAAAAAGAAAGCAGGTTATGTATAGGTAGTGGATACGACAGCTTGTGAGGTGCAATGGTAAGAACTGCTGACTCCCAATCAAGAAGTTGTGGGTTTGATACCAGCTGCTTCCCAAATTTACCATCTTCAGTAGTGACCTGCTCTTATTGTTAATATCATACAATAAAAGCATACATTTGATTTGCGTCTGTAAATTTAGAGTTAAAGTTAGCATTTTTTTTTTTCCAGTTTTATTCTCTCACTCACGTTCATGCTCCCACACACCCACCGGATTTGATGCCGTTTTCAGATAAAGACGTGGTACAACAAACAAACTTATTTTGTTACACCCCCTCTTTATTTGAAAACCGTGTCAGATCTTGTGCACGAACGAGACTGGGAAAACTGTGGACGTGGATGTGAGTGGTGTGTGTGACTGAGAATGACTGTGGATGTGAATTTTTTTATTCAGTTTTATTCTTGAGTGCTCCTGCTCATGCTGAATTAGTATGCACCTTCTGATCCAAGATGTCAAAGCCGCACTGACAAAAAAGAGAGACTTTTGAATGATTTTATATGACATTTGGAATAATTCATTTTATGACCTGTATTGTACATTTCGGAAAATGTTGTTGCACTTATGCAACATTATATTCATTTGCATACCTTCATGCGGTTGTAGTTAGTGACCGTGTTTGGTTTTTTGTTCTGATCTTGTTGCTGCATGTTGGCATTTCTTTTGAACTCTAGGAGATATATTCTTACATGTGAGTGGACGTTTCTTGCGGGGAGGGCTTCTGTTCTCTTTCTCCGATCTGAGTTCACCTCTGTTATAGCGCATCTTTATTTGGAAACAGCAGTGTCAGATCAGGGTGAGCGTGAATGCGACTGAGAGAATAAAACTGAATAAAAAAAATGCTAACCTTTACAAGAACCATGCATTTGCACCGTCTGTTACAGACTCAAATCAAATATATGCTTTTATTGTATAATAGTAACAATAAGAACAGCTCACTACTCAAAATGCTTACTTTGGGAGACGTTTAGACTCAAACCCAAAACCTTCTGAACTGGAGTCAGCAGCTCTAACCAGTGTACTACCCGAGAAGTCAGGACAACAAGCAACACTAACGTAATTTCTTTCTCTTCGGATATAGTCTTGGGTGGGGGGGAGGGGTGGACAAAGCGCATTTCTTGTGCTATACTTGTATCTTTTGTAAAAGTGCTTATTTGATATTTGGACTTTATTCTTCACACATTATACACTTCATGTCTACATTTTGGCGTTACTACTAAAACATGGAAAACGTTTCTCTTTTAGGTATGTGTTCAACATTTCTGTCATTCTACACTTACACTGATCTTTGTGGACAGGGAACACACATGAAATGCATGTGTTCTGAATAGCAATGTATTTTTTTAGCCGAGGTACCTGACTCACTGATAAACAAGGCTTCATTTGGGAGAGTTTTTTGCAGTTTCTCCGGCGGTGGGGGGATGGTATAGCAGGCTGCTTGCTGTTTGGGATTATCGACACATTTACAAGACAAAAGACGCTGAATGGAGATGTGTGAGTGGATTTAAGGTGGGCCGGATTTACGAGTTTTCTCGTAAGCTTTGGTAATTCTAGTGTTAAATCACGACAGGTGATTATAGGTCCTTCAAGACATTTTGCACCTCCCTTTAGTTTCCCAATATAACAACTGCTGTTTTTAGATCTTAGTCCAGACAAATCATGTTTTTAAACCTAGACTGCCAAGGGTCTCTTTCACTATATTAGTAGTAGTTACTGCTTTGACATCAATAACTACACAACTAACCCCTATCCTCTTTATTTAGTTAACTATCTGCAATTTTAATACTTGAGATACCTGTAGTTTTATCAAAAAGAACACTTAAATAATCTTCATAATGAGCACTTTCCAGTATTATAGATCTATTTCTAAAAACAGTTCTTGCATTATTCCTTCTGATGTATCATGTATATTTCCACCAACACTAAGGTGTTTTAAGAAGGAACAACCAATAGCCTTGCTATGCCTATTTTTCAAATACTGTTGTAGTTTTACTAATGAATACCTAGATCTTAAAGCTCCCAGGAAAGGATCTCATTCATCAAAACTGAAACTGATATTTTCATTTTCCTTTCCTAGTTTGTTTCAGGATTTGTTTTTCCTTTGTAATGGCACAAGTATCAATGTGCATTTCAGTTTGTTTATGATCAACCAAACTTTCTTTTTAAAGTCTTTGGCAAGGTATTGTTACCGTAGTCACTTCATTGGTTGTGAGTTGTCTCTTTGAGTATTTCCTACACGTGGCACACATCATTTCGTTGTTCACCACTAACCAATCACATTTTTTAAATCACTCACTGTTGCTACCTGATAAGCATTGTTTAGACTTATGTTTTTCATTTGTAGGAGTCTGTGCTGAAGGTAATTTACCAGAAAGCTCCGCCTCCACAGTGTTTGTCAGAAACCAGCAAATAGCGCCTGATAACCCTGACGCTCCTAGCTCTCTGATCCAATGCCTTAGCAATATTTCTGAAAGGATTAGTAGAAATCTTGCCAAACTGAATAAGGATAAAACAGAAATATTAGTGATTATCAAACGTTTTTATAGTGAGGATATTAAAAATAAACTTGACTCCTTAGGTTTAAAAATGAAGGCAAAGGTAAAGAATTTAGGGGTAATCATCTACTCTGACCTAAACTTTAAGTCACACATTAACTGGATTACTAAGACTGCATTCTTTCACTTAAGGAAAAATTAGTTCACACTTTTGTTTTTAGTCGAATAGATTACTGTAAAGCACTCCTAACAGGGCTGCCTAAGAAAGATATAAATTAGTTGCAATTAGTACAAAATACAGCAGCTAAAATTTTAACTAGAAAAAGAAAATTTGAGCACATCTCACCAGTTTTATCATTGTTACACTGGTTACCTGTGTCATTCAGAATTGACCTTAAAATACTACTAATGGTTTATAAATCCTTAAATAATCTTATAGTCCTATATTTTGGAATGCCTATCCCCCTACACTCCAAGACATAACCTTAGATCTTCAGATGGAGATCTTCTGATAATTCTAAGAGAAAAGCTTAAAAGAAGTGGTGATGTGGCCTTTTGCTGTTTTGTAGCTAAAATATCGAATACTATTAACTATAGAAGTATGCCAGGCTAGTATTGTGGAACATTTAAAGAAAACTACTAAAAACTCATTATTTTAATTTGGCTTTTTCATAGCTCCATCTTACTTGTATTCCTAATAGACTATATGGGCATAGAATTATCATATTCTTTAGCACTTTGTACTAATCCCCACTATTCTCTGCTGTTTGTTTCTGGTTATTTCGTGGTGGTGATCTGCACCACCACCACCTGATCAAGGCACCATGTAGCCCCCTGAGATGATGGAATGAAGGTGGGTGTCTCAGCTGTTCATGAGACCAACTGCATCAAATCCTACCATGTGAAACATTAAAACTAATAGGTCTGATTTAGGAACACTTATGTTAGGTAGAATGCCCAGTGGGGGCTTTGCAGAGTTTTGGCCTCGAAACCTCTGCAGATTTTTTTTTTCTGTTCTCCGGGCCTTACTTAATTTTGTTGTTATTCTTTAATATTATGGCTTAATCTTAATTGTTTTCTATTCTTGTAACTTTCTGTCATTTTGTAAAGCACTTTGAGCTACATTGTTATATGAAAATCTGCTATACAGTATAAATGTCATTATTGTTTCTGAGTTAACATTTTACTCCTTATGACTTACTAGCCGTTCTCCATTGCTATGCCTGCGTAGTAGTGAAACAGGACAATGAGGCTCCCCATTCCTGACATCACACTTTCCCCTCCCCTTGGCCCGCAGCCTTTGTCTCCGATAGTGTGAATATATCATTCCTGCACACAAACTATGATTCTTAGCATGATGAGAGAAGTCACAAAATCAACTGGAATGTTCAAGTAAATTACAGAAAAAAACCCAATCTAAATCCATTAAGTAGTTCTCTCGTTCGCTGGCTAAGCGGAGTTAAGGAACGCCCCGAGGCTGGCATGTGAATGAGGGGGGCCCATCCCTCAGGCCCGCTACATGTCTCTCTGATTCGCGCCAATAAATCAGTACCGCAAGCAAACTACAGTATTATACATACCATAATGACAGAAGTCACAAAATTAACCGAAATGTTAAAGGAAATTATAGAAAAAAAAAAACAATCTAAATCCAATAAGTAGTTTTCTTGTGAAAAACAGAAAGACAGACAGACAGACGTTGGACTATATATATATATAGAGAGAGATAATACATGATCCCTTATAATATTTTTTGAACATGAGCAAATCGTGACTTAGAGAAAACTAATTTTCATCTCATCTCATCTTATTTAATTTTCCTGTCCCATTTTCCTAGGTAGGGTTGAAGTAGCAGTCCAGACTTCTCTGTCCCCAACTACACATTCCAATATTTACCAGACAAGACTGGGTTTACTTATATTGGAGGTTCGAATAACCTTCCTTTTGGGTCAACAGCCTTACGCTTATCTTTTATTTCTGTTATTTAATGCTTTGTGAGAAATGCTATCATTGTAGGATATTTTCACTGTTATTGACTAGTGCATGGATTTGTCAGTGACTACTGCATTGACAATTTACTCATCCTCTCATATTTTTCCACAATAATGTCAAATTACAAAAAGATAAATAACAAATATTTCAATATCATAACTGACAACTGTATTTATTCCTAAACATAAACAGCCATTTCTTTGTTTTTCTTTAATCAGCTTAATTTGGTTTGCAGCAAAGAGACCCCAATCACAGAAGCAATGTGTGCAATAAGTTTATTAGACACCATAAAAAACAGCTACAGACTCATCCTTTGAAAATGAGTGATGAATACTGCATCATTATATGGTGCTTGAAAGTGGTGTGTGAAGACTTTCAGTTTCTACTAGAAAAATCTCTTCCAAGGATCAGTGACAGTCATTTTTCACTTATATAATTTGTACACTCTATAGCAGGGGTCTCCAACACGTCGCTTGCGAGCTACTGGTACCTCACCACCCTTTACCAAGTATCTCACCAAAGGCTTAATGAATTCTACATAAATTTGGAAGCTTGATTAGTCAAATAAATTGTGGGCGATCTTTCCAAAAAATCATATCACGATCAACAATCTGAATTGCAATCTGTCTTTTCAATGTGACATACACTTAAGAGAATATCCAGACTCAAACTCATTAAGACCTAAGTAACACTTTATTTTAAATATCAAACAAAGTTGAATTCAATTGTTCTCTCGTTTGCTAGCTAAGCGGAGTTAAGAAACTCGCCCCGAAATTGGCGAGTGACTGTGGAAGGCCCCTCCCCTTTGCCCACTGCCTTTTTCTCGGATTCACGCAAATAAATTGGTGCTGCAAGCGAACTATGATACATAGCGAAATGAGAGAAGTCACAAAATCAACTGGAATGTTCAAGCAAATAATAGAAAAAAAGCCAATCTAAATCCGTTAAGTAGTTGTCTCATGAAAAGTGGACAGACATACATACAGACAGACATTGGATTTTATATATTATATATTAGTAAACCTTCAAAATAATGTGCATTTAAAGTCTCAACAGCATTCTCAGCATTTCTGGAGCTTAGTAGGGCCAGATAACTATAAGAATCTTCACCAAGCAGTTCTGAAAATGTCTGCTTTGTTTGGGTCTACATACCTCTGTGATTCTGCCTTTTCTGACATAAACGTCATGAAATCAAAGTTAAGAACAAGACTGACAGATGAACATTTAAATGACTCCATAAGAGCGGAGTACCTTCTCTTTCACTAGCTGTCTTTAGATCACAATTCCTTGTGAAATAACACAATAATTTTTTATGTGACTGGTTAAACTTCCATACTGAAGGGCATATAACAGAATAAAACCATGAACTACCTAACAAAACATCACAGCAATACTGAAAATAAATATTCAGTGAAAAAGGTACACAATTGTTTTCTAATTTCTTTAGTAATATTTACTGTAATTCACCTGTGGTACACGATTCAATGGGTAATGTTTTTGTTATCATAAAATTTAAGTTAATGTATAATGTTTTATCCTTCTTGAACAGCAAGTATGGTACAGTGTAAAAAGTTACTGTATAATCTGTAATATGTAATATACTGTATGTACTATAGTTATCATACCCTTTGCTGTTATTTACAAAAATAGCACTGATTTAATACCACTTAATACTAACATGAAATCATGTATCTAAGCAGCCAGAATAGTATTATTATTATTATTATTATTATTATTATAAGTGGTTGATCTAAAATCATTTTGACATTTTTTTTAAGATCTTTATGTTCAATATCCTCTGTACCTTTTGTACCTTTTGTTTTCTTGTATGCATACCTGCAATTCATTTACACGGCAGACATATTGGAAATTGAGAAGGGCACTGGTTAGCACTGCTTCATTAGAATACCCAGCACAGCTTTGGTCTATCTGGAGTTTACTTGTTCACTGCCTAACCAAGTTAGAGTTCCTTCCACTCCTACAAAGATATGCATATGTATTAAATTAAAGAATTATTGGTTTCCATTGGCTCCAGCAGACCCCCGTGACCCTGTGTTCGGATTCAGCGGGTTGGATAATGGATGGATGGATGGATGGTTTCCGTAGTCTTCACAGTGTTTTTGTGAATGCTTGTTTAAAACAGTGTAATTTCTACGCCTGGCCTTCTTTGATGTTTCAATGAACATTGCACTGTATAGATAAATAGTGGCTGGGGTAGTAAGGCTGCTCAGCAGTAGAATGGAGTCCTTGTATTCTGCTTGTTGCTATCACAATAGGCTTTTGACCACTGCAACCTTGAGCCGAACTTGAATGGTCGTGGAAAATGGATGGGTGAGCTAAAAATAACTTGTTGAAGTACTATTGAAGATAATGAAAAACAAAGAAGGCAGAATTAATGATGATGCTGTGTGCAAATCTTAAAAAACAGGGCAAACACAGAATACAATGGGGTCAAATGTAGGCAGGGTGGGATGTCTGAGTATTACTACAAGACAAGGAGCTCTCTGATGGACCTGGTATGGAGCACAAGTAGATGTCAATCTATTAGCATAGAACAAGTAAAGTGTGTGACAGAACTTATGTTGTAAATAAATCATAATAAACAATACATTAATTGGTCTCGTCCGTTGCGAGAGATGGACGTCTGAAGTGGAGCTCCGTTAGCAGCTGTGTTATTTATTATACTATTTCTTTATTAACCTGAGATATCCTGTATTTATCCAACCTGCGGGTTCTACTACAGTATATGCAAGCGTATATAAACATGGTAGGCAAGAAAGGGGCTCAGAAAGAAATGGAAAAGAAAACTAAAGCTACATCCAAGCCCAGAAAGGTATGGCCTTTCAGAGACTAACCTGGAAAGCCCAGTCTCCTCGGGACCACGGTCCGCTGCATTGTCTCCAGTTGAGAGCGAAATGGGGAACGAATGCGCAAGTGACGCAGGTCATGATAGCTCGCTGATTGGAGAAGATCATTTGAAACTGGAAAAGGCCTTGCAGCCCGCACTTTCATCTACTCCACACAAGCCGGGAACATCGGCATGTAATAGAGTCCGCCACTTCGCCTACGGTACACGAAAGCAGAAATGATCTGTCCGAACTGAAGGTGATGATCGCTGAGTTCAAGCAAGAGATAAAGAATGATATAAATAAAGAAATAAATAGTATGCTCAAGACAAATGAGAGGATAAGCGAGAAGATAAGCGAGAAGGCAAGTGAGAAGCTGCGTTAAGAGCTGCGGCAGGATAATAAAGACTCGGAGAAACACGTATATAATCGCTTTGAGGCGGCCTATAAATGTATGCTGGAAATAATTGAGGAGCACATTCAGGAAAACGCATCTAAACTGAGCACACTTGCCAATCAGCTGGAGGATGTTAAGCAGACGTTCACGACTCAAATTGAAACAGCCGAAAATCTAGCATCCATCACTGATGGAAAAGCAACAGCTGCCAATTCCAAATGCAAAAAACTTGAAGACAGACTTGCTGCTCTGGAAGATGGAAGCAGAAGGAATAATATTAGAATCGAAGGTCTACCTGAGAATCGTGAAAGTCCAAACCCAGTGAAATTCGCAGTTGAACTGTTCTTTAAAATAATTGGAGAGGACTTTAAATCAGATACCGAGATAGCAGCAGTTTATCGCATACGCTGATCAAATACCTTTAAACCTTGATCTTTCATTGTCCGCTTTGAGAGATTACCATGTAAGCTAGATGTGATGGCACTCCTCAGACACAAGCTAGAGATTATATTTGAAAATAACCACATTCATATTTTCCCTGATTTCTCTCCCGCAACAGCTGCTAAACGTGCAGCCTTCTACAACATTAAACAGCGGTTACGGCAAGCCGATATCAAATACAGCCTCTTGTATCCTGCCAAACTGAAAGTAGATGTTCAAGGCCAATACTACGTCTTCTCCAGCAAGAAGCAGAAAAGGAATTAAGAAAGCTAATCCTGACACTATTCGGAAACACAATAGTGAGTCGCATCCTGTCATGGCATGGCAAGGAGATATCACCTGCTGCCTGATCCACTTGTAATGATACGGGTATTATAATTATACATCCTTTTCATTACTCAGACGCTTACTGTTTATGTCTTAATTACAGTTATAGAGGTGTGTGGAAGAAATTAATTTTTTTTTACTACCCTAAAGGAGACTGCTTAACATCATACCCTTGGTTTATTGTTATTGTTATTATTGCATTAGGATTTACTTTGATTATACTGGACCACTTTCTAACACCATTCCCTGGGTTTATTATCTTAATACTTTAAGATTGCTGAAGATTATATTTTATGCTTATAGTTTGTTAATGATTATATTTTAGGCATATAGTATTTAGACTATATTGGCAATAGATATCTCTACTTTTTAATCCTCAAACGCCGCTGTGTGAGGGCTTGTTTTGCTTTGGACGTGCTCTGTCTCTAGGTATGTCAAAGGACCGGGACTTTGTGAAGTGGAGTCCAGCCTCACATGGGGAGGCAAAATGGGCGGGTGGGGGGATAAGGGGGGGGGGAGAGAAAGAGAGCAGGCTATATCTAATCTATCTTTTTAATCCTTATAATTATAACTACCAATGTAACAATAGGCTGCATGGCAATAACTAGTGGGGAAATAGGAAATTAAGGTTAAAGCTGTCTCATTTCCAGTTAAGACTATATAATTACATCAAAATTCAGAATCAATGTCTCCATGATGGGACAGTTAATTTTGTGAGCTGGAATATTAAAGGCCTGAATCACAAATTAAAGAGAAAGAAAGTATTCTCTCACCTAACAGGTTTAAACGCTAAAATAGTATTTTTACAGGAGACCCACTTACTAAGCAAGTATCAGTTCCTGCAGCAAAAGGAATGGGGCCTCATGCATAACGTTTTGCGTATAACATGACGTAAGCACAAAAGCCGAAATGTGCTTACGCACAGAAAAATCAAGATTCAGGAATCTGTGCGTACTCCAACTTCCACGTTCTTCTGCTCCATAAATCCCAGTCAGCGTGAAAAGTAACACTTGTGCACGCGCCTTCTGTCCCACCCCAACTCCTCCCAGAATTACACCTCTATGAATATGCAAATCAATATAAATCGCCCTTAAGCTCAGCCTTCTGTGAAAAGACAATGGGAAAAGCACGGGGGAAAATATAAGAATTTCAGCGACTACCAAGTGGAGGCAAAGGAAAAGCATACTATTTGTTGATTTAAACAGTGGTATAATCAACAAATGGAAGTTGATCGAGTGACAAAGCGTGTCGAAGAAACTTGAAAACTCAAGTTCACAAAGTTGCACAGTGCCAAAATAAAAAAGAAGTTGTCACATATCAAAGTCACAGTGAAAAGGCGAGTTGTAGCCCACCAACTGAGCTTATTAGGGTACAGACAAAAAAAATAGGCACACAGTGTGAAAAAAGCACGAAATGGCAACTTTAATCTTGAAATCTCCACTTTAATCACGTAGTTTATTTTGTCATTAAAGTAGAACATCATAAACTTCATCTTAAAATCATTTAATTTACTAGTTCTCAAATTCCATCATAACTAAAGTAGCATGTTAAATGCTTTGTTTTGTATTTGATCTTCAATGTGCTCTATGTGTGTGAATCACTATGTGCTTTCGTTCCGTTCCGTTCTCTTCCTCCGACAGGACACAGAATTCATTACATTCGTGAAATTACAGCTCTCTTAATAATTAAAATACTGAGATTTATATGTGGTATCATTTTCATGATGATTGGAATGAAAGCATGTTATTAAACATTGGAACACGATGGCGCAGTGATTGTTCATGTCTCACGCAAGATGCTGCTGCGCCATGTGCGACCTTCAATGAAATAATTTATTGTAGCAGTACTGTCTCTTTCAAATGTACTAACCTCAAATTCATGTCGTTACTTTTCTTTCCCCAAATACCCAATCACCACACAATCATCTCTGTAATAGACATTAAGCCATCTGTAAGCTTACAACGACGATTCTTGTATGTCTGTAGGACTAGGGTGTTGTACCGTGTTAGCCATTATGAATGTAGAGAAAAGCCAAGCAAAATGACACCTTTTATTGGCTAACTAAAAAGATTACAATATGCAAGCTTTCGAGGCAACTCAGGCCACTTGCCAGTGTAGCGCCAGCCTCAGTAAATATACAGCGCAATACGTGAACTTGCTAGCGCTGCGGCGCCGTGTCCTCACATGTTTAATTATTAACAATACAGATTATTTAAATGAAGTTAAAGTTTTATCTGTATAATATAAACAACATATTTTGCTGCATTTCATTTTACAAATGATACCGTCATCATATGTAAGTACACGCTTTATAAAGTGGTGCAGGTTGTGCAATATTATAACTGTAGTGCAAGTTTACAGTGGGGTAATTGTACTTATACTGTAAGTACAAACAGTTCTACAAGGAGCAATTGATTGAGTGCGTTTATAGTTCTTGGGATGAAACTGTTTCTGAACCACGAGGTCTGTACAGGAAAGTACTAACCTCTACTCTCTCTTCTGTTTCTTTTTCCGTTTTCTTTGTGGTGGTGGCTTGTGCCACCACCACCTACTCAAAGCATCATGATGTTCCTACATTGATGGACTAAACTCCAGGAGTCTAAATGACCATCATCATCAAATCCTTCCATGAGAACCCTAAATACAAAGAGGACTGTTTCATTTATGTGAGGTAGAATGCCCAGAGGGGACTGGGCAGTCTCATGGTCTGGAATCCCTGCAGATTTTATTTTTTTCTCCAGCCGTCTGAAGTTTTTAATGTTTTTTCTGTCCTCCCTGGCCATCAGACCTTACTCTTATTCTATGTTAATTAGTGTTGACTTATTTTTCTTGCTGTGTCTTTTATTTTTCTACTAGCAGA
>JANRMT010062791.1:106141118-106160517 GCA_026402145.1 Polypterus bichir lapradei | reverse complement strand
AGCAAAATATAATACAGAATAAAATGTAGATTTTATACACCATAACATCAATATACAGTAATTGTTTTGTGAGTGTTATTGAGTGTTGCTGTCATCAAGGATTTGATTATCATTATTTATTTCAATCAGGTTCGTATTTGTAGGATGTGTTGTGTTCAAGTTACATTCCGTGTTTGTCAATCGTTGTAAAGATAACAGGTTTCATTCATCGATTCGTTTCTTACTGCATCAATAAACAGCTCGTCTTCTTCTTTATCTGAGACCTAACACACTGCATGCACGGGTTTTTTTTTTACACTGTCTTCCTTTAGCGGGACATTGACTTTTTCCGCCGTGTGCTTTGTTTCCGCAGTAGCTGCACTTATGAATATGCTTGTATGTATCAGACGCTTCATATTTTTTTTGCTGCCTTTTCAATTGTGTAATTCGTTTTTTGTTCAGCGCTCTTTGGAACTGATGCTTTTTGTCTGTGCACTGCGTCAGTTCATGTGAGCCGCTCGGTGTACATGCATTGAAGTTTCCCAGCTGTGCTGGTGCCATGTCGTGCTATGTCCACGGCTGTATTTAATGTTTCCTAAGTCCCGGCACTTAAAACTTTCTCTCGCAGTTTCGCTGAGTTTGTGCCAAACACCACCCTGACCATCTCATCTTCCTCTGCATAAGCACAGTCCTTCACCCGTGAATATTTAGCGGCAGTGTTTCTATTGGATTGCTGCTGACGGACGGCCTTATATGGGCAGGCACTAAATTACAAACGCCAGCGGCAGCCTGTCTATGAACTTAATTTAAAGTTTAGTTTAAACCGTGCTTTGTTTCCGTAGTAGCAGCACTCATGAATATGGTTGTATATGTCACTCGCTCACTTCTTATTGTTTCGCTGCCTTCTCAATTATATAATGCATGCTTTCTTCAGCGCTTTTTGGAGCTCTTCCTGGTTTTCTACGTACTGCGTGATTACGTGGGAGGTGTGATGATGTCACACGAAACTCCGCCCCCACGGCTTTCGAGCTCATCTCCATTACAGTAAATGGAGAAAAACAGCTTCCAGTTATGACCATTACGCGTAGAATTTTGAAATGAAACCTGCCCAACTTTTGTAAGGAAGCTGTAAGGAATGAACCTGCCAAATTTCAGCCTTCCACCCACACGGGAAGTTGGAGAATTAGTGATGAGTGAGTGAGTGAGTCAGTGAGTGAGTCAGTTAGTCAGTGAGGGCTTTGCCTTTTATTAGTATAGATATATGTGTCTGTTTGTATATATGCAGCTGAAGAGTTCGATTTATTCAACTTTACTTTTATAATAATTGTTCAATATATTATTTATTTGATTTGATTTGTTGTTGATGGTTCTTTAATGTACATAATATAAAAATATAATCATTGTCTTGCCGTTTACTCCTCAAATATCCATCCCCGTATCTCAGTATATGATAAAGTCTAGTGGAGACCACCCTCGATTTTTTTCTACTCTCAAAGTTTTACTCTGGCTCTTGTCCTTGCTCTCTTTCTCATGGGTGGGGATTGATTTGAATTTAGTTTTGTCAAGGTTCACTGGCTTGTATGGAATGTTACTTGCTTTTTATAAATTCAATAAAAAATATGGCATTTAAATGAGACAGTATTCTGCTTAAACTCAATAGGAAAGCAATGAAAGCTGTATCTGTGTCTGCTTCATACTACAAAACCATTAAGCCCCCAAGTAGAGTGAATATCTTCAATTTGAACACTGAAGAGAGCTTCAAAGGTCTAAAATGTTTCAGCATTTTCATATCAAGAAATAGAAGAAATTTGAGCACTGCAAAAACTGCATATGCAAAAAATAGACAAAAAACTTTAAATGTGAGTTTTTTTTGCTTTTATTTACCAAAAGAAATGTGCCAATGGGGTAAGCAATTGCTTGAAAAGATCTCTTAAAATAACCTAAATATTCATAAATACAAATTTTTGATAAGTCAATAATTTTTACAATAAGGAAAACATGATTTAATGTCATTATACGTATAAATACTTTTCACTTGCTTAGATTTCATTTTTTGCAATGGACAACTCTTGATGATTTTTTATTACAAATAGGATTTGTCCAGTGGCTACTATTGTTTGAAAATAAAAGGTTCAGCACTGTAGGGTTTTTTGTTTAGCCCTAGACAAGCATGGCTGGAGAGAAGGAATTTTAAAAATCAGCATGGTCTAATTAATGTGGTATTATTCTGGAAGTGTTTTAATCAGGATAACAGTGGGGCACATTAACACATACAGGGTGCACATGAACTTTGAGAGTGGTGATTGATATAAGAATAACATGAAAATAACCTTCTACCTGGAAGCAAGAATGTTCTGTCATTTAAAAACCTTCTATAAGGCCCAAATGACCAGGTTGAAACAGCTGCGTCAACTTAGTAACTGGCTCTGTATGCACTTTTTTAACTGTGAATAAAAGGAACTGATAGACTTTGTAAGAGCAATGTAATAAGTACGTATTTTTTGATAAGTCAAAAATTTTTACAATAAGGAAAACATGATTTAATGTCATTATACGTATTTCCTCAGTCAAATTCTAATCTTATAGCCATCTCTGCCTGGTGGCCATCCTCTCGAACACCAGTAAATATGTTTCCACATCGTCTCGAGGACACATGGGAACAAATACTTGGGCCGGACCTTGGCCGCATCTCTGGCGGGCATCCACATCTGCCCGTTCTGCCTGTTGTAGCTGTAAGTGGGTTACCTCTTCAGCCAGGTGCTGTACTACTACCGCGAAGTTGCTAGCGTCTGTCATCGCCGCAGCGCTGTCCTGCCAACTACACCAATGTGGGGTGGCCAAACACAGGTTCAAGCAAAGCCAGAACAAATCAAAAAGGTTTGGGACTCCAGCCAGGTAGTCCCTTTTAATTCTTTCAAATTTCTCAAACTTAAACAGGTGCCGTGTTGTGACACTCAACATAAGGCAAGTGAGAACAAAACAAAAACTACTACAGTCCTTAGTAACAGCAAACAAAACAATGGAAAGTTTTCCCAGAGCTTTCACTCTCCAGAACTGGTCTCATCAAGACAAGATGACTTAGTGGAGGCACCCGTCTTTTTATAATGGAAAGATCAGAAGGGGTGGAGCTAATT
Source organism: Polypterus bichir lapradei (assembly GCA_026402145.1). NCBI lineage: Eukaryota > Metazoa > Chordata > Cladistia > Polypteriformes > Polypteridae > Polypterus > Polypterus bichir. Next base: position 106,157,404 of record JANRMT010062791.1, on the reverse strand, counting down.
TCCTTCACTGGGAGGTTTCTGGGAGCTGTGGGGAAAAAAGGGAACAAGTTTAGCAACAGTGCCCTCTCTCATCCTGGTGGGTTACCATTAACCTTGAATGAGCTTTCAAGGAGATCCTCAGACGCACATGCGTGACAATACATTTACTCTGATTGGTTTGTTGGTCTAAAACCAAATGCCTATTTTATCATACCCTTGTTTGTCTTATACCTTTAGGTTTAGCCATCACTCTTGAAATTTCTGTGTATGTAGCAACTTTCCAGTCTTTTTGTTTACATTTACATATTTGGCTAACACCTTTATCCAAGGCACCTTACAACATTTATGACACAATTCATTACATTTCTAGTTTTCCAATTGGACCACAGGCAGACCAGGTAACTTGCTCATGGTCACACAGTGTCATTAGCAGGATTTGAACCCACAACCTCAGGATTTGATGTCCAAAGCCTTAACCACCATACCAGACTGCCTACCACTGTTGACCCATCGATGAAGTCATCCTCAGGCTGATGCCGTACTTAATGCTGTTACATAGCTCTCCCTTTGGGAAGTCAGCTGTCCATAGAGATTACTCCCAACTCCTTGCAACAGTGCAAAAACATTTTGAAATGATACAGAGGTCTTCACGCACTGTGGTCATGCAGCTGTTGATAAGAGTACAGCAGCAGGGATGTAGAGCATTGTGTTGTTAGATGGTCCATCTGGGAGGCGGAATGCTGCACTGCCAGATGGCATAGCAGGGTTGCTTAATGTGTGGTGATCTGTCCATAATATGTGTGCAAGTGAACCTTCTTCTTTAGAGCTTTCTGAGATATCACTCTCTTAGCTGTCATCTTTCTACAATCATTTTTCAATACCACTCAAGTCATTCCACAGAATTATGTCTTATCCTCTACCTGCTCATTCACATTGCTGGATATACTTTACATTAGCAACAGCATCTTCCAAACTTTTAACCAGCTCCTCAGCTCCATAAGCCAATCCAAGCCAGGATCCTTCCTGACATTCACCATTCACTTAGTCTTCTCAGATATCATTTTGACTCTCTTTTATACTCTGTTTTGTGAAGTGTTGTGTTTTCAATTGTTACCTTCATTTGAAAGTTCCCATTTTCATGTGTAACTCCTAAGGAAAACTGCAGGAGCCATAAGCATGTCATGCTTTACAAGTTCAGTTCAAGCAAAAAAGCAAAAATATTAATACTTTAAAAATCAATACTGTATAACTAACCACACATACGGTACAAATGTGCATATAGCATCCAGTAATTTTAACATACATTTGAAAATATATACGATGATCTTTAATATGGATATTCAAATCTAAATTTTTGGCTGATTTCACAGTCCTAGTTGCTTGACTGACAAAACTGAAAATCTCATTTTAAAGTGTCTAAAATGTACCCCAGGGTAAGTTCCAGCTTAAAGTGTGCTGTCATCTAGCTTCATCGTTGCTAGACCATTTTTTTGAGAATACACAAAATTAAGATCATTGTGATCCTTAATTTTTGTATACTTTTCATATAATAGACAGCCTTCATGTCACAATCATTTTTAATCCATCAACAGTGATATTTGATGTACTACCAGATAAGATTGAAACACGTGAGGAGAAATCATTTGTGATATCCTATAGCACACTACAAGCACATACAGTAGACTTGTTCTTTCTTAGCTGGAAGAATCCCAGCCCACCTTCATTAACTCAGTTGGCAAAGCTGTTCTATATTATCTAAAATTAGGAAAATATCTAGTTCTCTGTAAGAAGATACATTCAAAATAAGAATTTGATAATATAATGTGAAATAAGCATGCAGGGACTGTGATTGACTTTCTTATGTTATTAGTTACTCTATTATATTTGAAAAGTCTGCTGGGTTTTTTAACTTCGTCCTTTTGTCTCTCTCTTGAGTGGGGGTCTTTTTTTATTTATAGTTTTCTTTTTCTTTTTTTTTCTCTGGAATAATTTTGAAGTAAACTCTTGTATCTTTTATGTTGTTATTATTTACATGATTCAGTAGTTTGCCATTCATGAACATATCAACCAATATAAACATGATGTAAAGTAATTTGCTTACAAAGTTTAACTATTTATGTACATTACTTCTTCACTGTAATCATTCTCAGGTTGCAAATACATGATATGCAATGTGCCAGGATTTCTTGTGTAGCCCATTTCACAGTTCATCTTGCACATGCCATAATTTGAAGTTACATATGATAAAGAATCATAAGTGTGTGGAATGTGTACGAGGTGAGATGAATGTGTACAAAATGATCGTCACCTAGGTGTTCGAATTATCTCAGAGTTGGCTAGTATTGACAAGGAATCAGTCAGACTCATTTTGCACGAATGTATAGAAGGTGACAATGTTTAGAATGTTGTAATTCATCAATAAATATTTTTTTTACCAATTCGGTTATTTTTGTGTCTCACCTCGTATATTAAAACATAACTGGTATCAGTGTGGACATATGCTAGAATACTTTAAAAATCCCTTCTTTTTGTTAATTCACAGTAGTGGCAAAAGGCTGAGGTGAAGGGTAATTACAGGAAAGTTTTACATGTATGTCTGAGTAAAGGGAAAATTATGTATTTTTGCAAAGTCCTTTGTGGTTCTTAAAATTTACCATTACTTATATGAGTATCTCTGTGAGTATCCCTGATTTGTTTTTAAGTTTGGACTCCTCTGTGACATTTTCAACTCTCAAATATGCACATGTGAAAGTATCTAAATATTTAACACAAAAAGAAAAGGTGCAATGCTGTGACAACAACTTGCTAAATTAGAATCTGTTGTGGAATACCCTTTGTTCTTTTTGTATAAAACTCATCTTGCTACTTCACTTTTATGTTCACATTTTATATTCAGTTCATATTTCTTCATATTATTTCCCAATGGTTAACTTGCCGTAGGATCTATAATCTTTCCTCTTGTGGACTCCATAGAGCATTCCAGCTCCAGAAACACCCAACACAAGTAGGCTCAGACACAAGTTAAAAGGCTAAAGAGTCTTTTATTATGGGAAACTCTTTAAAGCAAGTGTTTTACACCACAGCCACAAGTACAATAATCACAATAGGTACATAGCAACTCTTTTCTTCCTTTTCTCCATCTTTAACTGCATCCTCCACTCCTTCTCCTCCTCTTCCTGTCCACCTTTCACCTGGCTATGTTTTATCCATGTGAGGCAGGCAGCTCCTTTTATCTCCCACCCAGGAGTACTTTCGGTGCTCTGTAGACGTGGTCTGAAAGCACTTCTGGGTATGACAGAAACCCCACAATGTAGTGCTCCCTAGTCCCTGCAGCACCGTCGGGTTGCACCCACGGAATCCAACAGAGCTGAGCTGAAGAACTCCATTTCCCATGCTACCCTTTGGGAATTCAAGGCACTGGTACAACTCAAGATGCTGCTAATAGCTAGTGTTCTGGGGGAGATAATGCCCTAAGCATCCTCTCTCCCCTGGTCCATCCATCCTGAGGATGTCCCGGCCAGGTAAGGACGCCGGCTGTCCCTCACACTCTCTAGAACATATTTTGCTGCCATACTTTTTATTGCCAACATTTGAAATGACTGTTAAATATTATTTAATTTACTATTTGTTGTAAGTTAAACCAGAAATGCAGAACAACTAGACACCTGCATATTTCATGGAGATATATCTTAATCAAAGAAGTTCATATTAGAAAAAACACAAAAAGAAACCAATATTTTTAGTGAAATCTTGCAAATTGAATTGCATTGAAACTGGACGTCTGCAAATTCATCATCTCATCAGCCCTCTGGAGTTTTTTTTTTATTTTGTTTTGTTTTTTCTGTCCTCCTGGCCATCAGACCTTACTTTATTCTTTGTTACTTAGCATTGCCTAATCTTATTTTTATATTTTTCTTTTTTTTCCTTTCTTCATCTTGTAAAGCACTTTGAGGTACATCATTTGTATGAAAACGTGCTATAGAAATAAATGTTGTTACTGTTGTTGTTGGTAAGGAAAAGAAATAGAAGACAAAAAACTGTACTTGTTGCTTTGATGGCAGTTACCACTGCTGTATCTTCACATTTCAACATCCAGACAGGAGACAGGAGCCGGACTGCTTGGAGTCGAAACCCTGGTTCTGAAAGTCCTTTCTGAACATTTTTGATTCTGTGTACCATTTTTACATTTTACACTTTTTTAAAAACACCAGAGCTGTGTCAAATGTGAATGAAAAAATGTGAATTGTAGCCTTATTTTTGTTTTTAAAAATTAAACTTCATTGACTTTATCGGTGGTGCATTTGCTATGAACAACACAGCAGTGTTAATGAAAAGGGGTAAGCATCTGAAACAACAAAAAGGACAATAATAATATCACAGATTAAACAGAATCATATCATGACTCATTCACACTGGAACATACAGTAACTAGTAATCACAAACATAACTGAAGTGAAACTATAAAATAAATACATTGAACAAAAGAAAGTAGAAATAGAATCCGGTAAAAGCAGAGATCTATTCCTTCACTCGACACTTTCCTTCATTTAACACCCCTTTTTAATTAGAAAAATCTAAATGTTCTTTATACAGTATTTGTTAGTTCTTTGTCTTCTTCTAAGTAGTCTTGCAGAAATGTTATAAAAGGAGTATGTAATAATGTCACAAAGACACCTGTTCTGAATATTTTTAGTCCAGTTAAATTATCGCAGAAATATTTGGAGTGAATAAAATGAATATATTTTAAAATGTTTGGCATACGTGATGCTATGATGTGAAGGCAACAATCAGTCAGTTTTTATCCAACCTGCTATATCCTAACACAGGGGTCTGCTGGAGCCAATCCCAGCCAACATAGGAACAAATCCCAGATAGGGCACAAGCCCACCACAGGACACACACACGGGACAATTTAGGATCGCCAATGCACCTAACCTGCATGTTTTTGGACTCTGGGAGGAAACCAGAGCACCCGGAGGAATTCCACGCAGACACTGGGAGAACATGCCATCTCCACGCAGGGTGGACCCACGAAACGAACCCAGATCTCCTTACTGTGAGGCAGCAGCGCTACCGCTGCAAAAACAATAAGGCCCTGAGGAATATACTCTGTTGACGATTTCATTCTACACATCTAATATGTATCTCTTGGAATAAAGTGCAAAGTAGTTTGAGAATATTTATCATCAAGGCACCTAAGTTAGCAATTATCAAGATACTAGGCCCTCACTCTGTACAACACTGAACTGGATTAAGTGAGAGCGACAATGTTGCAGTTTGTTCTGTTACTTTAATAGCTTATTCCATCTTAATGTACACACTGATCTCACCCTTCACCTCTCATTATATTTCCTTTATGCTGTCAAGAATGCCAAACCTCTTCTCTTTATATGCACCCTAATGCAGTATTCTAGGAAGTATAATACAAATGACTAATTATTTAATATTGAAGCATCTTCTGTTACTGCATATATCATCCTTCCATTTACCAGGTTGGAATGCTGCATTTCTTAATATTGTATGGACAAAAAGAAAAAAAAAAACACAGTAATGAACACAAGAATACAACAAAATGTTTTCATATAAATACAAATAGAACCATATGAATAGTTCTCTCCTGTAATCTCGTATTTCACATGGAAGCTCCTGCATTAAATACTCAGCTAACCCAAATTACTAAATGATGGCACTCGTGGTACATCAGATTATGATGCTTCATTTACCCTCATTTCTCTAAAAGTTTATAGCCACTTAATATGGAATTTAACAAACACTTAGTCACTTACAGTACTTTGGTTATTTTAGAAATGTTCTGATATGTTCATTCTGACTATTTTTGTACATTACATTCACTTTATACAAACTTTAGATGCCTGTTTTTCTCTGTATACTTGTTGTTTATTATCACAGTAAATTGACATTCTTTTTAGAATTTGATTACTAGGAAAATAATAAACAGTTATCAATCTAAAGAAATTTACAACTTTAAGAACCCTAATAGTAAATACTGTATGTTTTTAAAGTGCTACTATAATTTATTTATGTTGTGACTTGTATGTGTTATGGCTTACAAACTAATTGTAGTTCTGCTGCAGTGGTAAAGCCTAATGACATGTACTTTGGAGGTCAGGTTTCAAAACTAATGTAAAGTACAGTATGAAACCATCCATTCCACTATATCCTAACTACAGGGTCATGGGGGTCTGCTGGAGCCAATCCCAGGGCACAAGGCAGTAACTAACCCCGGGCAGGGCGCCAGCCCACTGCAGGGACAATTTAGGATCGCCAATGCACCTAACCTGCAGGTCTTTGGACTGTGGGAGGAAACCGGAGCACCTGGAGTAAACCCACGTCGACATAGGGAGAACATGCGAACTCCACGCAGGGAGGACCCGGAAAGTGAACCCAGGTCTCCTAACTGTGAGGCAGCAGCGCTACTCACTGCGCCACCATGCTGCCCTTGGATCAACCACTTATAATATATTCTAGCTGCATAGATGCATGATTTCATGTTAATATTACCATCAAGTGGTATTAAATCAGTGCTATTTTTGTAAATAACAGCAAAGAGTATTATAACTATTGTACATATAATATATTATATATTACAGATTATACAGTAACTTTTTACATTGTACTGTACTTGCTGTTCAAGAAAGATAAAACATTATACATTAACTTAAATTTTATGATACCAAAAAACATTACCCATTGAACCGTGTACCACAGGTGAATTAAATATTCCTGAAGAAATTAGAACACAATTATGTACCTTTAGTTATAGTATTGCTATGATGTACTGTTAGGTAGTTCATGGTTTTATTCTGTAATATGCCCTTCAGTATGGAAGTTTATTCAAGTCACATAAAAAAAATACTGTGTTATTTCACAAAGAATTGTGATCTAAAGACAGCTAGTGAAAGAGAGATTCAGTACACATGTAGTATGTCTTCAAGTGACAAGAACTGAAGACCTTTAATAAAGTTAAAGTTTACTAACTTTAATAATGATGTTTTTAAAACAGGAGACCAGAAGTGCTGGTTTGACTGATAACCTGGTCAGGATCTGTACAGAGTTTGCATGTTCTTTCCAAGCACTTTTGGATTGATTAGTATTAGTGAGTAAATAAAGAAGATTACCTATTTTAAGACTGAGTACTGTAAATGTGTCAGTAATATTGTACTTCTAAATTACTAAAATATCTTTAGTCCATTTTTAGCTGAAAATTAAATGACATTGATTCCACCTTTCAACAAGGTTTACAGCCTTTTATGCATTTTGAATCTATATTATATCTTAAGTTTTTAAAAGTAATTTGATCACACAGTTTTTGTTTTATAGTTTTGCATCTTTTGATAAATATTATATATTTTGTATGTGTTTTAACAAATGATACCCACCAGTTTTAACTAAATCTCTTACTACTAGTTTTCTTCTGCAGTTTGTTTTAATGAATTGAAAGTTCTTTAATTGGTTTTGCCAACACAAGTCTCTTAGCTGGCCTATCGCCCCAGGTTTATATGCAAACTTGAAACCAGACTACGTACTCATCCTCAATGACTCTGTGTTGACTGGTCCATCTTTGTAAATTGCATTGCTGATGTTTGTAGCATGGGGCCCTAAAGAAGAAATAGGTGGGTGCCGCTGTGTTTCACATGTGCTGCTATTAACCCACACAAACACATCAGCCGTTAGAAGGCTAAGAATTAAACCAGAGCCTCTTGAGATCTAAGGTATGAACACTAGCTGCTGCACCACCAGATCATTTACTAACATCTCTAGTAAATAACTGTTTTAATCATAAACTGATTTTACTTTTAGGTTTATTTATAGACTTACATTAATGTGTTGCATGCAGCTCACTCTTTTCTTATTGAGTATGTGATTGTGCCTTGCATATGACAAGCATAATGTCCACCCAGTTGCTTCCTGCCTTGCACCCAGTAATGCTGGGATAATCGCTGGCTCCCTGAGATACTAAACTGCTCCGATTGGATTTCTTAAATGTCTGTTTAGTTCTTGTCACTTGATTTCACACTTGATGTGTGTTGATTCTTTCTCTATCTCACAACCTGTTGCCAGACAAACAAAGCAGACGCATGCATGATACTGACAACAAGCAGGCAATATTTTTGCAAGATAACAAAATATTTTTGTGTGTTTGTTTTTTTATTACCAAAGGGAATTTTGCTGTGTAATGTACACTTGGAAAACACCATGTTGTTTGCAAACTGCAGTTTAATAACAGTTTAAAAACCAATAAAAGTCCATGGAGCAGGGGTCTCCAACTGTTTTTCCCCTGAGAGCTTCTGTTACAAAATGAAAATGGCTGAGAGCTACTCATGTTTTCTGACATTTATTCTCATAGCTTATTTCAACCCAAACAAACTGAATAAGCTTGTTTTGCCTGAACATTTACAAAATGTTGGTGTCCACAACTCACATTTTGCATTAAAACATCACAAAAAAATATTTAGTTTACCTGCAAGCGCATTTTGTATGTCTGTATGCATTTTCTAGTGTATCTCACACTATTAAATTAAAACATGAATGCTGTCAAAACAAAACAATGCAATTACAAATACGCAGATATTACTTATTCATTTGTCATTTTGTTATGTGTCACTGTTTCACTTCACAAGAGTATTCACAGGTCCAGTTGCGTGTGTGATGTGTTTTTTAGTTAGTCAGATGACCGGCACTGCATGGAGTAAACAAGAGAGGTGTATGGTGGAGTGTAGCCACTTAGGTTCACTCTTATGGAGTCATTTAAATGTTCATCTGTCAGTCTTGTTCTGAACTTTGATTTCATGACATTCGTATCAGAATAGGCAGACTCATAGAAGTATGGAGACCCAAACAAAGCAATACATTTTTTAGAGCTGCTTGGTGAAGATTCTTATAGTTATCTGGCTCTACTAAGCTCCACAAACGCTGAGAATGCTGTTGAGACTTTACATGCACATTATTTTGAAGGTTTACTCATATACTGTATATTATATAAAATCCAAAGTCTCTCTGTCTGTATGTCTGTCCAATTTTCACGAGAGAACTGCTTAACGGATTTAGTTAAGGGTTTTTTTCTATAATTTGCTTTAATATTCCGGTTTAGTTTGCGAGTTCTCTCATTTTGCTATGTATCATAGTTCGCTTTCAGTACTGATGTATTTGTGCGAATCCGAGACATGCAGTTGGCCGAGGGGAGGGGCCTTTCTCACTCACTCGCCAGCTTGGGGTGAGTTCCTTAACTCCGCTTAGCTAGCGAATGAGAGAACAATTAAATTCAACTTTGTTTGATATTTAAAACTAGCAAAATACCCGCGCTTCGCAGCGGAGAAGTAGTGTGTTAAAGAAGTAATGAAAAAGAAAAGGAAACATTTTGAAAATAACGTAACGTGATTGTCCGAGGAAGAAAAATGAAAAACATTATTTGTACAAACTCTTAATTTATCTATCCATTCCTAAATAATTAAATGGGCAGGCTATTTCGTATCAGTGCAATATGCTGCTTGTTAAAACGGATGACTTCCACTCTTACATGCACTTAGTGCTGCGTGGGTATTATGAACTATCGTATCTGTTCAAGTTCTATTTAAATTTAAAATATAAGTAATTTTTATTTAGTCGACAAAAATATCTTTGGTAGGAATGTAAGTTGAATTTAGTCATCATTGCATAAATTTTTCTTCACCACAGAAATTTAAAGACTAAATTCAACTTACATTCCTACCAAAGATATTTCTTTCGACTAAATAGAACCTACTTATATCCAAATAGAACTTGAAAAGATATATTTTTTCGAATCTGATCGCACATTTTAGATCGACTTGACGCGCACTACATCGAGCCCGCGTGCTATTGTGTTCTCGCCTGCCTGCCTCAATAACTCACCGTCGCTTCACTCATACTTTTTTACCATTCATTTAATCATGGCTAGTCGTGAAAAAATTAGAAAATGGAAGGAGGATTACACTAAGTATGGCTTTACCAAAACAATTATTGATGGCGAATAAAGTATCCTTTATTCATAAAGCTTCAATTGGTGATCTGTTTTTCTGCATTAACCTCATATTTTTTCATACTTCTTCTCAAACCAAGGGGGTGCGAAATCAACCTCGTCCGTCACAGGGGGTGAGAGGGTAAAATGAATCGGAAAGCGCTGATATATATGTATGTGTGTGTGTATATATAATATATGTGTATATATATATTGAAATAGTTTTACTGTCAAATAATGCAAACAGTACACGACACGTGTTTCACCCTAATTTTGGGCTCATTAAGCGTACACATTCAGTGCACCTCCTCTCGGGAATCGAACCTCAGACGTCAGCGCTAGAGGCAAAGCCTCTTTCGTTGCGCCGCAGTGTGTGGTTCATTTATTTGACAGTATGTAGATCGGGGTATATATATTATATGCTAGCAAAATACCCACGCTTTGCAGTGGAGAAGTAGTGTGTTAAAGAATTAATGAAAAAGAAAAGGAAACATTTTAAAAATAACGTAACATGGTTGTCAATGTAATTGTTTTGTCACTGTTATGAGTGTTGCTGTCTCATATATATATATATATATATATATACAGTGGTGTGAAAAACTATTTGCCCCCTTCCTGATTTCTTATTCTTTTGCATGTTTGTCACACAAAATGTTTCTGATCATCAAACACATTTAACCATTAGTCAAATATAACATAAGTAAACACAAAATGCAGTTTTTAAATGATGGTTTTTATTATTTAGGGAGAAAAAAAATCCAAACCTACAGGCCCTGTGTGAAAAAGTAATTGCCCCCTGAACCTAATAACTGGTTGGGCCACTCTTAGCAGCAATAACTGCAATCAAGCGTTTGCGATAACTTGCAATGAGTCTTTTACAGCGCTCTGGAGGAATTTTGGCCCACTCATCTTAGCAGAATTGTTGTAATTCAGCTTTATTTGAGGGTTTTCTAGCATGAACCGCCTTTTTAAGGTCATGCCATAGCATCTCAATTGGATTCAGGTCAGGACTTTGACTAGGCCACTCCAAAGTCTTCATTTTGTTTTTCTTCAGCCATTCAGAGGTGGATTTGCTGGTGTGTTTTGGGTCATTGTCCTGTTGCAGCACCCAAGATCGCTTCAGCTTGAGTTGACGAACAGATGGCCGGACATTCTCCTTCAGGATTTTTTGGTAGACAGTAGAATTCATGGTTCCATCTATCACAGCAAGCCTTCCAGGTCCTGAAGCAGCAAAACAACCCCAGACCATCACACTACCACCACCATATTTTACTGTTGGTATGATGTTCTTTTTCTGAAATGCTGTGTTCCTTTTACGCCAGATGTAATGGGACATTTGCCTTCCAAAAAGTTCAACTTTTGTCTCATCAGTCCACAAGGTATTTTCCCAAAAGTCTTGGCAATCATTGAGATGTTTCTTAGCAAAATTGAGACGAGCCCTAATGTTCTTTTTGCTTAACAGTGGTTTGCGTCTTGGAAATCTGCCATGCAGGCCGTTTTTGCCTAGTCTCTTTCTTATGGTGGAGTCGTGAACACTGACCTCAATTGAGGCAAGTGAGGCCTGCAGTTCTTTAGACGTTGTCCTGGGGTCTTTTGTGACCTCTCGGATGAGTCGTCTCTGCGCTCTTGGGGTAATTTTGGTCGGCCGGCCACTCCTGGGAAGGTTCACCACTGTTCCATGTTTTTGCCATATGTGGATAATGGCTCTCACTGTGGTTCGTTGGAGTCCCAAAGCTTTAGAAATGGCTTTATAACCTTTACCAGACTGATAGATCTCAATTACTTCTGTTCTCATTTGTTCCTGAATTTCTTTGGATCTTGGCATGATGTCTAGCTTTTGAGGTGCTTTTGGTCTACTTCTCTGTGTCAGGCAGCTCCTATTTAAGTGATTTCTTGATTGAAACAGGTGTGGCAGTAATCAGGCCTGGGGGTGGCTACGGAAATTGAACTAAGGTGTGATACACCACAGTTAGGTTATTTTTTAACAAGGGGGCAATTACTTTTTCACACAGGGCCATGTAGGTTTGGATTTTTTTTCTCCCTAAATAATAAAAACCATCATTTAAAACTGCATTTTGTGTTTACTTGTGTTATATTTGACTAATGGTTACATGTGTTTGATGATCAGAAACATTTTGTGTGACAAACATGCAAAAGAATAAGAAATCAGGAAGGGGGCAAATAGTTTTTCACACCACTGTATATACGAGCAAACACATATAAACATATATACATATACATACATATCTACATATATACACACACATATATATATATAAACATACATATATATACACATATACATCCACATATATATACATATATACATATATATACATATCTACATATATATACATATACACACATATATATGGTTGAAATAGTTTTTACTGTCAAATAATGCAAAGAGTACACGACACGTCTTTCGCCCTAATTCTGGGCTCATCAGGCGTACACACTCACTGCACTCCCTCTCGGGAATCGAACCTCGGGCGTCAGCGGCGAAGCCTCTTACGTTGCGCCACGGCATGTGGTTTGTTTATTTGACAGTATGTAGATCGGGGTAATTACATTCAAGGCATTCATAGTCTGAATCACAATCCGATTGTATGGGTGGTTACCTATCAGGTAACACTTGTGGTTGGTCAGCAAGTCGGCTAACGTCCGCCACGGTGCCCTCTTTCAGTTGCGAGAAGCAGATCATAGAATGGTTGAAATAGTTTTTACTGTCAAATAATGCAAAAGAGTACACGACACGTGTTTCGCCCTAATTCTGGGCTCATCAGGCGTACACACTCACTGCACTGCCTCTCGGGAATCGAACCTCGGGCGTCAGCGGCGAAGCCTCTTACGTTGCGCCACGGCGTGTGGTTCATTTATTTGACAGTATGTAGATTGGGGTAATTACATTCAAGGCATTCGTAGTCTGAATCACAATCTGACTGTATGGGTGGTTACCTACCAGGTTGGTAAGCAAGTTGGCTAACGCCACGGCGTATGGTTAGTTTATTTCACAGTATGTAGATCGAGGTATATATATATATATATATATATATATATATCTATACTAATAAAAGGCAAAGCCCTCACTGACTCACTCACTCACTGACTGACTCATCACTAATTCTCCAACTTCCCGTGTGGGTGGAAGGCTGAAATTAGGCAGGTTCATTCCTTACAGCTTCCTTACAAAAGTTGGGCAGGTTTCATTTCAAAATTCTACGCGTAATGGTCATAACTGGAAGCTGTTTTTCTCCATTTACTGTAATGGAGATGAGCGCGAAAGCCGTGGGGGCGGAGTTTCGTGTGACATCATCACGCCTCCCACGTAATCACGCAGTATGTAGAAAACCAGGAAGAGCTCCAAAAAGCGCTGAAGAAAACATGCATTATATAATTGAGAAGGCAGCGAAAGAATAAGAAGCGAGCGAGTGACATATACAACCATATTCATGAGTGCTGCTACTACGGAAACAAAGCACGGTGTAAACCCAAACTTTAAATTAAATTCATAGACAGGCTGCCGCTGGCGTTTGTAATTTAGTGCCTGCCCATATAAGGCCGTCCGTCAGCGGCAATCCAATAGAAACACTGCCGCTAAATATTCACGGGTGAAGGACTGTGCTTATGCAGAGAAAGATGAGATGGTCAGGGTGGTGTTTGGCACAAACTCAGCGAAACTGCGAGAGAAAGTTTTAAGTGCCGAGACTTAGGTAACATTAAATGCAGCCGTGGATATAGTACGACATGGCACCAGCACAGCTGGGAAACTTCGATGCATGTACACCGAGCGGCTCACGTGAACTGACGCAGTGCACAGACAAAAAGCAACAGTTCCAAAGAGCGCTGAACAAAAAACGAATTACACAATTGAAAAGGCAGCAAAAAAAATATGAAGCGTCTGATACATACAAGCATATTCATAAGTGCAGCTACTGCGGAAACAAAGCACACGGTGGAAAAAGTCAATGTCCCGCTAAAGGAAGACAGTGTAAAAAAAAAACCCGTGCATGCAGCGTGTCAGGTCTCAGATAAAGAAGAAGACGAGCTGTTTATTGATGAAGTAAGAAAAGAATCGATGAATGAAACCTGTTATCTTTACAACGATTGACAAACACGGAATGTAACTTGAACACAACACATCCTACAAATACGAAACTGATTGAAAGAAATAATGATAAACAAATCCTTGATGACAGCAACACTCAATAACACTCACAAAACAATTACTGTATATTGACAGTCATGTTACGTTATTATTAAAATGCTCCCTTTTCTTTTTCATAGCTTCTTTAACACACTACTTCACCGCTGCGATACGCGGATATATATATATGTATATATATACCCCGATCTACATACTCGAATAATGGATACTTAATTCGCCATCAATGATTGTTTTGGTAAAGCCATACTCAGTGTATTCATTAGATGAATGGTAAAAATGTAAGAGCGAGGGGAGGGTGACTTATTGAGGAATGCAGGCAAAACCACAATAGCACGCAGGCTCGATTTACTGTAGTGCGCGTCAACTCGATCTGAATTGCGCGATCACATTCGAAAAAATATATCTTTTCAAGTTCTATTTAGTCCATATGTGTCAAACTCAAGGGCCGCGGGCCACATCCGGCCCGGCGTGTAATTACAGAATTTAATCTAAGACGGCACTATGAGACAAAACATCAGGATAACCTGAAAGACCTGAATGCAATGCAGAAGATACAGAAAGCAGAAGAATTAAATAAGAATCTGACACTTCAGCAGACGTTTTTACCCGTGCACAATCACAAAGTGATTTCAAGTGAAGCTGCTTTTATGGGAGACACAAATGCACCAGTGCAACTTGGCCCACTTTCCCTGTTGCCAAGTAATGTTGAACCAAGTCGCCACAACGGTGTTCCCAAATACGCACTTTGCTGATAAACTGAGCGCACTGCGCACTGAGTTCGCACGGTGCTTTGGTGACTTTGAAGAACAAAAAAAGAATTTTGAGTTGTTTCGCAACCCATTTGCCGTCGATGTGGAAACTGCACCTGTGCAGATTCAGATGGAGGTGATTGAGCTGCAGTGTAATGGCACACTGAAGGCAAAGTACGATACTGCAGGGCCCACACAGTTTATTCACTCCATTCCCGCAGAAATGCTCCAGCTCCGTCTACATGCGGCTCAAACCTTGTGCATGTTTGGTAGCACATATCTGTGTGAGAAGCTCTTCTCAGTGATGAAGACTAACAAAACAGCACACAGGAGTCGCCTCACTGATGAGCACCTGCAGTCCATCCTGAGAATCTCCACAACACAGAACCTCACACCAAACATAAACGAACTTGTTGCCAAAAAAAGATGCCAGGCGTCCAGCTCTAAAATGACATATGAGCAAAGACAACTGAATGATTTGATTTGTTATTGCTGAAAGGAACACATTTTATTTATATTTCCAGGTTTTGTTATGCAGCATGTTCATATTTGAATTTGTATAATTTTGACAGGATATATTTTTATGGAGAGCAAAATCTTTTGGGATATTTAAAATCTAAGTTTATTTTTTATATAAAATTACATAAGAGTAAAGAAATTTGAATGTTTGTTCTTTTAACGTTTACTTTATTTCTAACTTGTATAATTTAGACAGGATATATTTTTATGGAGAGCAAAATATTATAAGTTGTTTAAGGTTTGAGTTGATTTATTCAGGAATAATATTCCTGTCTGTTTTTACCATTCCTACCAAAGATATTTCTGTCGACTAAATAAAAATTCCTTCTATTTAAAATTTAAATAGAACTTGAACAAATACGATAGTTCATAATATCCACGCAGACTTGCACGTAAGAGCGGGAGTTATCCATTTTAACAAGCAGCGTCTTGCACTGATATGAAATAGCTGTGTGTGTATATATGTAGATATGTATGTATATGTATATATATATATATGTGTGTGTGTATGTATATATATATGTATTTGTGTGTATATATGTGTGTGTATGTATGTATGTATGTGTGTATGTATATGTATGTGTATATATGTAGATATATATATGTATGTATATATATATGTGTGTGTGTGTAAATATATATATATATATATATATATATATATATGACAGCAACACTCATCACTCACAACAGTGACAAAACAATTACATTGACAATCATGTTACATTATTTTCAAAATGTTTCCTTTTCTTTTTCATTGCTTCTTTAACACACTACTTCTCTGCTGCGAAGCGCGGGTATTTTGCTAGTAATATATAAAATCCAATGTCTCTCTGTCTGTATGTCTGTCCAATTTTCACGAGAGAACTGCTTA
>JANRMT010062791.1:106106615-106131118 GCA_026402145.1 Polypterus bichir lapradei | reverse complement strand
ATTTCTATATATATATATATATATATATATATATATATATATAATATTTCACCATTTCATATTAACAGCACATGCTTTACAAGTTTCTGTAATGACACACTAGATAACATAAAATTACAGATTTAGCAGTCAGTCTACAAATCTAGTAGCAGTGCATCACATCGTGCCTCCCCTACCTTTTAGCTTAGTCATTTAAAAAAAGTAAAGTATCTAAATGCTTTGTTTTTCTTCTGCCTCACGTGTTGGGTTCACCTTCAGATCTTGCTTTATTCCTCACAAATCTATATTGTAACAGAAAGATAAGATAACAATATAAATATACCAGGGCAATGCTGGGTACTTTGGATATTCTCATATAACAGGCACTATATTTTAAGGAATATGATGTTTAAATTTTGACATAACAATTTTTTAGTGAATGAAGGCAATACATAATACATTTTTAAAAGAAGGAAAGCATCCATATGATTTTTATTTTTTTTTTTTTATATGGATGGATGGGCACTTGTATAAGATAAACTTAATTCAACAAGTTTTGTTTTAGGAAAGTTAGGATATTAGCCAACATTATCTGCTCAGTCCAAGATCTTAAACCCATGATAACAGAAATCTACTACTTGTGCAACAGACAGGCAACATGCTCCCACTGGTGGTGCACGTTTCTAAATGTATCCGCTAATAACCAGCCTCTCCATCTCTATCTCTGTAATGGCTCTAGGACTACACTACTTTTTAACCAGAGTCATCTCCCTGCTCCACACTCGGCCAGCTCCAGGACTGACAAACCAGAACAGTATAAACCTCCTCCTTCTCTCTAATAAAACTACTTTTGAAGCATGCCATCCTTCTTAAGACACATGTTTGCAAATGCCTGTGTTGTGCTGCATAAACCAGCAAAATTCCTTGGATAGAAGAAACTTGGGTTCCTTTGGAATCTTGACAGTCCTTTTCAATGTGGTGCATGCAGCTTCACAAACTACTTCTTTAGAAAGAAAGAGATCCTGACATGTAATAAAAAAACAACCAACATGTCAGTTTGAGGTCTTGGTGTTTGAGAGCTGTGCATAATATACTATTTATCTTTCAGTACAAGGACTGATAGATGGAAGTTTCATGTACAATCTAATTTAGAATATAGCTATTAAAAGATATGAACTTATGTTAATGCACCACAGACTAGCTATAGTCTACTCCTATTTGTCCTACATTGAAATCCAAATATCAGACAGCCAGAATACCCCAATGCCAATTTGTTTGGAGGTGATTTAGATTGTGTGTGTGGGAAATTCATGTTTTAAACTAAGAAACGAAATCAAATCTGATGTGTATACTATGCAAAAAAAGTCGTATTATGCAAATGTTGAGGTGACTAACAGAGATTTAGAGCCCATTCACACTTTAGGGTTGTAAATGTCTAGCATTTGCACAGCACTTTTCAAGCGTTTTTGAAACGTTTTTCAGGCTTTATTTGTTTTTTTTTTGTCATTTTCAGGTGTTTTTCAGGTCTTTTCCACCATCACTCAAGCATTTTTCAAGCGTTTTTAAAGAAACATTTTGCACAGAAAAAATGATTGACATCATTTCCTTTTACCATTTTGTGGATTCTGAGGTGAACTTTTTTGTGAGGAGATTGCTATGACTCTTGATTGTCTTCTATAATGTTAATTGCTTTTAATCCTGGTGATCACAGTACTGAAGTGAAGCTCCTGTCAGCATTGTGGGTGCAGATATTGGGTTCACCTGGTTTTGCAGCAAAGGGAATCTAGGGAACAATTCTGGAGTTTTAATGAAGAACTCGGACAGCACACTAAAAATTCAAGGATTA
This sequence comes from Polypterus bichir lapradei, assembly GCA_026402145.1. Taxonomy (NCBI): domain Eukaryota; kingdom Metazoa; phylum Chordata; class Cladistia; order Polypteriformes; family Polypteridae; genus Polypterus; species Polypterus bichir. The sequence goes on along the minus strand of JANRMT010062791.1, from coordinate 106,129,293 downwards.
TACACAGGTTTCGATAAGCATGTAACTACAATGATATGAGATAGCATCTTTATGATATTTAAAATGCTTATTTATACCACTCCAGAAAAACCCAAATCTTTGTATTATTTCACAAAAAAATTGCCTGTTGCTGTCAGTGCAACATTGTGCAAACATGTGCATAATATATAATCAAGTGGAAAAAACTGAACAGGCATTATATTCATATATTATATGTATATACAGTATATATTTATATTAAAAATCGCCTGCTGTTATCAGTGTAGCATTATGCAAGTGTGTGATCTGGATATCTAGTGACAGCTAGTGAGGAAGAGGTTAAACCTGTACATAAGATGTAACAGTGAAACAAAATGACCAGAAATTATATTCATATACATTTAATCCTGTATGTGCTGGAGGGTACATTAATTCCCCCAGTTTAGGTCACAGGACGCCAGTGATTATCCCAGCAGCACAGGGTGCAAACAGGGTATACGGTATGCCAGAACTTTGCAGGGTTCAATCAAACAGCCAATCACAAAAGAGTTTACTACATGTAATCCAGTAACAGAAACCTGTTAATAAAGTACTTGTTTAGTCTGAATATAGTAATTTTATATAGATATTTTGAATCAGTGTGATCTGATTAAGGATGGAAAAAAGGGATAGACAATGTTAACTTCCAAGCACATGAAGGAATAAATTGATTTTCTTAATTGAGAAGTATTACTGACACATTTCTAGTATTTCGTTTTAAAACAGGTAGTCATCCTCATTTCAGCACATGCACACGATATTACAGATCAATCCAGAAATGCATGGGCCGAGCATGCAAACCTCATACAGTTGGCACTGAAAGGCAGGAATGACAGCTGTGTACTACCACTCTGCCTATATGTTGAAACATCTTTACTAAAATGACTAAACTTCAGCTTGATTAAAACTAAACGTAAACATAACCAAACAAACCAAATCACCTGAAAAACTGATATTAAAAAGTAACTACATTCTACTTCCCTACAGTCTTGCAAATCAGACAGTACACAATACTGGACATTTTACTACTGTGAAGATACAAAAGCAGTTAAACCTTGTAGATGGAAACATTGCATAATAAAATATGAATAATTCTTTAAAACTACCCAAATTGTGTTTTGGAAGAATCTTACTTCTTTGCAGGTAACCATGCACTTATTAAACCTTGCATAAGGAAAAATTAGAAAATATAAGCATGCACCACCTTTACCACAGCCCAAATCAAGATTTAGTAGAAAAGTAAATATTTTAACTGGTAGACATCTTTAATGCTAAGAGGTTGATTCAGGCCAGAATATTTGAAAATTACAATTTTTTTAAAGCCTTTCCTAAATCAGCTGTAAAATAACGTACATCATTGGGTTGAATGCAGAATTGAAGAAAGCTTGTTGTAGCAAAAATTTGTATGCTTCTTTTGAAAAACCTAAATCAGTAAAAGAACTAAGTAAATAATAAAGATACACAGTCAACAACATCATTTAAAAACACAAATGGCGATGTTTACAGTTTTATCAGCTATTTGCTGAGTTTTCTGTAATCCTTGCATTCTTGTCTGATCTCTAAATCCTTCTTGCACCACAATGCTCTCCATTGCCTTTGCATCCCTTTTTGCAACAATACAAAAACCAAATATGATTAAAAACAGAAGGAAAAAATGTTACATAAATCAAATGTAAAAATTAAGAAAACATTTACTTTATGCTTAGTGCTACTTGCAGAAGAAATCATATAGGTAATAAAAAGCATTAGAAAAATACATTAATCATCCATCCATCCATCCATTATCCAACCCGCTATATCCTAACAACAGGGTCACGGGTGTCTGCTGGAGCCAATCCCAGCCAACACAGGGTGCAAGGCAGGAACAAAACCTGGGCAGGGCGCCAGCCCACCGCAGTCACATTAATCACCAAAATCAAAATGACTTTAAATGTCACTTTCACAGAGTAAAACAGAAGATAGCAAACAGCTTAATAACGGTCACCAGCAAGAAGGACACTGTGTTAATATCTTTGGTTTATATTTTATTTTTTTAAATTTTTTTGTCAATTTAATGCATGCTTTTCCTGTTTTTCAGTTGTTGTGGTTCTTTGACTTCCTATATGTTTTTCATATAGATTATAATTGTAATACTGTTTTGCTAATCCTGTATAAAATCTTTATTATATTGCATTTTATTTTCTTTGTGTTCTGTTCATTTTTTATACTTATTCTACTTTTATTTGATTTCCTGCTTATTTTATCTGTTATAAGCAGGCTAAAAAATAACAACTAAGACCTTGAGTTTGCTCTCTTTTCTATTGCTCTTCTCCTTTCTTCACAAACATTTCGATAAAATTTTTGAATATCAGTTTGTTTCTTGTTTGTTCTTGAATTTTTGTTGTCTTGTGATTTATGACCTTTATATATTTCTGCCTATACTTTCTTATACTATGTTTTAATATTTTTGGTGTAATAAATTGGTGTTTATTTTGTATTTGGGCTTGTTTGATTTTGTTGAAGTAATTTTCAACAAATCACTTAAATTTTCCAACCCTCTTTATCCTAAAACAGGGTCATGGGTGTCTGCTGGAGCCAATCCCAGCCAACACAGGGAGCAAGGCAGGAAACAAACCCCAGGCAGGGTGACAGCCCACCATAGGGTGCACACACACGGGACAATTTAGAATCGCCAAAGTACCTAACTTGCATGTCTTTGGACTGTGGGAGGAATCCGGAGCAAACCCACGCTGACACGAGAATAACATGCAAACTCCACCCAGGGAAGACCCGGGAAGCAAACCCGGGTCTTCTGACGGCGAGACAGCAGCGCTACCCACTGCGCCACCATGCCGCCATCACCTAACCTATTATTTAATTATTTTGGGAGCTCACGGTCCATTTTTCAGTACTATCTATCTATCTATCTATCTATCTATCTATCTATCTATCTATCTATTTATAAACCAGAATCATAACAAATAGTATATGAACAAGTAATAAGTGACTAGCCTAACTGTAAATAATTACAATTTTCAGTTCTTCTTGAAGCTAATGAATGAACTTAGTTTTCAAGATTGTGTAGATTTATAAATGGTCTTAATTTTGCAATATGGAGAAAGCAGAAAAAAATGAGATAACTACAGCTTATAGTGCGGGCTACTTAATAACTTGTCAACCAAGGTTTGGGCTGACATTTTTCTGTGGCTGCAGATTTTCTTCTCTTACCTTGCATTGCAATACCTCTTCTATTCACAAGATGGAGTAGTGAACTGCTGAATAAATCCAGCATACGAGGTGTGGCAGAAAAGTAATGAGACTGATTTTTTATTTACCAAAGTTTTTATTTTTTTCAAACATCAATGTTATCCCCTTCAAAGTAGTTCAGTATGCTTTTACCTGTGTCATCAGTGACTCTGCTATTAGCAGATAAGTCTGTTCACAGTATTGCATGCAGAATAAATACTTTTTCTAGGAATAAATGGAATGGTTTGTTTTTGTTGAAGTGGCTTGCCTGTGATTTGGATTCATGTTTCATTGCTGAGCAACATTGATAAGACTTTAAAGTAGTAAAATATCGGCAAAAAATAAAGTCACAGAATTAATATTTTGAGAGTCAGGCAAAACTTTACATTTTTACATTACATTTTTCAAGCCAGACTTTTGATATTTGCAGAAGCCACTTAAAATCTGCATGCAGTTACTTGGCACTACTAATAACATGCTTTACTTGAAGTCTACATGCATGCATTTTGAACAGGAAAAACACTGTGCAAATAAAAAAATGCAAAGATAAGATGCAATCAATGTATACTATTGCAAAGAATATGAACTACAGAAGCCCAAAGATGAAAAAATTGCAGGGGTTTTCTATTCCTTATTTACAACCTAATAATTTATATGTACAAAATAAAATTAGACTAAGAATTAGAAATGTGCGCTTGTGGGTTAGTTAATTATGATGTAATTATGTCGTATCTGTGACTTTGACAAGGTCAGGGTGCTTTGTTTCATTGCCACTTCATTCATAACCAATGCATTAAGCAAGCATTCATATCTGTACAAGAGTTTATCGTTATTTTTATTAGCTTCCATAATCCAATTCAGTTTGAGGTACAGCAACTTTGGATGCATACCAGAAACCAGCCTTTGATAAGAAGTCGGCCCATCACTGGACATACATGGAACTAGTTTCAAATTTTCCTTTTGAATAAAGGAGACACCAAAGAAAATCAACAGCAGAAAGTGCAGATTCTCCACGTGTGTAAGTCAAGGTTAGAAACAAAGAATCTGGAGAAATGAGGCAGCAGGGCTAACTACATCCCAAAGATATGCAGGTTAGGGTGGCTGGTGACTCTAAATTGGTTCAGTATGAGTGTTTGGGTGCTATGCAGTGGGCTGGTGCCCTGTCCAGGGTTGGGTCCTATGCTTGATTCAATGTTTCTGAGAATGACTGCGCCCACTGCCCTTACCCTGTGCAAACACACTATAGTTGCATAATTGGTTTCAGAAAATTGATTAATATTTTGGGACATTATGTTTGTGACTTGTGCATTATTTATACTTTTGGCAAATGTGTGGGGATTTATCAGTATTTTTATTCTGGTGGGGCGGCGCAGTGGTAGCACTGCTGCCTCGGAGTTAGGAGACCCGGGTTCGCTTCCCGGGTCCTCCCTGTGTGGAGTTTGCATGTTCTCCCCATGTCTGCATGGGTTTCCTCTGGGCGCTCTAGTTTCCTTCCACAGTCCAAAGACACGCAGGTTAGGTGGATTGGCGATTCTAAATTGGCCCTAGTGTGTGTTTGGTGTGTTTGTGTGTGTCCTGCGGTGGGTTGGCACCCTGCCCAGGATTGGTTCCTGCCGTGTAGGCTGGGATTGGCACCTGCAGACCCCCGTGACCCTGTGTTCGGATTCAGCGGTTTGGACAATTGATGGATGGATATATTCTGGTGTAATGTAATGGTCAGTGGTGTAGCGTAGTGGGGGCGGCAAAGAATTACTGTATATTTTAGTCTTTTAAATTGAAATACCTAAATAAGGGGGCGGCAAAATTTTCCTCCGCCCCGGTTGGCTGACACCCACGCTACGCCACTGGTAATGGTTCTGTTTTTAAAAAGTTATATGGTCCTGAATGTTTAACCTTTCACCTGTCCATCCATTTTCTGATCTTTTATAAATCAGTTTTATGGCTACAGTGAGCAGAAGCAATGTCAGTGGCATAAAATAAAATGAAACAACCCATCACAGTACACAAATACAAAAATAATGGCAATTATAATTTTGATCAATAACTTTGTATAGCTGTGAGGTCAGATACATCAGCAGATAAATTACATTTTTTTCCTAGTGGAAAAGCTGTAGGGTACCACCCTTTATATGTAAGAATTTTGTTTTGTGGTGACTCTGAGGCTAAGGATCTGCACTGGCAATCGGAAGGTTGCCGTTTTGAATCCCATAAATGCCAAAAATGCCTTTAACCTGCAATTGCTGAGCGCTTTGAGTAGTGAGAAAAGCGGTATATAAACGCAAAGGATTATTATTATTAAAAAAGATTAATTTTGTTAACACTATATACAGTATATAGATTGCCATTCATTTTTGTTTGAATTAAGTCAGATGCACATAATTTAAATAATTTCAGTTACATTTTTGACAGGCAACACTGTAGAATAGATGTTCAGAAACATTAACAAATTATCATTTTCTTATTCATTCTTACGATTATGTTATAGTTGTCATACTATTGTTAAGTTGAAAATGCTGAAACTCTATTAATTATGTTTATTAATTGAAGTAGCAGATTATTAAATGTGAACTATTGAGTTACTAACTAATAATAGTTTAATTAAAAATACTTAACTAAACAGAAGGAGGACAGGAGAGAATTAAGGGTGTTTTAGAATGCCAGATTTGATGCTATAATTAGAACATTAGAACACTCTAGACGAGAACAGGCCATTCAGCCCAACAAAGCTCGCCAGTCCTATCCACTTATTTCTTCCAATAAAACGTCAAGTCGAGTTTTGAAAGTCCCTAACGTCTTACTGTCTACCACACTACTTGGTAGCTTCTTCCAAGTGTCTATCGTTCTTTGTGTAAAGAAAAGCTTTGTAATGTTTGTGCGAAATTTACCCTTAACAAGTTTCCAATTGTGTCCCCGTGTTCTTGATGAACTCATTTTAAAATAACAGTCTTGATCCACTGTACTAATTCCCTTCATAATTTTAAACACTTCAATCATGTCACCTCTTAATCTTATTTTGCTTAAACTGTAAAGGCTCAGCTCTTTTAATCTTTCCTCATAATTCAACCCCTGTAGCCCTGGAATCAGCCTAGTCGCTCTTCTCTGGACCTTTTCTAGTGCTGCTATGTCCTTTTTGTAGCCTGGAGACCAAAACTGCATACAGTATTCCAGATGGGGTCTCATCAGTGCATTATTAAGGTTGAGCATAACCTCCTTGGACTTGTACTCCACATATCGTGCTATATAACCTAACATTCTGTTAGCCTTCTTAATGACTTCTGAACACTGTCTGGATGTCGATAGCTTAGAGTCCACCATGACTCCTAAATCTTTCTCATAATTTGTACTCTCGATTTTCCGACCACCCATTGTGTATTCAAAGCTAACATTTTTACTTCCTATGTGTAATACTTTATATTTACTCACTTAATCTGCCACAAATCTGCCCAAGCCTGTATTCTATCCAAGTCGTTCTTATATAACGGATTCCAAATGATCTGCTAATCCACCTATCCTGGTATCATCTGCAAACTTAACCAGCTTGTTATTATATTCCTATCTAAATCATTTATATATATTAAAAATAGCAGCGGCCCTAGTACCGACCCCTGTGGAACACCACACTTAACATCGCCCAGTTCTAATGAGGTTCCTCGCACCATCACTTTCTGCTTCCTGTGTCTGAGCCAATTCTGCACCCATCTAAATACATCACCCTGAACTCCCACTTCTTTTAACTTGATGCTTAACCTCTCATGTGGCACCTTATCAAATGCTTTCTGAAAGTCCAGATAAATAATATCATAAGCTCTAATTTGATTGTATCCTTTTCTTGCATCCTCATAGAATTCCAGCATGTTAGTAAAACACGACCTCCCTCTTCTGAACCCATGCTGACTGTTCAGAATAACTCCTGTCCTTGCCAGGTGTTGCTCAATCTTATCGTTAATAATTCCTTCCATTAATTTCCCTGTGATGCATGTTAAGCTTACTGGCCTACAGTTTCTTGGATCTGCCCTGTCACCCTTTTTATATAATGGGATGACATTTTCCATTTTCCAGTCCTTCGGAATCTCTCCAGTGCGCAGTGACTTCCTAAAAATATGTGTCAAGGGTTTATATATGTACTCACTAGCCTCCTTAAGAACACAAGGATAAATATTATCTGGTCCTCGTGATTTGTTTGATTTCATCTTATTTAATCTGAGCAGCACTTCTCCCTCTTCAATTTCCAGATCCCTCAGTATCTCCTTAGTAGTCGCGTTTACCTCTGGGAGGTCATCCACTTGCTCACTTGTGAACACCTCAGAAAAATGTAAGTTTAAGGCATCTGCTATTTCACTGTCTGTATCTTTTAATTCCCCTTTACTATTCCTGATACTCTTGACCTCCTCCTTAACTGTTCTTTTACTAATAAAATGCTGAAAGAATCTCTTAGGGTCGTCTTTCGCCTTATCTGCTATATTCCTCTCCAGCTGTCTTTTAGCCTCCCTGATATCCTTCTTAATGGTTGCCCTCATGTTCTCATATGCTCTACGATTCACTTTGCAGTCATTAGTCTTATATGCCTTATACAGCAGTTTTTTCCTTTGCAACTTTTTTTTTAAATCTTTGTTAATCCACCGTGGAGTTTTTTTTAGTTTCCTGTTAATTACAAATTTAGGTATGTATCTGTTCTGCATTACATGTAAAACATTTTTAAACCTGTTCCACTGCTCCTCGACTGTCTCCACACTTAAAAGCTTATCCCAGTGTATCCTACTTAGACTTTGTTGCATCTACTCAAAATTAGCCCTACCAAGTTCAACTTAACAATTTTAGTCTTTGCATCTGCACTCTTACAAAATACTGAGAATTGTATTACATTATGGTCACTTGACCCTAGTGGTTCAATCACCTCTACACTCTCAATTCTATCCTGATTATTACAAAATACTAAATCCAGACAGGCTTCACGTCGTGTTGGTGCTTTAACATGCTGTGTTAAAAAACAGTCGCTGATTACTTCTAAAAACTCCTGCTCTTGTGCTCCTCCATCTGCAAGGTTATCCTAGTTAATATTTGGATAATTAAAGTCCCCCATGACTATAATATCTCCCTGTAAACTTGCCTTTTTGATATTACTAAAAAGATGTGCGTTGAAATTACTGTCTGAATTGGGTGGTCCATAACACACTCCTAAAATAAGACCTCTTTCCCTAATATTTTCCAGGCGAAGCCACATGTCCTCACTAAGATGGGGCTTGTCATCCAACTGAAGATGACTTACATTTAAACCCTGTTTGGCATAAACAGCAACCCCACCTCCTTTTCTGTTCTGTCTATCCTTCCTAAAAAATGTGTATCCCTCTATGTTACACTCATCCTTATCTTTGTTATTTAGCCAGGTTTCCGTTTTTGCTATAATATCATAATTATGCTCTGCTACATACAACTCCAACTCACTTACCTTATTTTTGATACTTCTAGCATTAAGGCAAGCTATTTTTAATGTGTTAATCCTTTTACATTTAAATGTTTGCTTAGAATTTACATTACGATGCATTTTTATTTCTACACCATTGTTTGTTCTTCCATGTATAGATCTAAACCTGGCCTGTCCTAAACTCCCTGTCCCCCCATTCCCTAATTTAAACAATCCTCGACTAGACTAATCCTCCCCAATACATTGGTGCCCATCCATTTCAGATGTAATCCGTCACGGTGGAACAGGTCCCATCTGTTCCAAAAGGAGTCCCAATGCCCCATAAACCTATACCCTTCTACCCTGCACCAAGATTTGAGCCCACGTTAAGCCTTCTAATCTCCTCAATCTTACCTGGATTGGCGTGTGGCACAGGCAGAACTTCGGAGAAGGCTACCTTGTCAGTTCTGCACCTCAGCTTGGCACCTCTCTTTGAATTTGGATCACAGAACTGACAGACTACCCTTATGTTTGTCGTTTGTTCCAACATGGACAATGACAACTGGATCCACCCCTGCTCTGGCCAAGATCCTATCCACCCTTCCAGGGAGGTCTCCCACCTGTGCACCCAGAAGGCAACACACCGTGTGAGACTCTCTCTCTCTGGAGCACACCTGCGCTTCAATCCCCCTAATGATTGAGTCCCGAACTATCACTACCTCTCTCTTTTTGGGAACTGGTTTTTAGGTGGCCCATTGGGGCTCCTCATCCCTGCCTACCTCCTCAGAATGATCAGAGACACTGTCCAGCTCCGCAAGGGCATGATAACGGTTTGACACTTCTAATTCTGGGGTTGATGCCACCGGACAGTGTGCACCCTTTACCTTACACATTGTGACCATGACCCACCTATTCCTACCTGTCTGGTCTGGAATCTCCTCCTACGCCAACTTGGGGGTGCACACTATCTTTCTAAAGGACACCTGGGCCAAGTCTGCCAATTCTCTGTTACAACGCAGGTTAGCCAACTTCTCCTCCAGTTCAGCGACCCTGAGCTCGAGGTGCTGGATCAGCTGGTATCTCTTGCAGATGTAGTCCTCATAGACAACTGGCTCTTCCAAACCATCATCTCAAAAGTCCAACATCCAACAGGACTTGCATTGCACTGGCCTCATTATTAAAATTTGATTTGGGATTACTAAACTGCCTTAACTTTTTTTTTCTTCTTAAAATTAAATTTCTTCTTCTTTCAGCTGCTCCTTAACTTAAATGGTAACACTAAGATCTGCTACAGATATTTTACATCTTTTCCCCTTAAGCCCCTGTACTGTTCTCCCTCTCAGCTGCCTGTTATTTGTCTTTCTATGAGGTTAACTTTACTTTTCTCTGTCTCTTCTCCTAACTTGGCGCTCGTCTTACTTATAAGCTCTCCACTCGCACTGTGTGTATTACCCGTTGTCACACACTTGTGCTTCGGAAGCAGTCAACAAATCCTAAGGTGAGCAATATAACAATGGATGAGGGTTTGTTTCAGGGTACTAATGCCTTTCTCTCTGACCTTACAGAAACAAAGAAGACAAATAATACAACCATTCATATAATAAACAATAATTCTGAGACTGCGACATCCAACACTTCATCTACCATATCACTTCTGGCTCCTGGAGATGACTTCACTTCCGGTCCCTCCTTGATGATGTCACTCCCGGCTCCTGACGATGACGTCACCTCCGGTCCCTCACTGATGACGTCACTTCCGGCTCCTGGCGATGACTTTACTTCCGGTCCATCATTAATGACGGCATTTTCCGGCTCCTTCTGATGACGTCACTTCCAGTTCCCCTTTGATGACGTCATTTCCCATTTGATCATTTCCTACAGCCATTTTGTCTCCTGTATAAAAGCCACCATTTCACCAACATTTGCTGTCGAATATTTGAGTATTTTCATTTACTTTGACCTACTTATTGCAACCAAGCAATATATGTGGCTATTTCCCAACTCTTTTCAGTTGTCGTGTCAACGTTATTACCACACCGTATTAATGAACCCTTATGCTGTCGCCCACTTAACTGTTCTACCTCTGCACTGCTAAGGACAGGGTGTCCAGTTATGCTTATAAGGAAAGAGCTTTACTGTTTTTTTATCTCCTGGATAAGCTTTGTCTCCTCAGAATCTTGTACTAAAATAACCAAACATATGTGACGAGTGTTGGTGTGTGCTCTTTAGCATGTTCTAATGGACAGGTACACTTTAGACTTCAGCCCCTAAGCCATAATTTGGATTAAACTGTTTTATAAATGGCTGGATGCATGTGTAAACAAATCATGAACAGAATGAGACACATAAATATGTTACAAAGAAGGTTAATTTCTTTATTGTGCCTGCTAAAATTGAAACTTGGGGTGAATCTCACTCTTAGATTGTAAAATCAGTGAGCAAAAGTTTCTGTCTAGACATTAAAAGTCTGTCTGCACTTTTACATATGACCCCCCTGTGGACAATTTGAAGGACAGCAGTCACATCTAGAAAGTGCTGGGGTGCCGGCTCGTCACCCCTTTTAATCCACGAAAATAAAGATAAACAAAAAGAACATTTGATGGCATTTATAACAGTAAGAAAATGGGGTAAACTAAAAGAGATCTTAGTCTTCTCTTAACAGAAGTCATTTGGGTCGTTTTCGGGAACTTCTTGCTGATTGCAATGCAGGTCCAATCTGAGACATCATTCTCCTGGATATCCGTTCTTTTATGGTCCTTTGGCCATTAGACACAAAGTCAACTGTCCTCACTGGGCATCTTCTTGCTGTTGTGGATGACAGAGGAGACAAGAATGTTAGCAATTGCACCCCCTCTCGCCCTGGGGTGGTATCACATACCTATGATATACATGGAAGGTGGTCTTCCGATTTGTATGTTCCAACAAATTTACACTGCAGTGATGCTTTTAAATAATTACAACAATTTAGAATTTAAAGTACCATTAACTGTTGTTATTATTGTTAACCCAGTCACACAGAAGGACGGAAGACCCTTTTTGTACAAATCATAAGTGAGGTAGATGGGACTGGGTTGGGCAACAGCATCAAGCAGAAGATAAACAATCCTGGATAAATTCAGGTGTTGAATCAAAGTCCTGTTGAGACAAAGAGTTCATAAACCCACTCAATGGTTTGGTGTTGTTCTCCCAACTGGTGCTCAAGGATGTAGATGGTATGTCAAGTGAGAGTAGAGTGGAAGATGTAGCCATCTTAGTTCACAGTCTGAACAGGCTGTTCCTTGTCAAAAAATGCTGTGCTGGTATGTAACACCAACTTCCCCTGGTTGATCCACTTTTTAACTTAACTAATTTAACTTAAAGGGACCCTTCAAATATGGGGCCAATTTTTATTCTGCTTTCTGTGCAGTGATTTAACCAGTCAAGATCTCTCATCTCATATGGTTTATTACAAATCTGAACATCAGAGTGACTTTTCTATGTATCACATGACTTAGCCATGTTGTTGTTATTTTGTAAGGTCTGAATGAAAGTAGACAGCAAAGTTTCTGGAAGGCCACTGTGGTGGAATACCAGGTGTAAGATGTCCTAGAAAGGTGTCAATTGGATCTCTAGGAGTTAGGAAATATGATTTATGACCTGTACTGCCACGCACATTGGTATTGAATTCAAAGGCTTCCTGTCTCAAAAAACAATACCATTGCAGCATTTTTTGTTTTATAGTTTGTCACTTCATGTTCTATTAAAACTTTCAACCATAGAATATGATTTGGGATTGTACCTACTAGGATGTGTCTTTTGAGCACCTAATTTTCAACATACTGTATGACTCCAAACAAATTCGATTCAAACTGATGTCCTCGGTCTGTTTTTCAAGATGTTCTTATTAAATATTAAAAGAGCAACTGATATTAGATATTAGAGAGCACACAATTTAAAATACTTTATAATTCTGTCCTACAAGCACATATATATTGTTTCAAGAAGTTATATTTAGCTCTAGGTCAGTGGCTCTCAAAGTGTTGTTCATAGACCACTTGTGGCCTGTCACTGTGTGCTGACCAAGCAATTTCTCTGCCCTGTTGGGGCCAATTAAAAGAATATTGTAATGTCCATTACAAAGAAGCTCATCTTAACTAGAAGCATGGTTAAGAACTACAGGTTGTAAGTACTTGGACTATGATTCTACACAGCAGGAATGACTTTTTTATTTGGTTAAGGTATAAGGGTTTTTCCAGCCATTAATCAGACTGTATGGCAATGCTGTCATGCTGTCTATTGCTCGTTCAAGCACAGAACATAACTGTAGCACCGTACTGGAGTGATTTGTAACTGAGCATAATGCACATGATCTGTGGGAAATCAGAATTCACTACAAAGATGACTAAATGTAGCAGTAACTCAAAAGACACAGTCCTTTAAAAATCCTTCCTTCTTACGGTATCTATGGCTATTCTTGTTGTTATTAATTATGTCCTCTTATTTTTCTTTCTGAGCGGTTTCTAGAGAGCCCACCTCTCTTAATTTTTAGCCAGCTAAATTCAGTACTATTTGTCACCTGTTAATCAATAACAGAATATAGATCAGGGTCAAGTTGAAAGTGAAATACAGCACTTCAAAATCTTGTGCACTTCTCAGAGGTGGAACGTCTTCCACTTGCTTACTAATGATATCCTGTATCTTAAACCCAAAGAGATATCTAAAATGTTCACTTCGCTGTAAGTCAGCTTTACCACAGATGACCTTTTTGAAGTCTTTGGCAAGGTACTCTTACCCAAGTCACTTCATTGTTTGTGGGTTGTCTCTTTGAGTATTTCCTACACGTGGCACACATCATTTCGTTGTTCACCACTAGCCAATCACATTTTTTAAATCACTCACTGTTGGTACCTGATAAGCATTGTTTAGACTTATGTTTTTCATTTGAAGGAGACTGTACAGAAGGTAATTTACCAGAAAGCTCTGTCTCCACAGTGTTTATCAGAAACCAGCAAATAGCGCCTGATGACCCTGATGCTCCTGGCTCTCTGATCCAATGCCTTAGCAATATTTCTGAAAGGATTAGTAGAAATCTTGTCAAACTAAATAAGGATAAAACAGAAATATTAGTGATTGTCAAACATGGTTATAGCGAGGATATTAAAAATAAACTTGATTCCTTAGGTTTAAAAATGAAGGCAGAGGTAAAGAATTTAGGAGTAATCATCTATTCTGACCTAAACTTTAAGTCACACATTAACCGGATTACTGCATTCTTTCACTTAAGGAAAAATTAGTTCACACTTTTGTTTTTAGTTAAATGCTGTAGATTACTGTAAAGCACTCCTAACAAGGCTACCTAAGAAAGACATAAATCAGTTGCAATTAATGCAGAATGCAGCAGTTAAAATCTTAAATAGAAAAAGAAAATTTGAGCACATCACACCCGTTTTAGCATTGTTACACTGGTTACCTGTGTCATTCAGAATTGACTTTAAAATACTACTAATGGTTTATAAAACCTTAAATAATCTTATAGTCCTATATTTTGGAATGCCTATCCCCACTACACTCCAAGACATAACCTTAGATCTTCAGATGGAGGTCTTCTGATAATTCCAAGAGAAAAACTTAAAAGAAGTGGTGATGTGTCCTTTTGCTGTTATGGACCTAAAATCTGTAATACTCTTAACTATAGAAGTACACCAGGCTAGTATTGTGGGACATTTAAAGAAAACTACTAGAAACTCATTATTTTAATTTGGCTTTTTCATAGCTCCATTTTAGTTGTATTCCTAATAGAATAGACATAGAATTATCATATTCTTTAGCACTTTGTACTAATCCCCACTATTCTCTGCTGTTTTTTTCTGGTTATTCCATGGTGGCGATCTGCACCACCACCACCTGATCAAGGCACCATGTATCCCCCTGAAATGAAATGATGGAATGAAGATGGGTGTCTCAGCTGTTCATGAGACCAACTGCATCAAATTCATGTGAAACATGAAAACTAATAGGTCTGATTTAGGAACACTTATGTTAGGTAGAATGCCCAGTGGGGTCTGGCCAGACTTTTGGCCTCGAAAACTCTGCAGATTTCAGGCCTTACTCAATTTTATTGTTATTCTTTAATATTATTGCTTAATTTGAATTGTTTTCTATTCTTATAACTTTCTGTCATTTTGTAAAGCACTTTGAGCTAAATTGTGATATGAAAATGTGCTATATAAATGTTGTTGTTGTTTCTGTTTTCAAACTTATTACTCCTTATGACTTACTAGCCGTCCTCCACAGCTCCGCCTGCGTAGTAGTGAAACAGGACAATGAGGCTCCCCACTCCTAACGTCACACTTCTCCCTACCCTTGTCCCACAGCCTCTGACTCTGATTAGTGTGAATATATCGCTCCTGCATGCAAAATATGATATTTAGCGCAATAAGAGAAGTTGCAAGTTTAAGTAAATTATAAAAAAAAAAACAATCTAAATCCATTAAGTAGTTCTCTCGTTCACTGGCTAAGCAGAGGTAAGGAGCACCTCAAGGCTGGCATGTGAGTGAAGAGGGCCTCTCCCCCCTCCCCTCAGCCCGCTGCGTGTCTCTCGGATTTGCACAAATAAATTGGTACCGCAAGCAAACTATGATATAAAGCACAATGAAGGAAATTATAGAAAAAAGTAGTTTTCTTGTCAAAAACAGACAGAGAAACAGACAGACGTTGGATTATATACAGTAGAGTCTTGCTTATCCTACCTTCGCTTATCCAACATTCCGTATTATCCGACGTCCCACCGCAAAAAAAAAAAAAAAACGCATCAATCGCCAACAAGTACTGCAAGTTGCGAGCATGAGCGTAGTCTATTTTTTGTTGCTCCCGACTCTGCCGCAGCTAATTACAATGGAACTTCGGTTTGTGAGCATAATTCGTTCTGGAAATGTGCTCGCAGTCCAAAGCACTCGTACAGTATATCAATGCGAATTTCCCCATAAGAAATAATTGAAACTCAGATGATTCGTTCCACAACCCAAAACTATTCATATAAAATGATTGATACAAAATATAAAGTAAAAATACATAAAGAAAATTAACCTGCATTTTACCTTTGAAAAGAATCATGGTTGGTGTGAGTGTGTTTCTAAACTCTTGTGGGATTACACCCAACGGGACGACACATGGAAGAGCGTACCAAAGCAATCGCAGTCGCCCAGCGCTGTAGCAGTTCACCATAAAAGCCAATCCGCAAAGATTGCGGATATGCTATAAGCACCTGCCGTCGATGGGTGATACAAGGAACAAGAAACATTATAAATGCGCAGGGCACAGTATTACTGTCCCCCCGACCCTGCCTGAGTGCCGTGTCTGTGTATAGGAGAATGGCAGATCGCGCTATAATAAATAACCATGCTGTTGCTGTTTCAAGCTTAATAAAGCAGGCGTTGCTAAAAGTACTGAGACTCAGCTTCGAGTTTTCGGGTGCAAGAAGGGGACTCACATGTCACAGCACAAACACGCACACGCAGTCACAATGCTGTAGTAAACAGTATACGCTCGTACGGATGTTGACTCTATGAGTGAGGAGTTAAGGCTCTAGAAACAGCAATTAATTATACTGAGTAACAAGAAGAAGCTACAGGAATCGACATAATGATGCTACAAAGATGGCGAAACTTAACAGCGAAAAAACGGCACTCGTCAGAAAAGCAGACTATGATCAAAAATGTCTTTAAATCATCACAGGACTGAACTTTTTAAGTACAGTACATACTGTATTTAACTTCAGACAATTCTGTAACTGTAAGTTCATTTTTTCAGTTAATTTATTGTTGTTTTGTTGTAAAACATGATTATTAGGTTTGTAATGTGTAAAATTATAACATAGTCTGACGTTTAATAGGCTTTTTCTTAACACCTGCCATTATCCAACATTTTCGCTTATCTGACGTTCTGCCGGCCCATTTATGTCAGATAAGCGAGACTCTACTGTATACAGAGAGAGATAATACATGATCCCTTATAATATTTTTTGAACATGAGCAAATCATGACTTAGAGAAAACTAATTTTTATCTCATCTTATCTCATTTTCCTGTTCCATTTTCCTAGGGAGGGTTGCAGTAGCAGTCCAGACTTCTCTGTCCCCAGCTACACATTCCAGGTCTTTCTGTGGAATTCCCAGGCATTCCCAAGTCAGCCAAGATATATAATCCTTACAACATGTCCTGAGTCTGCCATAAGGTCTATGCCCAGTGGGACATCCATGGAGCAGCTCTAGAGGGAGCCACCTGGGGGTCATTCTTATGACATGCCAAAAGAGCTTCAACAGGCTTCAACTTCAGCTTCAACAAATTCTTCCTCTTTCTCGAGAAGAAATATGATTTACAGGTTCTGCTGTCTCATTTTCCAACTTTTAATTCCTTTCTGTGCAGAGTTTTGTGTTTTTTTTTTTTTGTTTTTTTTGTTAGTCTTCACACTCTATTCCTAACACCTCCCTAAACTCTGTGGTAACTTTTTTGTTGGTAATGAATTTTTAAATTGCCAGCCATCTTCCAGCTAGCTTATACATCTTCCCAAACTACTACAGGTCAATTTTTTGCAAATTGTTTTGCTTCCTGATTTGCATGCCAGTCAGTTACTTTCCTCTACAACAGCTGCAGGTCTCTGAAATGACCCGTCTGGAGTCACTTCCTCCAAGCACACTCCCTTAATCCCACTCACAGCCATTTAGACTGCAGCAATGGTTTGGCTGCACGTTCTTCTCCCCAGCACAGACAGGGTGTGCTGTCTTTATAATGAAAACACATTGTGAAATGGCATACATAATTAGGACTGTATCTTGTATGGTGCATGTTGTGATGGAGGGAAAACTACAACAGAGCTGTCCATTCATTAAGGAGAAGAACACTACTCCAAACTAAAATGCAGCACAGCATCACATGGTGAATCAGCCAGGTGTATTTCTAGGGAGAACACTGCATTATAGTATAAGTCCATCCATCATCCAACCCGCTATATTCTAACTACAGGTTCATCGGGTTCTGCTGGAGTCAATCCCTGCCAACACAGGGCGCAAGGTAGGAAACAAACCCTGGCCAGGGCGCCAGCCCACCGCAGGCATTATAGTATAGTTTTTAGATTTTCCATTTTTGTTCATTAGGAAGGTCACTCTCTTGTATATCAAACATACAGTACTTAACAGACAAGACTGGGTTTACTTATATTGGAGCTTCGAATATCTTTCCTTTCTTGGTCTACAGCCTTATACTTATCTTTTACTTCTGTTATTTAATGCTTTGTGAGAAATGCTATCATTGGAGGATATTTTCACTGTTGTTGACTAGTGCTCTCTGTGCATGGATTTGTCAGTGACTAGTGCATTGACATTTTACTCATCCTCTCATATTTTTCCACAACAAAGACAAATTACAAAAAGATAAATAACAAATATTTCAATATCATAACTGACAACTGTATTTATTCCTTTGTTTTTCTTTAGTCAGCTTAATTTGGTTTGCAGCAAAGAGACCACAACCCAATCACAGAAGCAATGTGTGCAATAAGTATAAAAAACAAGTTTATTAGACACCATAAAAAACAGTTACAGACTCATCCTTTCAAAATGAGTGAAGGATACTACATCTTTATGTGTTGCTTGCCCTGCGTTAAAATGCATTTACAGTAAGGTGACCACACTATTTCATAAATTCATCAAAAGTAGCAGTGAATGCTTAAAGTGCTGTGTGAAGACTTTCAGTTTCTACTAGAAAAATATCTTCCAAGGATCAGTGACAATCATTTTTCACTTATATAATTTGTACACTCTATAGCAGGGGTCTCCAACACGTCACTTGTGAGCTACCAGTACCTCGCCACCATTTACCAAGTAGCTCACCAAAACAACAACAACAACAACAACATTTATTTATATAGCACATTTTTATACAAAACATGTAGCTCAAAGTGCTTTACATAATGAAGAATAGAAGAATAAAAGACACAGTTAGAAAATAAAATAAGTCAACATTAATTAACATAGAATAAGAGTAAGGTCCGATGGCCAGGGTGGACAGAAAAAATAAAAAAAACTCCAGACGGCTGGAGAAAAAAATAAAATCTGCACAGATTCCAGACCATGAGACTGCCCAGCCCCCTCTGGGCATTCTACCTAACATAAGTGAAACAGTCCTCTTTGGATTTAGCGTTCTCACGGAAGGACTTGATGATGAGGAAGGACTTGATGATGAAAAGGTTAATGAATCCTACATAAGTTTAAAAACTTGATTAGTCAAATTAAGGGTGGGCAATCTTTCCAAGAAATCATATCACAATCCACAATCTGAATAACAATCTGTCTTTTCAGTGTGGCATACACTTAAGGGAATATCCAGACTCAAACTCATCAAGACCTAAGTAACACTTTATTTTAAATATCAAACAAAGTTGAATTCAATTGTTCTCTTGTTCGCTAGCTAAGCGGAGTTAAGGAACACGCTGGCGATTGAGCGAGGGAGGCCCCTCCCCTCGGCCTGCTGCCTTCTTCTCGGATTGGCGCAAATAAATCGGTACTGCAAGCGAATTATGATACATAGTGAAATGAGAGAAGTCGCAAAACTAGCCGGAATGTTCAAGCAAATTATAGAAAAAAACCTGATCTAAATCTGTTAAGTAGTTGTCTCGTAAGAAGTGGACAGACAGAGAGACATTGGATTTTATATCTTCTTATATATTACGCTACTGTTGCTGTTTGTTTGTCTGTCCTGGATTTTAAATCACCTGTAGCTCGCAAACTGTTTCACCTATTGACCTGAAATTCTGTTCACAGATACTACATGACGTCTACTATCCGCTTTCGGGGTGAAAATGGACTAAAGATACTTTAGTAATTTAGAAGGAAGGGCATCCGGTGTAAAATGTTGCCAAATCAATATGCGGACAAGATGATCCGCTGTGGCAACCCCTAACAGGAGCAGTGGAAAGAAGAAGAAGAAGAAGAAGTACAATATTACTGACACATTTACCGTACTGTCTTAAAATAGGTAATCATCTTTATTTACTCACTAATACTATTCAATCCAAAAGGGCATGGCAAGAACATGTAAACTCTGTGCAGATCCTGACCAGGTTATCAGTCAAACCTGCGCCTCTGGCCTCCTGTGTTAAAAATATCTGTATTAAAGGTACTAAACAGTAACTTTATTAGAATCCTTCAGTTCTTGTGTGTACTGAATCTCTCTTTCACTAGCTGTCTTTAGATCACAATTCTTTGTGAAATAACACAGTATTTTTTTTTTTTATGTGACTGGTTAAACTTCCATACTGAAGGGCATATTACAGAATAAAACAATAAACTACCTAACAACACATCATAGCAATACTGTAACTAAATACGGTGAAAAGGTACACAATTGTGTTCTAATTTCTTCGTGAATATTTAATTCACCTGTGGTACACGGTTCAATGGGTAATGTTTTTGGTATCATAAAATTTAAGTTACTGTATAATGTTTAATCTTTCTTGAACAGCAAGTACGGTACAATGTAAAAAGTTACTGTATAATCTGTAATATGTAATATACTTTATGTACAATAGTTATCATACCCTTTCCTTTTATTTACAAAAATAGCACTGATTTAATACCACTTGATGGTAATATTAACATGAAATCATGTATCTAAGCAGCCAGAATATATTATAAGTGGTTGATCTAAAATCATCTTGACATTTTTTTTTAACCTTTTTATGACCTTTATGTTTAATATCCTCTGTATACCGATAATGGGTAGTAAACTAATATACAGTAACTCTGTGCATCCCGGTGGTTTAAAGGCTGACCAAAACCTTTTGTACATTTTGTTTTCTTGTATGCATACCTGCAATTCATTTACACGGCAGACATATTGGAAATTGAGAAGGGCACTGGATAGCACTGCTTCATTCGAATATCCAGCGCAGCTTTGGTCTATCTGGAGTTTACTTGTTCTCTGCCTAACCAAGTTAGTTTTCCTTCCACTCCTACAAAGATATGCATATGTATTAAATTAAAGAATTATTGGTTTCCAAAGTCCACACAGTGTTTTTGTGAATGCTTGTTTAAAACAATGTAATTTCTACTCCTGACCTTCTTTGATGTTTCAATGAACATTGCACTGTATATATAAATATTGGCTGAGGTAGTAAGCCTGCTCAGCAGTAGAATGGAGTCCTTGTATTCTGCTTGTTGCTATCACAATAGGCTTTTGACCACTGCAACCTTGAGCTGAACTTGAATAGTTGTGGAAAATGGATGGTTGAACTAAAAGTAACTTGTTGAAGTACTATTGAAGCTAATGAAAAACAAAGAAGGCAGAATTAATGATGATACTGTGTGCAAATGTTAAAAAGCAGGGCAAATGCAGAATATAGTGGGGTCAAATGTAGTCGGGTGGGATGTCCGAGTATTATTAAGACAAGGTGCTCTCTGATGGACCTGGTATGGAGCACAAGTAGATGTCAGTCTATTAGCATAGAATAAGTAAAGTGTGTGACAGTGCTTATGTTGTAAATAAACCATAATAAACAATACATTAACAATATCATTACTAGCAAATACAATAAGACAGAAACTATGCATATTTTACCTCAGTCCTTAATCATATGGCATTTGGCCCCAGCCCATCCAGGTTCCTATAGCAGCTGCAACCAGCATGACAACATTTGGCACAGAACATGAATTAAAAATGAGAAACAACACTATCCATTTCTATCAAATTTCAAATGTGGTGGAAGTGATCTGGTCACACGTGTTATTTGCTACTAGTTTTCAATGCAGTCAAGTCCTGTCAATTCGTGTTAATGTCAGGTGTAAACAGGCTGGAGGTGTTCTGAATGGACAGAGAGGCTGTTCATTTTTGGAACTGACCAGAGAGGGTGAAGGCTAAAAAACCTCAATAAAGGGTATTTGCTATTTTATTTTATAAATGCTTATTTGCTTAATATCTTACAAAAAAAAGATTTCTTAAGTAAGAGTAAGTCAAACATTACATTAGCCTCCAAAGTAGATGTCATTAGGTTTTACCACTGAACCAGAACTACAAATTGTTTGTAAGCCGTAACACATACACGTCACATTTATGCATATGTACACAACATAAAAAAATTATAGTAGCACTGCAAAAACATACAGTATATACTATTAAGGTCCTTAAAGTTGTTAATTTCTTCAGATTGTAAACTCTTTATTATGTTCTTAGTAAGCAAATCTAAAAAGAATGTCAATTTACTGTGATAACAAACAACAAGTATACAGAGAAAAACAGGCATCTAATGTTTGTATAAAGTGAATGTAATGTACAAAAATAGTCAGAATGAACATATCAGAACATTTTTAAAATAACCAAAGTAAGTGACTAAGTATTTGTTAAATTCCATATTAAGTGGATATAAACTTTTAGAGACATGAGGGGAAATGAAGCATCACAATCTGATGTACCACGAGTGCCATCATTTATTAATTTGGGCTAGCTGAGTATTTAATGCAGGAGCTTCCACGTGAAATACCAGATTACAGGAGAGAACTATTCACATGGTTCCATTTGTATTTATATGAAAACATTTTGTCGTGATCTTGTGTTCATTAATGTGTCTTTTTTTTCTTTTTGTCCATACAACATACATTGTCTGTTGTAGGCATGGAGCTGGACAGTTTGACATCCGTGGTAGAGCGACGGGCACTGAGCAGGCTCCTGTCAATCATGGAGAATCCACTGCATCCACTAAACAGTATCATCTCCAGACAGAGGAGTAGCTTCAGTGACAGACTGAGGAGATCGTTCCTCCCCCATGCTATGCGACTCTTCAGTTCCACCCGGGGGTGGGGTAAACGTTAATATTATACAAAGTTATTGTCTGTCTGTATACCTGCATTGTTATCATTCTTTAGTTTAATGTTTTCTTTATCAGTATGCTGCTGCTGGAGTATGTGAATTTGCCTTTGGGATTAATAAAGTATCTATCTATCTATCTATCTATCTATCTATCTATCTATCTATCTATCTATCTATCTATCTATCTATCTATCTATCTA
>JANRMT010062791.1:106047980-106106605 GCA_026402145.1 Polypterus bichir lapradei | reverse complement strand
CTATCTATCTATCTATCTATCTATCTATCTATCTATCTATCTATCTACAATACGAAGAAATGCAGCATTCCAACCTGGTAAATAGAAGTGTGATATATGCAGTAACAGAAGATGCTTCAGTATTAAATAGTCATTTGTATTATACTGTACTTCCTAGAATACTACATAAGGGTGCACATAAAGTAAAGAGGCTTGGCATTCTTGACAGCATAAAGGAAATATAATGAGAGGTGAAGGGTGAGATCAGTGTGTACATTAAGATGGAATAACAGAACAAACTGCAACATTGTCGCTCTCACTTAATCCAGTTCAGTGTTGTACAGAGTGAGGGCCTAGTATCTTGATAATTGCTAATTTAGGTGCCTTGATGATAAATATTCTCAAACTATTTTGCACTTTATTCCAAGAGGTACATATTAGATGTGCACAATGAAATAGTCAGAGTATATTCCTCAGGGCCTCTTTGTTTTTCCCTGAGTCTTCACCTTTATAAGTCTATGCCAGTGAATAAAACACTGATAACAAAGCCGACAGCTTTAATGTGTTTTACAAAGATGGAAATATCAGAAGTTGTAGAATTGTACTGCCCGTTGCCTACAAATATAACCTGCTACAAAATCTACAGTTCATTGTCTGTTAATGTGACTCTGCATGTCATCTTTATTACAGGAATAATTCTTGCAGTATGTGGAAACCTGGCTCTGATTGTCTCCATTTCACATTTTAAGCAGCTTCACACACCATCAAATGTGCTTATACTTTCAATGGCATTTGCTGATTTCATTATTGGAATATTTAACATGCCTGTTCACTTGCTTAGAACAACAGAAGTGTGCTGGTATAAAAGCACCTTGTTATGTTTTTCTTCTTACATTACTACATTTTCTATAACAAATATTTCTGTTTATCATCTTTTACTGCTTGCTGGTGACCGTTATTATGCCGTTTGCTATCCATTGTTTTACTCTATGAAGGTCACATTGAAAGTCATTTGGATGCTGGTGGCTATCGTGTGGTCTTGGTCAATACTTTATGCTTTTCTTTCAATGTACATCTTTACATGTGAGGTGACTAATAGATGTACCTCTAAATATCGAGTAAATGTTATGTTTATTTTTTTATTATTTGATTTATTTTCTACATTGCTTATGCCATTTTTAATCATATTTGGCCTTTATGCTAAAATCTTTGTTGTTGCAAGAATGCATGCGAAGGCAATACAGAGAGTAGCAGCGCAGGGGGGATCTGGAGAGAAAGCGAGAATCAAAGGATCCCAGAAAACTGAACATAAAGCTGCTAAAACTATAAGTATCATCATTTCTGTTTTTATATTATGCTGCTTGCCTGTATATCTTTATGGTTTACTTAGCTCCTTTGTTGATTTTGTTTTTTTAAATGAAACATACACACTTTTGTATGAACTTTCTTTCTTTAATTCTGCATTCAACCCAATGATATATGGATTTTTTTACCCTTGGTTTTGGAAAGCATTTAAAATAATTGTGACTTGTAAAATATTCTGGCCTGGATCCTCCGCAAGCAATTTATTTCCTAAACATTAAGTAAAGGGGTATTTGTCAAATGAAATTTCATTCATTACCAATGACATATATCGAAAAACCTAACTTGTTTTTTAATCATTAAGTTAATCTAAATACTTATTGTAATATACCGTGTATATATGATAAAAATATATTCTGATATTTACAAAGTGTTTTATGTTCATGGTAATGTCAGGCATCTTTTTCAATATTTATATTTGTTTCATTTTTAAACATTACAATACATATTGTGTTGAATGCCAAGCATTTTAAAATGCATTAATATTATTCACTCCAAATATTTCTATGATAATTTAACTGAGCTAAAAATATTCAGAACTGCTGTCTTTGTGATATTATTACATACTCCTTTTATAACATTTCAGCAAGACTACTTACAAGAAGACAAATAGCTTACAACTACTGTATAAAGAACATTTAGCTTTTTTCTAATTAAAAAGGGGTGTTAAATGAAGGAAAGTGTCGAGTGAAGGAATAGTTCTCTGCTTTTTCAGGATTCTATTTTTACTTTCTTTTGTTCAATGTATTTATTTTATAGTTTCACTGCAGTTATGTTTGTGATTACTAGTTACTGTATGTTCCAGTGTAAATGAGTCATGATATGATTCTGTTTAATCTGTGATATTATTATTGTCCTTTTTGTTGTTTCAGATGCTTAGCCGTTTTCATTAACACTGCTGTGTTGTTCATAGCAAAAGGAACACCGATAAAGTGAAAGAAGTTTAATTTTTTAAAACAAAAATAAGGCTACAATTCACATTTTTTCATTCACATATGACGCAGCTCTGGTGTTTTTAAAGAAGTGTAAAATGTAAAAATGGCACACAGAATCAAAAATGCTCAGAAAGGACTTTAAGAACCAGGGTTTTGTCTCCAAAGCCTTGACGTCTTCAACCCAGTAGTCCGGACTCCTGTCTCCTGTCTGGATGTTGAAATGTGGAGATACAGCAGCAGTAACTGCTATCAAAATAACAAGTACAGTTTTTTGTCTTCTATTTCTTTTCCTTACCAACAACAGCATTAGCAACATTTATTTCTATAGCACGTTTTCATACAAATGATATACCTCACAGTGCTTTACAAGATGAAGAAAGGAAAAAAGAAAAATATTAAAATAAGATTAGGCAATGCTAAGTAACAAAGAATAAAGTAAGGTCTGATGGGCAGGAGGACAGAAAAAACAAACCAAATAAAAAAAAAAAAACTCCAGCGGGATGATGAGATGATGAATTTGCAGACGTCCAGGTAGTGAAATTACAGCATGTGAACCAGAGCAGCAACCAACCTCTGTCTATTAGGTCTCATCTGTCTAACTAAATTGTTTCTACTTATTTTCTACATATGGGGCACATTCAGCATAAATATGTGAAAACTCTTATTGAGCATAAATATGCGATCACATTCATTCAGATTTGGATCAAGTAATTTAAATGGTCAAACAAAAAAAAAAACATCAGAAAAATCACTTTTAGCTTCAGTGTCAAAGTATCCTTAAATGGCAAAAAAATGTTAAAGTGCATGAAAATGCTAGATATGGAAATGCTAAATTGGGGTTCCACTGTATATGAATATCAATACTAATAGCCTGTTTAGTACTAAAATTAAACAGACATTTATCTGTTTTGTTTTTTAATCCCTACTTCAGGGCTTATTTCAAATCCAATGTCTATAACAGATGTCTCTCGATTACAGATCACACAAAAGAGTGGCACTACAGCACTTGAGAGTTGGTAATAAATTTTGTGACAAATCTTTCGAGTAATGGAGTTAAAGCCAACCCATAGAGAATAGCACTTTATTAAGGGGGTAGCACTTTAGGCTGCTATTGAAGAATAGGCAAGATATCACATAAAAAATATTAAAACGAGAGGCAACCATTCACTTAATCAAAATGGTCTGGTTTTCTAATAGAAAATGGTTCTTGGTATCTCATCCACATACTAGATACCAAGGTTTTCTTTTCAACTATGACCTGATATCTTATTTTAAATTTCTATGAATATGTGCTTGATAAGTATAGATACCAATGTTTTGTTTTTTTTTGCTTTGTGAGTATCACAATATTCTGCTCCCCTGTTAAGTTTTACTTTTACTGAAAGTGTTCATCTTGCTCTTAAAACCTGGCTTGGGTAGTGTTAAATAGTGCAATATACATTGTAATAATGAGACAAAGACAGGTAAAAGGGTTGGGGTTTCCGGCCCCATATACTGTAAAGAACAAAAACATAACAAGTTTCGTTATTTTTGGTACAGGCGCTATGCTCTGACATCAAGTCATTGCATCACACAGTCTCAGTTGTAGGGGGGAACTTAAATAAGGAGGGACCGGAAATTGAATGGCATTCTGGAAGGGAACCGAGTTGGTGTGTGGGAGGAATGACGTCATCGTAGAGGAACCAGGAAGGGATGGAATGCAGAAGTGGTTATGTTTTGCTTTCCAGGCGTCCGGGACGTTATGGTGGCATTGAGTCTGCCTTTCTGCGGGAACAAAAGAAAGAAATGTTAGTGCTTCGCCTTGATCCCCTGGCCGGATGTAATAGGTGGCTCGTCGTGTCTTTCCACGGTTCCCTATGAGCACGTGCGTGACAACATTTATTATATCAGATTATGTGTATTTTCAACTCTTCATTAATATCCACAGTTATAAAAGGCCATTGCTGGTGTTAATCTACTGTTGAACACTTAAATCCTGTAGCAAAATTATTTGAACACAGTCCAGGGTTTCTTATTTTATTTAACTAAAATATTTTCCACTATTTTACATTTTACTTCTTAACCCAGTGGTTCTCAACCTGTGGGGCGGGCCCCCCTAGGGGGACGCAAAGTAACAAAAACGGGGGCGCGAAGATGTGAAAAAAGAAAACAAGAATCAAAAATATGAAAAAAACATCTGTTGAAACCAAAACAACTTAACTTAAACTACATTCTGATACTAGAACAATAAATATAGAGTTAGATAAATGTCGATAAAAGTTAAGTAGGTATAATAAAATATGTATCTACATTTCAAAAAAATGTTATGGGGGTCACGATTAAAACTGTTATGAAAACTTGGGTCGCAAATACTTAAAGGTTCAGAAACGCTGTCTTAACCTATATATAAATTTTTACCCCAAAACATCTAAATCATTTCACTGGCAGTTTTGTCTTTTTATTATTTAGATTCCAGTGAAGGACAGCAAATGCCAGCCTGTGATGCATTAACATATCATCTTGTCTAGTAGTTACTGGCTCTAGCACTAACCAATGGTATTTTATTGAATTTTCTCTGTGTCTCTGCTTGTACAGAAAAGTATTGAAGAATGGCACACAGAAATCTTGAAAAGTAAATATTAGCACAAAGATCTCAAATCAACATGCTGGTCATTTTGTTTTGGTAAAGTTCTCTCTCTGTAACAAATGCTGCAGAAGCAGCGCTTGAAGCTGCACCTTGTACTGTACATTGTGGCGGGTGACCGGGTCCCATGCCTGGCCGGGACACCCCTTCTACTTATGTTCCAGGTGGACCAATCATGGACTGCTCAGTACCTCCCCCAGGATGCTTGGTAGCAGCCTCCTTGGCTGACGATGGTGCTTCAGTTTTCCGCAGGGCTCCATGGGAGATGGAGGTTTCCACAGCCCCTGTTGAGATCTGGGGTGGCCACCAGGGGGTGCTGCATGGGTCCCTGAGCCGGCCTGGTCTACTCTACAGCCACACCCAGAAGTGCAATCAGAAGCAGGTGATCAAGCACCTGGAGAACTTCCGGGTGGGTTATAAAAAGGGTCAGCAACCACCACTCAGGGCCAGAATCGAGAGGAAGAGGATGAGGTTACCAAGGAGGAGTAGTGGTGCCAAACTGGAGTGTTGTGGACAGTGGAGTTAAGTGCTTTTGGGACTGTGTATTGCCTGTGAGGTTCATGGGAAAGACGTGCCCCACAGGTGAAGAAAAATAAAAGTCTTGTTGGGTTTTACACGTGCCTCTGTGTCAGTCTGTGCCGGGTCGGGCGCTATACAGCGTCCTTATCACAACATCTACAGGTATAATCAGATGCTACAGGAGCTCAAGATCAGCTTTGGTCTATCTGAGGAAGATGTTGCTGGCTGAAGAGGTATGACATTAAAACACTGCAGGCATCAAAAGTACTTTGAAAACAGAGATATGTGAGGCTCTGCAACATAAAAGCTTAGGGTACAGAACAAAAAAGAAATCTAAGCAACTAAAAATTGTATATATGAAGCACTTAAATATTGTTTTCCTTGCGGTAAGGTAAATGTTTTATTTAAGATTATTTAGCTTATTTTAAAAAATATCAAGTCTATTTTGGCTACCTCGACAGATTTTTGTGCTAATTAAAAGCAAAATAACTCCAATTTAAGTTGTTTTTTTTTTAGTTTTTGCAATGTGGGCAGTGTATATTTTTCTGATTTATGAACCCTAGAGTTAAATATTATCTTGTTTTAAATTAGATGATGGAATGGGATAATAACTCAATTATTACCTACACAAATGTACTAATAGACAGATCTTTTTTAAAATGTTTTTAAGCTCCTGTGCCAGACAAATTCTAGAATCAAAAAGTACAAGAACTTTTTCCTCCAAAACACTGAAGACCAAGAAGACAAACATCAGATTCAACTAATTCAAACGATAAATTAAGAAAGAAAACCAGAGCAAACAAGACTATTGTGCTATTAGAAATTTAGTTGTAATTGAGCTGGGATTTCCTTGTTTTTAGTTTCAATGCAATTCCATTTGCAATATTTCACTGAAAATAGGAGTTTCTTATTGTGTTCTTTCTAATATGAATTTCTTTGATTAAGATATATCTCCATGGAATATGCAGGTTTCTAGTTGTTGTGCATTTCTGGTTTAACTTAGCTAATTAAATAATATTTAACAGTCATTTCAAATGTTGGCAATAAAAAGCATGGCAGTAAAATATGTTCTAGAGAGTGTGAGGGACAGCCAGCGTCCTTACCTGGCTGGGACATCCTTGGGATGAATGGACCAGGGGACAGAGGACGCTCAGGGCATTATCTCCCCCAGAACACTAGCTGGCAGCACCCTCTTGAGTTATAGCGGTGCCTTGGATTCCCACAGGGTAGCATGGGACATAGAGTTCTTCAGCTCAGCTCTTTTGGATTCCGTGGGTGCCACCAGAGGGTGCTGCAGGGACTAGGGAGCCCTACGTCATGGGGTTTCTGTCGTACCCAGAAGTGCTTTTGGACCACGTCTACAGAGCACCAGAAGTACTCCTGGGTGGGAGATTAAAGCAGCTGCCTGCCTTACATAGACAAGCTACAGCCAGGTGAAAGGTGGACAGGAGGAGGAGGACAAGGAGTGGAGGCAGCAGTGAAAGATGGAGAAAAGGAAGAAAAGAGTTGCTATGTGCCCAATGAGCTTATTGTACTTGTGGCTGTAGTGTGAAACACTTGCTTTAAAGAGTTTCCCATAATAAAAGACTCTTTAGCCTTTTAACTTGTGTCTGAGCCTACTTGTGTTGGGTGTTTCTGGAACTGGAATGCTCCATGGAGTCCACAAGAGGAAAGATTATAGATCCTATGGCAAGTTAACCTATGGGAAGTAATATGAAGAACTATGAACTGAATATGAAATGTGAACATATGAATGAAGAAGTAATATGAGTTTTACAAAAAGAACAAAGGGTATTCCACAACAGATTCTACTTTAGCAAGTTGTTGTCACAGAATTGCACCTTTTCTTTTTGTGTTAAATATTTAGATACTTTCACATGTGCATATTTGAGAGCTGAAAATGTCACAAAGGAGTTCAAACTTAAACGAAATCAGGGATACTCACAGAGATACTCATATGAGTAGTGGTAAATTTTAAGAACTACAAAGGACTTTGCAAAAATGCATTATTTTCCCTTTACTCAGACATACATGTACAACTTTCCAGTAATTACCCTTCACCTCAGCCCTTTGCCATTACTGTGAATTAGCAAAAAGAAGGAATTTTTAAAGTATTCTAGCATATGTTCACACTGATACCAGTTATGTTTTAATATATGAGGTGAAACACAAAAATAACCAAATTGGTAAAAAAAATATTTATTGATGAATTACAACATTCTAAAATTGTCACCTTCTATACATTCGTGCAAAATGAGTCTCACTGATTCCCTGTCAATACCAGCCAACTCTGAGATAGCTCGAACACTTAGGCAACGATCATTTCATACACATTCATCTCACCTCGTGCACATTCCACACACTCATGATTCTTTATCATATGTAAATTCAAATTATGGCATGTGCAAGATGAACTGTGAAATGGGCTACACAAGAAATCCTGGCACATTGCATATCATGTATTTGCAATCTGAGAATGATTACAGTGAAGAAGTAATGTACATAAATAGTTAAACTTTGTAAGCAAATTACTTTACATCATGTTTGTAATGGTTGATATGTTCATGAATGAAAAAATACTGAATCATGTAAATAATAAATAATAGATACAAGAGTTTACTTCAAAATTATTCCAGAGAAAAAAAAGAAAAAGAAAACTATAAATAAACAAGACCCCCACTCAAGAGAGAGACAATAGGACGAAGTTAAAAAAACCCAGCAAACTTTTCAAATATAATAGAGTAACTAATAACATAAGAAAGTCAATCACAGTCCCTGCATGCTTATTTCACATTACTGTATATTATCAAATTCTTGTTTTGAATGTAATCTTCTTACAGAGAACTAGATATTTTCCTAATTTTAGATAATATAGAACAGCTTTGCCCACTGAGTTAATGAAGATGGGCTGGGATTCTTCCAGTTAAGAAAGAACAAGTCTACTAAAGGTATAACCTAAAGGTATAAGACAAACAAGAGTATAATAAAATAGGCATTTGGTTTTAGACCAAAGAACCAATCAGAGAAAATGTATTGCCACGCATGTGCGATCTCCTTGAAAGCTCATTCAAGGTAAATGGTAACCCACCATGATGAGAGGGGGCACTGTTGCTAAACTTGTTCCCTTTTTCCCCCACAGCTCCCAGAAACTTCCCAGTGAAGGAAATTAGCTCCACCCCTTCTGATCCTTCCATTATAAAAAGACGGGTGCCTCCACTAAGTCATCTTGTCTTGATGAGACCAGTTCTGGAGAGTGAAAGCTCTGGGTAAACTTTCCTTTGTTTTGTTTGCTGTTACTAAGCATTGTAGTAGTTTTTGTTTTGTTCTCACTTGCTTTATGTTGAGTGTCACAAGACGGCACCTGTTTAAGTTTGAGAAATCTGAAAGATTTAAAAGGGACTACCTGGCTGGAGTCCCAAACCTTTTTGATTTCTTCTGGCTTTGCTTGAACCCGTGTTTGGCCACCCCATATTGGTGTAGTTGGCAGGACAGCGCTGAGGCATTGACAGACCCTAGCAACTTCACGGAAGTAGTACAGCGCCTGGCTGAAGAGGTAACCCACCTACAGCTACAACAGGCAGAATGGACAGATGTGGATGCCCGCTAGAGATGCGGCCAAGGTCCGGCCCAAGTATTTGTTCCCATGTGTCTTCGAGACGATGTGGAAACATATTTACTGGTGTTCGAGATGATGGCCACCAGGCAGAGACGGCAATAAGATGACAACTTGACTGTAGAAGTACGTACTTATTACATTGCTCTTACAAAGTCTATCAGTTCCTTTTATTCCCAGTTAAAAAAGTGCATACAGAGCCAGTTACTAAGTTGACGCAGCTGTTTCAACCTGGTCATTTGGGCCTTATAGAAGGTTTTTAAATGACAGAACATTATTGCTTCCAGGTAGAAGGTCAGTTTCATGTTATTCTGATATCAATCACCACTCTCAAAGTTCATGGGCACCCTGTATGTGTTAATGCGCCCCACTGTTATCCTGGTTAAAACACTTCCAGAATACATACCACATTAATTAGACCAGGCCCTGCTCCCCATTCATTGGATCAAAACCTGCATGCAGAGGGTAACATTGAAAGTTCTGGGCTTGAGCATTTGCACAGTGCTGTGTATTGGATGCAGTTCTGCACCCAACATATCCATTCATTTTAGACAAGCTTCTGAGGGCAAGCTTAAACCTGGCATTGATAGCATTAATACATTAAGTATTTAACTTTATTATATAATCAGTGGGATTATATTTTGTATCGATATTCATGCTGGATCTGCATTGGTCCCCCATAATTCATAATTCATTTATTTTAACATATTGAAGTATTTAGGTGTTCATTGATATTTAAGTATGAGATTTCAAGTGATTTGCAGCTAATTACCCATCTGAACCCCTTATATTGTAGCAAAATGGGGAAAGATAATTCAAAATTGGAAAGAACTAATATATTGGGAGTTGAATATAATGTCTTAGTCTCGTTAATAACGGAATCAACAAAATCTATCAGCTGCAAAACTGTCAAAATCAGTGCAGTAAAGAGCACTCAGAAATGATCCTTGAGTAAAAATAGAAGTACTTTGTCAAATTTTTACTTTCAAAGCAAAAAGTATTTCTATGAAAAAGTATTTGATTAAAAGTAAAAAGCATCACTTTCAAAAGTTCTTAAGTACAAAAATTACTTTTGTAAAAATACTTTTTATAATTATAATAATAATCATCATCTTCATCATCATGCAATTAATGAATACTTGTCTGCAGTCAGGAACTTCTTTTTTCCCCCTGAAACATACTATGCACTTTAGAAATTGTAAAGCTTTTTGTTTAGTTTAGTTAGTAGCTGATTTTTAAAATTCCTTCTGTCCAGCTGTGCTTGTCTAGGACTAAACAAAACCCAACAGTGCTGAACCTTTTATTTTCAAACAATAGTAGCCACTGGACAAATCCTATTTGTAATAAAAAACCATCAAGAGTTGCCACTGCAAAAAATGAAATCTAAGCAAGTGAAAAGTATTTATACATACCTGTATAATGACATTAAATCATCATTTCCTCATTGTAAAAATTATTGACTTATCAATAATTTGTATTTATGAATATTTAGGTTACTTTAAGAGATCTTTTCAAGCAATTGCTTACCCCATTGGCACATTGTTTTTTGGTAAATAAAAGAAAAATTTCTTCTATTTCTTGATGTGAAAATACTGAAAGATTTTAGACCTTTGAAGCTCTCTTCAGTGTTCAAATCGAAGATATTCACTCTACTTGGGGGCTTAATGGCTTTGTAGTATGAAGCAGGCACAGATACAGCTTTCATTGCTTTCCTATTGAGTTTAAGCAGAATACTGTCTCCTTTAAATGCCATATTTTTTATTGAATTTATAAAAAGCAAGTAACATTCCATACAAGCCAGTGAACCTTGACAAAACTAAATTCAAATCAATCCCCACCCTTGAGAAAGAGAGCAAGGACAACAGCCAGAGTAAAACTTTGAGAGTAGAAAAAAAATCGAAAGTGGTCTCCTCTAGACTTTATCATATACTGAGATACAGGGATGGATATTTGAGGAGTAAACCACAAGACAATGATTACTGTATATTTTTATATTATACTGTATATTAAAGAACCATCAAAAACAATTCAAATCAAATACACAATATATTGAACAGTTATTATAAAATTAAAGTTGAATAAATCGGACTCTGCAGATGCATGAATAAAAAGTAAAGTAACACTTCCAGTTAGCGGAAATAGCCCAAAAGTTGATAGAAATCTACGTTTTGTACCTAATATTTGTATGCAAAATTTGGTTGACCTAAGTGAAAGCGTACTTAAGTTATCGTGTTTACACACACACACATGCACACACAAAGACAAACACACAGACATAATTCCAAAAATGGTATTTTCAAACTCAGGGAGATCTAAAACATCGAGATTCATCAAAATTTCGAAATGAAATATTTGGAGGATTCTAATACTTCGTATGCGAGAAAGTCAGGGAGGTCTAAAACATTGAGATTCATTAAAATCTCGACATCGAATTTTTAGACGATTACAATACTTTCCCTATACTTTGTATACAAGGAAGTAAAAGAGGAGGAGAAAATCATTTTCTCCAATTTAAGTGCTTATTCTAAAATGTTATTAGTTTGATTAGATCCTGCCAGGTTTTTAAAAAGTGAGAATTTGATATTTTCCAATTTCAAATAGTGTATAATATCAGTTGCCCAATGACTTAAAAGTGGTGGGATGGATTCTTCCAGCTGAGCAAAATAAGCCTACATACTAGTAGTGAAGTAAAGGCAATTACAGTTTGTTTGTCCTTCTGCACTTTAAGGCCACCTGAAGTACATCAAACACAGCTGTTAATGGATTAGGAGGGATTTTGACACCAAGGCTGTCAGATAGGCATTTAAAGATTTTGGTCCAGAATGATGTTAATTTGGTGCAGGCCCCAAAAATGAGACCTAGTGAGGCTGGAGCTCAATTGCAGTGTTGGCAGGTTGGATCTTGCCCTGGAAACATTTTGAACAATTTTAAATGAGACAGATGTGCTCAATAAAAGATTTTAAGTTGAATAATTGTATGCTTTGCGCATAGAGAGTAATTGTGTTACAGTTTTGATGCAATTCTATCTAGTTGAAAATGTACTGTTATGCCATATAAATGCAGTCCTTTCTCATTCGAACACAATTGTTTTTTTCAATGTCACTCTGTTGAGTAAACCAGGTCTTATGTTATGGTCACAAGTTATATAGTGTGCAAACAAGATGTGTATATTATGTGCACAAGTTATTATCTTGTAGGAACAACAGCAGTATGTTGTAGACACAATATGCTATTATATGGCCACAAAATTAGTTTCTTGTTCCCTAAAGACAAGTACAGTAAGCCTTAAATGTAAGCAGTTTGTCTGGGTGACTTTGTGACTCCAATCAGACTGGTGAACATAATTAAAATGTTATACATCAAACATGTATATTTTTTGCATTATATCACATTGTACTCTTTATAGAAATGTAGGACATTGAAATATAGAGCTAACATACATAATAACGATACTTATTGTGATATGATATAAATTAATAAATTGAAAAAAAAAACCTAAAAAAACCTTTGATTTCATTTTTATTTGTCATATTAATAAAAAGACATGATCCGCTGTGGCAATCCCTAACGGGAGCAGCCAAAAGAAGAAGAAGATATCAATAAAAAAACACATGAATCAACAAGAAAGCTGTTTCAGTGTTGCAAGTAGTGCTATGACTTCTTTTTAGAGGTATAAAATACCCAGTCTATGAACACTAAAGGGTCCCCATGTCCACTAACCAATTTGCCTCATGTCCACACTACATACACTTGGTGTACAGACAGCTGGAGATCCAGGATTTGGTTAGTGTTATGGGAGTGACCTGAAGTGTGGTACTAGGGAGTGTGAATATGACATACACCGTGTCTCCCATTTGGCAGCAGTAGAGGGGGTACCCCTACTTCAGACATAAGAGAAGAAGAATATAATATATAAAAATAAGCATAAAAAATCAGTGAACATCAGGCAACAATTGCTTATCTTTAACAAGAATTCTCTTACAAAAGCTGTGGTTTCCTTTGATCAGTTTGGCTCCCAATTTTATCTTGAAATGATCCTATTTAGCAGTTATGCAAACTTTGGAATTAAGTATAATTTAACTCAGGGCATAATATTAACTCCCCAGCCCAACCATATGTATATCAGTTGTCTTATAATGGATATTCATATTTTAATGCACTGCAGTAAACCATTTAAGGTATACAGAAAAGCACATGTTACCAACCTGCATTAATATTACATTACAATAATTCAACTTCAATCTAATATAATAAAATGACAAATACAAATCTGACTGTCAGAGTTCAAGTGAAGCATGCACTGGGCAGGAGTCAATTCTGTTACATTTCTGTAATGTTACATGCCCTCTTCTAGATTGTAAAGAATATTGTAATAGGACTGCTCAGCGATAACAAAAGATGCACACTTTGCAGTTCAGTGAACAACAGAATAACAAATGTGCAGTAATTTATTAATAATTTATGATGACAAAATATATTGTTGTTCAAGGTTCACTCTTATACACAAAACTAGATGAATCACTTAATAAGTCACCAGTACATTCCTTGTCCATTACGGCTCTGAATTAGGTCTTGGTCAGTATGGCAGTGTTCCGGTACCAACAAAAATACTTGCCTCTGCTTGTAGTAAAGTTAACACCCCATTTATTAGCACTCACATACAAAGAACAGCAGGATCTTGATGTCCAGGCACAGGGACACTCTTCTGACCCCTCACAGGCCACAAGAGCTCGCTTGTACCTCAACTCTGTCTTCTTTAGTTAATCATCCTAGTGTCTCAGTAATTGGGCTCTTAAGAATCTGCCACCATATCTTGTGCGTATAACATTGATATTGTTTGCACTTAATAAACCTGAAGGCCTCAAGATACTTCCTTTTTTGCATTATTTGTTTGTGAAAGGGCTTGGTGGTAATTATTTTTAATAGTATTATCCCTTAAGTGTGAAATGATCATGGGGCTGAAGGCTGGCTTTTTATTCACTCACTAGGCTGACCTGCCTTTTAAGGTGACCGACTTTTAAGTTGACCACTTTTTAAGGCAATTCAATATGTAGATCAATTTGATATTTTATACAAACTCTTTAATTTGGTTATATTGCATTTGAGCGGTATTACTTTAATACTAGTAGTTTCTGTTATTTTTGTGATGAAATTTAAACTTTTTTTCTATATTGAGGTCACCCTTTTGAACCCCCCTGATATTTACTACGTGGTGAGGCATTTGTACACCATCAACATTAATTATTTCCAGAGACATAATTTTGTCTATTTTTCCAGCGCATCGCGCACAAAAACTAGGGAACGATGGGAGCACCAGAACTCTGCTCACATCATGTCGCTTCGTACCGCAAGCTGCAAGTAGTAAGTCTGTGATAAGCGGAATACCGCTACGCTTTCCACTCACGGGACGGAAGGACAATCCCGAGCGCTTTTATATAGTAAGAAAGAAGAAGAAGATATCGCACAGTCTGGAGTAAAAAATCATCTTTTACCTGGAAAAACGAAACTACAAATCCCATCGTGCATTGCAAAATGGACGGGGCATGTGTTAAACTCCGTGCTACTCGCACAGTCTGGAGTAGAAAATCATCTTTTACCTGGAAAAACAAAACTACAAATCCCATCATGCATTGCAAAATGGACGGGGCATGTGTGAAACTCCGCGCCTGCGTAGCACTCACGGGACGGAAGGACAATCCCGACCGCTTTTATATAGAAGGATAACTACATATTCACTTGCAGTCAGCTACTTATTCACACAGCTTTTGCAAACCAGCTTCTTATTCTTTGTTAACAACAAGGCAAAATATTATAATGTGTACATTAATCAGCATCATTATGATCTGATCCATTATTTGAAAAATTAAGTATTCCACATTTTGGACTAGCAAAGGCATCTGTCTGGTCACAAAACTGTGAAAGATAAGGTGGCCCAATATGATGTAACTCACCCATGCAGTTTATGGACCAGTTTATAATTATGCCAATTACTGTGACAGCGTTTGACCATGAGCATGTCACTTAACCTGTCTGTTCTGTGGGATTGCAAAAGAAATGTAACCAGTTTTATCTAAATGGTACATGTTGGATAAAGGCGTCAGTCATAAACGTAAAATATCGTGCATTGTTGTTAACTTAGTATAAGTAACTGGTTTGCAAAACTTGTGTGAATAATTACAGTCACTGGTTGCAAGCAAACATGTATCTGAATAAAAAGACAGGTGAATATGTATAACTGCAGCCTAATGTTCATTTCGACTCATGGAAAAATACTGTTAAAATTAATTACCACCAAGCCCTTTTTAAAATTAATCTGTAAAACAGAAAATATTCTGTATTAACACATAGCTGCCTCTCCTACCTGCTGCTCTTTACATTCTCAAAATGGCTCTACTGACCCCTTACTATTGCCCCTCCAATGTGAATATCACATGAAGGACCAATTACGTTCACATCCAGAATGATCTGAATTCACAAAATGATTTGAATCTTTGAAATCACTGATTTGTTTGCTTCAAAAACAATAAGCTATATTCTATCTTAAAATCTAGAATAGTTTCATAACTGTGTAACAACTTTAGCTACCAAACAATACAAACAGTATAAAAAGCAAGCATCAAAATAAGAAATTCAGACATAATAATAATAATAATAATAATAATAATAATAACAATAGTAATACTCCTCTTTATTGAATTTTGACAATAAATATAATTTCAACAATAAATAGAAAACAAATTGTACAAATAGAACCCTAGAATAATGCACACGTGCTGATAAACTGTGAGAACATTGAAATATGACTAAAATTATTTTCAGCTTTCGATTAATCTCCCACAATTTCCTTTTTTTATATCCCGTCCTTTCTGATGAATTCTGTCATACATATACCATCAGTGAAATGAACTGCTGTTCATTGCGAGTCCCTTGTCTGCAGTTCAGTACACAAACTGATTATTTCGGCGAACTACTTCAATGTACCGTACTGTGAGTCAAATGTCTGCAGTTCGTCCCATAGTTCAGTACATGAACTGATTCCTTAAGTGAACTAGTTCAGCAGTTTGTTCCTCAGTTCAGTACATAAACTGATTCTTTTGGTGAACTAGTTCAGTGTATTGTACTGTGAGTCTCTTGTTGTGCAATTTATGAATGGACTTGCAGTGGTTCTTCAGATCAGTAAGGGGCATACTGGTTCATTCAATCAGTCAGTGTACTTACTGAGATAGTCCTACTCACTCAGTCAGAGCAAACTAATCAATGGGAGATGCTTGATATCATCTACCAAGTCAGTCATTGGCTAGCTGTCATCACGATTGTTTTGCTGAAACAGTTTACTGATAGACTATTTCCCGAAGACATTTAAGTAAAGTGAAGATGATAGCTCCAAACTGTCGTGGAATGCAATGTAAAAAGTAGGACACACTGCACATGCCTCAAAATGATTCGTTCTTTAATGTCAGTGAACCAGTACATTCTTTCAGAGACCAAGACAAGCACAAAAGAACTATTTTGTTTGTTCACTGCATATCAGTATTTTACACACAAAGCTTCAGTTGGGTGCGTACACATAACCAGTATGTTTCGTACATGAAACCAATGTAGTACACACATAAAACCAGCATGTTACACTTGTGAAACGGGTATAGTAAAAACATTAAACCAGTACAGTTTTAGCATGTAATCTATGTAGAGCGCACATAAAACCAATAGAGTTCAAGCACAAAACCAATATACGTTACCCACATAAACCCAGTATATGATGTGTATGAAACAGGTATTGTACATATACAAAATAATCGCTAGACCAACACACCAGTAGTATATGAACGCAAGCCAATATAGTTCATATGTAAAGTGATAATATACAAGCGTAAACTGATACAGTTGACTCACAAAACCAATAACAAACACAACTGAACCAACACACAAGTGCAAATCAACACAGTTGATATGCAAACCAGTGAAGTGTGGTGAGGTTCCTGGCTGGTGAGGGACCGACTCCTTCAGAGTCAGATTTACAAATATTTGAACCCAAAAGTGTAGCTTGTTCACTATTCAGTCGTTAGCATGCACATTGATTATTGGTCATGTTTCATATTTCATCAGCATTCTTTACACACACAAAGATAAGGCACATATTTGGCTAAGAAAGAACGTTACATTTATAGCGATGAGAAAGAGCAGAGAGAGATTGTGCATTTGCTCTGCACCCTCCATGAGTTCTAAATTTGTTGTTGCAATTCCACAATTCATACTCATACAATACAAATGAAAGTATAGAGTGGTGTACAAAAAACAAAAAACGGATTTCAATTTTGACCTTAATTGAAATATTTAGCTGTTTTTAAAAGCTTTTAATTCTGGTGCTTTAATCAATTTTAATACAGACCGTTCAACAAAATGATAACAAGAAAAACAAAAGAATATTTTATTTAAGGTCAATAACCTTTTTTTTTTATAAAATTGAAAACCGTTTATGGTCTTACCTTTATTTGTAAATGAAGTCCATGCACCTATCCTCCTCCACAAACATTTCCGTCACTTTCTTGTAAAAGTTCTACTTATTTTCCTTTCCTTTCCTTTTAAAAGTCTTAATCTTCCGTTTTGGCAGTTAGTCGGAACAAAAAATAAAAATAAATGAACTGCTGCAGTGCATGTGACTTTCTGATATCGCTAACTTATTGGCGTCTCTGCGTAGAAGAACAGCAGCAATGAGCACCTGTTGCACTCACATGCGCCCCCTTTCGTGTGGCACCGGTGTCTGCCTCGCCTTGTGCCTTTTTCACTGCGGTTTTATGTCCAATGAGCAAGACTAAATATGTCAAACACATTAATGTGCCAATTCAGTGATTTTGACTATAAAATTATCAAAATTATTGGAATCATATGGAAAGCAAATGTATAGCACACACCAGTCAACACATTTGGTTTATGTAATCATTATTATTTTTTTACATTTCACAATGACAGGTGAGGACCGCAAGTCCCTGATACAAACCGATATAGTTCACACACAAACCAATAATATACAAACACGAACCAATATAGTTCATATGAATGAATATTTTACCAATGAAGTATTCATGGAAACTGATTGTAAATGCTCATAAACAAATAGTGTTCACATGTAAGCCAATAGATTATGCACAAAAGTATATGATTTATAGCCTGTTTGGTCCCACATAGATCTTTGCCTGATGGAAGAAGCAATGAGAATTCCTTCTTAATGACTTTATATTGGAATAAAGATGCATCTTTGCTAGAGTGGATGAAGAATCAAAGGTGCAACACTTGTGCGAGTTGTGACCAAAATGTTGAAATCAATTTAGGCTGTATCCTGTCAGGTATGGGTGCTTTAGTAAGAGAGAATAAATTGTACATAATATAATCCAACGTTATCTCAGAAAGCCCAACGCTTCTAAACCTTTAAGTATTTGCGACCCAAGTTTTCATAACAGTTTTAATTGCACCCCCCTAACATTTTATGAAAGGAGCCCACTAATACCAATTTGTTCTTTTTTAATTAATGATATATCATAAATACATATTTTATTATACCTATTTAACTTTTATCGACATTTATCTAACTATATTTATTTTTCGAGTATCAGAATGTAGTTTCAGTTAATTTGTTTTGGTTTCAATAGATGTATTTTTCATATATTTGATTCTTGTTTTCTTTTTTTCACATCTTCGCGCCCCCCTAGGGGGGCCCACCCCACAGTTTGAGAACCACTGCTAACCTACTGTTAATATGAACAGATGTCATGGTGTTTTTGTATTCCAATTTTGTTTTATAGAAGGTAACTTTTTGTGTTACCTACACAATTGTTAGAAATGCCACATTCCCATTTGATAAATGTAAATGAGTCATATACTGTAAAAATTCACTTACATTCAAATCAGCAGTAATTTCTATTCTACTTTGTAGGATACTAATTTCACTTCCTGGACAGTATTGACAACGTACATGAAACACGTTGAGTGCTAAGGTGAGATCCAAGGTGTACAGTAGGGAGGCAGAAACTATTGTAATGATGTGACATACTGTGATGTTTAGCTCGAGGAATGGGGGCGCAGGGCCGAGTATCCTGATAATTGCTAGTTTAGGCACCTTAGTGATAAATATTCTCAAACTAATTTTCACTTTATTCCAAGAGGTACATATTAGATGTGCAGAGCACAACTGTCAAAAGAGTATATTCCTCAGAGTCTCTTTGTTTTTCTTTGAGTCATCACCTTTATAAATACGATGAAACGATACATCATATTGATAGTCCACAGCTTTAAGGTACTTTTTGAAAATGGAAGTAGTAAAAATCTTAAAAATGTATATAGAATTGACTTGTCCATTATATGAAAATATAACTTGCTCCAAAATCTACAGTTCCTTTGCTGTTAATGTGACTCTGCATGTCATCTTTATTACAGGAATAATTCTTGCAGTATGTGGAAACCTGGCTCTGATCATCTCCATTTTACATTTTAAGCAGCTGCAGACCCCATCGAACATTCTTATTCTTTCCATGGCATTTTCAGATTTTATTATTGGAGTATTTAACATGCCTGTTCAGTTGCTTAAAACAACAGAAGTGTGCTGGTATAAAAGCAGTTTTTTATGTTTTTCTTTTTACTTTACTGCGATTTCTATAACAAATATTTCTGTTTTTCATCTTTTACTGCTTGCCAGTGACCGTTATTATGCTGTTTGCTATCCCCTGTTTTATTCTACAAAGGTCACATTTAAAGCTGTTTGGATATCAGTGGCTATTGTGTGGTCTTTGTCAATGTTGTATGATTTGGTTCAAAACTGTGTCTTTACTTCTATTAGTTATATAGCAGATAGCACTAACAATGAAGTAAATGTTCTCTCCTTGTATTTAGTATTTGATTTTTTTATTACATTTCTTCTGCCATTTTTCATCATAGTTTGCCTTTATGCTAAAATCTTTCTTGTTGCAAAAAGACATGCAAAGGCAATGCAGAGTGCAGCAGCCCAAGGGGATTCTGGAGAGCAGACGAAAATTAAAGGATTCCAGAAAACTCAATATAAAGCTGCTAAAACTATAAGCATCATCATTTGTGTTTTTGTTTCATGCTGCTTACCTGCATATCTTTATGTTTTTCTGTACTCTTTAATTAATTTTATGTTTTCAAATGAAACATACTACTTTTTGATGGAACTTTCATTCTTTAATTCTGCCTTCAACCCAATGATATATGGATTTTTTTACCCTTGGTTTTGGAAAGCATTTAAAATAATTGTAACTTGTAAAATATTCTGGCCTGGATCTTCCTGTAGCAATTTATTTTCAAAGTATTGAGAGTACTGGTATGTATTAACTGCAAATACACTTATCAGCAATTATACCTTAAATATAACCTTCTTTTGTCATATTATGGTTTACTTTTCAAGACACGAAGAATGAAAGTCTTTTAATGCTAACGTTATTACCTAAAGTAATATTATATGTATGTAAGCAATTGAAATTATTGTGTTATGTATCAAATGTGAACACAACATAATGTTCATTGCAAAGTCATTTATTCTGTACGGTATTTATTGTATATATAATTTCTGTCACATTCATACAATATACTTACTTTTATAATCTTTTTTTGTTTCAACTATTGCATCAATAGTTCAAGTTCTTTGAAAATGGGCAGAGTCAGTGCCTTCAGATATAACATGCAAATGCATTATGGTATATTTTTCATTTTGGAGTTCTTAAGTGTTTCTGCTTTCATCCATCAAGAAGGTCTCTTTATACTTGCTTACCAGACAAGATTGGTTTATACTTATGTTGATGGTTCTTGTCATCTGTCTTTTGTTGCCGTTATTTAATGCTTTATGTGAAATGTTTTCATTAGAGGATACATTCACTGTTGGTGACTTATGCTGTCCACATGAGCCTATCAATACACAGTGCATGGACTAACTACTGAAGCTCTCGTGTTTATTCCATGACAGTTCTGGATGCATTCCAGAAGGGGGCTGTCGACCAAGAGAAGTAAAACAAAAAGGTGAGTTAAAATGACTCATTTTCAGATTAATCTGTCAAATCCCCTCTGAGTGTTCTGGACTGGCCTCTGTGGCATTGCTTTAAAATGTATTAGAGGATTTGTTGTTATTCTGGGATTGTGTCACATTTACTCTTAAAAGACTTTGGATACTATATAGATATAGAAAAAAAAAATTAATAAGTGGCATGAGAGGGAAACAGAACAAAAGAGAGAGACAGAGAGAGTGGTGAAAAAATAAGACAACCATTAGAGAGATTATTATAATTGAAAGCTGTAATATCATATAAGAAGACTTTAATGTAATTTTAGATTTCTCTGATTATATCTAGTTTCCCAAGGAAGGATGGTCAAGTCCTCCACTTAGTTTTACCTAAGAGTGCACTTTGTATCAGATGCCAGTTAAGAAGAAGGTTGAAGTCCCATTTGAGGAA
This sequence comes from Polypterus bichir lapradei, assembly GCA_026402145.1. Lineage (NCBI taxonomy): Eukaryota > Metazoa > Chordata > Cladistia > Polypteriformes > Polypteridae > Polypterus > Polypterus bichir. Next base: position 106,085,119 of record JANRMT010062791.1, on the reverse strand, counting down.
AGGAGTGCTTGAATCACCCCTGAACAAGGGTTCAAGCCCCTAGTTGGAGATGGGAGTCATACTCTTGGCTTGAGGTTTAAGTGTTTTGAGAAATAGCATGCAAGAGTTAGATATCAGCTTTCTAGACCTTTTACAACAGGGGTCTCAAACTCCAGTCCTGGAGAGCTACTGTGGCTGCAGGTTTTCATTCCAACCGTTTTCTTAATTAGTGACCAGTTTGTGCTGCTAATTAACTTCTTTGTCTTGATTTTATTTGACTTGCTGTTTCAGACTCATTCACCTTAATTATTTCTTTCTTTCCCTAATTAGCAACCAAACAATACTGAGATACAAAATGAGCCAACAAATGAGCAGCAACCTCTGTCCATCATACAATATCTGAAAATAAAGAAAGGAGAAGGTTGAGTGGCTCAGGGCCATACAATATTCAGACAGTGCTCTAAGAAAAAAAAAAAACAACAACAAAATCACCAGTTTTGGAAATTTCTGCTGTGTTAGAACGACAGAGTGAAACTAGTTGTAGTTTGAGGCAAAAACTTAGCAGGTCATCAGTTGGCTTGTATCACAGTTCATTTCTAACGTTTAAGAAAAACAGAAGTCATTCAGAGGACAGAATCCTAAAGAACAAGTAAAGGATGTGTAAACAAGTTAATAAGCAGCAAATATTGGTCAATAATTAAGAAAATGTTTAGAAAGAAAGCTTGCAGCCAAAGTAGCACTCCAGGACTGGCGCTGGAGACACGTGCTCTAGACGAAGAGAAGCTTTAAGTCCTTCCCAGGGTTCACTCCAAAGAAGCTTTAAAGAATTAAAGGTTTGTTCACTGCAAAAAGTGAAATCTGAGCAAGTGAAAAGTAGTTATATCAAGACATTAAATCTTGTTTTCCTTATTATAAGAATTATTGACTTATCAAAAATATATATTTACAGTTGCTTTAAGAAATCTTGTCAAGTAAATTTTGCTTACCCCATTGACAGATTTCTTTGATAAATAAAAACAAAATAACATCTCATTTATAGTTTTTTTTGGTCTAGTTTTTACATAAGTATTTTTTCCAGTGCACTGCTCTAGCAATAATATAAAACACCACTGTTCATGTCAAGAAATACAAGAGCAAATATGAAGCGCAAATACGAGCTTCTTTAACGCAGGCAGTTATAAAATAGGTGAACCCAAAACCGTCCTGTATGTTGCACCTGAATTAAATTTGGTCCTGCGCCACACATAAACATCGTACTAGAGGGTTACAATTGGCACAGAATACACAGCTAGCATCTTAACGAAAGAAACAAGTAAAACAAAATGCAAACTCAGAATAGAAGAAGTGAAGTAGAATGAAATTTGATGTTTTAAAGTTGTGACTGTTTTCAGAGTTCACTATGTTAAATAAATGTAATGGTATCTTGCAGAGAAAAAGAGAAAGGCTTGAAAGAATGAGAGGTGGAAACTGATGTGCAAAACTTAATAATTATGTAAACCAATTACATTGATTTGCCTGTCTTAGATTGATTTTGGTTAAAATAGAAATAACGGGCAGTGTACATAGCTTTTAAACTTCTGTACTGTAGCGCTTGCAAAAGTACAAATGACAACCCCTCAACCTGCAGAACAGAGAAAAAGAGAACATCGGTACAAGCACAAGTATTCTTCAAATATTTGAACCTTAAACATGATTTAAGTAGATAAAACATTTCGGTGGGTATGAGGATTATTGTGATGTATAAAAATAATATTTTTTGTTTAAAGTGCTGCTGTTATTGGAAGATCTTTTGGGTTTGTTATAACTGTTGCCTAAAATGCAACTATAATAAAAGTTTCTATTGTTGGGAATGAATGTCTAAGCAAAAGCTACAATTTTAGTGCGGTGTTTTGAAAGTAAAAAGGAAAGATAGTATCCAAAGAAACATAGAATTTTGTTAAGGGTGAAGATTATCAGAAATTTAAGTGGAATTATGTCGATGGCCAATGAAATTGTCATTGGGTGGAACTGTTTTAAGTTTAATTGGTTAATAGAAACCAATAATCTTTTGCTTTAATTTATTTTTCTGGAACATACTGTCGTAAATTGGATGATGAACAGCTGCTTTTTGAAATATATGTAAAAAATTTAAGAAGAAATTATATCCATACCTGATTGGCAGTCTTTCACTGAAAATAATGTTAGGAGATGACTAAGCATTTCTTTCCATTAGACTCACATAAGGATACCTAACCTGTATGCAATGCAATTTTGTCATTTTAATAGTTGTTTTGCTTATTCAACCCCTTCTCTAAAACTGAATAGCAATTTGCTGGTCCAGTTACTGTGGTTTCTTCCTTAATATCTGCTTGCTTTTTCTGATTAAAGCTAATGCTGCTGACTGAGAGTTCGGTTTTCTGGTGGACACTGGTGCTATTTTCTCTGTTGTGAATGTAAATGATATGATTCATGTCCTAGTGCTTACTTCTAAAAATTATAGCCTCCGTTCTGCTGACTTGCCTGTATACATAGCCTATCTTGTCCTTGTCTTTGATTCTCTGTTGTCCCACTCGTCTGTCTTGATTTAAGAGACACGCTCTTCTCTAGTCAAGAAATGAAGAGGTATGTGAACAGCTTCAGCTTTCATTCACCTGATGGCACATTACAGTATATACCACAAGACTGTTCTGTATGCATACAGTTTGTTTCACTTTATCACTTTACACTTTATCTCATCAAAGTATTTAGGTGCATTTATTAATATTTAAGTGTGGGGATTTCAAGTGATTTGTAGCAAAAAACCCATACAGTTGCAATCAGAAATATTTGACTCCCCAAAAATTCTAAAGATTTACCAATGAAAGTTTTTTCAAAGAGCTAGATTTTGCTTTGGATGACTTCTTTAGCAGCTGAGTTACAAGTAAAAGCAACAAAGAAAATGTATGATGTAGTATTAACATGATAACAGGATATTTTATTAATATAGCCATGTCACAATTATTCAACCTCTATATAATATTGCTGTTTTCAGAACCTTCTGCTTGTTTTTATGGCCTAAAGTGGAGCTAAAACATAATTAAGACTTTGGCAATTAAATAATGATTATTAATTGGTTTCAACTGTTATGCATATGTAACCCGCACCCATGAAGGTGTTGAATGTGTGTATGGTAATCATGGTAAGACTAAGGAGCTTTCACAAAAGCTGAGAGAGGAAATTATTTTATTGCACCTGAAGGGCATCTGGTATAAGAAGACCTCCCAATAGTTGAACATTCCAAGAGGCACCCCTGAGAGTATTTTAAGGAAGTTTAAAATTTATGGCACATTCTTCAAAGTTTCCTGGCTAAGGGAGAGAGCCCAACATTTCATCAAGAGACCTTAACAACTTAGTCAGGACAACTAAGAAAAAAACCTCTGTGTTACTGCAGAACACCTACAGAATGACCAGATGAAGGCCGGAAGAAGTGCTTCAGTGGCAAGTAGAAGACGAGCACTGATTAGACAAGGACTTCATGGCAAGAATGCACAACACTCTTGACCACAAAGGACATCAAAGGTCGACTAGAATAAGGCAGGAGAAATTTGGATAGGCCTGCAGAATTTTGAGTAACAGTTCTATGTACTAATGAAATTAAATTGGAACTGTTTGGACACATGGACCAGTGCTATGTCTGGCATTCGGAAGGCTTGACTTATGACCAAAACAACACCATCCTCACAGTCAAGCATGGAGGTGGGTCACTGATGATGTGGAGACATTTTTCAGCTGCAGGAACTGGCAATCCTGACTATGTAGCTCTCATCATGGATTTCCAGAAATACCTGGCCATTTTAAAGAGGACCTTGATGTCTTCTGATCAGAAATTGAATCATAATGATCATTGGACTTACCAGGAAGACAATGATGCCAAGCACACCTCCAAGTTAACCAAAGCTTGGCTGAAAAATATATTTTGGAATGTCCTGGAGTGGTCTTCTCAATCCCAAGATTTAAATCCCATTGAAAACCTTTGGTGGGATTTAAAGCAGGCATTTGCCACATGGAAGTCATCAAACATCAACGAGCTGGAGGCATGTGAAGAAAGAGCAAAGATTCCAACAGAGAGGTGTAAGAAGCTTATCAGCACTTAGCGAAAATGGCTATTAGAAATTATGAAGGCTAAAGGATGCGCCACAAAGTACTGGAGCTCTGGGTTGAATAATAGTGCACTTGCACATTTATGAAAAGAGTTACATTTTTCATTTGAAGTCAAACTTAAGGCAATTTTTATGTTCTCAAAATAACTAAAAAAATGTGTCAATAAATACTTTTTGTTGTTTAATGAGGCTTTTTCTCATATATCTTAAATAACCTCAATTCATATCACAATAATATCTTTTGAGGTGAGGAGGTTTAATATTTCTGATTGCAACTATATAGCACCTTTCCCATGTTCACACATACATTTTAAAATGACATCTGCATCATTAGCTGCATGAGATATTCTGGAGATTTCTAATGGAGATGGTGTTTCTATGGCTTCAAAAACGCAGGCCTCTTTTCACATTTACCTATTTGGCTGACACATTTATGATATAATTGGTTATATTTCTTTTGGTTTTCCATTTGGAGGACTGGCTGGTCAAATGACTTGCTCAGGGACACACAGTGTCAGCAGTGGGATTAGGACCCACAGCTTCAGGGTTTAAAGTCCATAGCCTTAAGCACTACACCACACTGCCGTTTTATTGTTGTAAATATCTTTGCACTTCTCTCACTAGCAATTGACACTTGTGAATGCAAGTAACATAAAGGTGCTAACACCAAACTATGTTATATTGGTGCAGGAACACAAATGTGTAATGTGTGTTGCAAATGCAGATTTTGTTGACTGAAGCACAAACTGTTTTAATGTATGAACTCCAACAGAGTGACATGTTGAGACCTTTTTATGGGCAGTGGCTCAAATGTGCAGCCACTTTTTGGTATGATATTAGAGTATCTGACTCAAATCTGAGCCCAGTTGAACAGTTTTTATGTTGTATTTTTATTTAACAGATAATTTGGGTGTAACTTCAGAAGCATTGAAATATTCACAATCAGACATTTGTATGGGCATGAAATGAAAGCCTGAACCTGAAACCTTGTGACCCGAATAAGCCCAAATGATACTGATATATTTGAAACATGAGCCCAAAATAAGTCACACAGTTTTCCAATCAGAATAACAGAAAAAAATGCACACGCAGAGACAGATGCCAGCTGCTGTTCTGCTGTTCAGTAATGCTGTATGCTTCAGCACTTTCATACAGCTAATTAGCCAAGGTGTGGGTGTGATGTCTGATTGTGAGGTCTGAGGTCTGTATATATACATATAATTTAAATGTGAAAAAACAATAAAGTTCCCCTTGCTAAGCTGACAAAGTAATACTTTCAAGGCAAATATCAAATTCTGGACAGGGAGGATGTTTAAATACTTTTGTTAGTTTCATTGAAACTGGGATTGAAACAATTCAGATCTTAAAAGGTCTTTAAAGGTGCATACTGCTGTTGTATTGAAATTCTTATTATTGTCATGCAATAAAAAAATGTAAATGCTTTTATTGTGATATTATCTGAGCTTTTCATTTTCTATTTCATTTGGAATTAAAAGTTAAAAGGAAACTGGGTTTTGTTTATTTGTCCATCCATTTTAAATAAAATGGTCTTAAAACTACTCTGCACATGGCCATCAGTTCAAGGTCTCGTAGCACATATGTTTACTTTTTCTAGTTTTGTCAGTTTTTGTGCTTGTCCTTCATATGGAGCACAGGATATGCTCATTAATAAGTGGCAGGACAAGTCCACAGAGCCCAGTGAGGAAGACTCTCATAGGATGAGTGAAACAGAATTGCAGCCCACATGCAAAGCTTTAACACATATACATTTTATTTTTTATAGTTTATTTTTATTTATAATTTTAATTGTATATGTATGTAATTACCGTATATGGTTATTATGGCCCCATTTATATATTCACATCCATTTTATGTGGACGATTAATATTTATTTGTTTTAATGAAATTCACAGTTCTTGATAAATGTTTATTACTGTGTAAATGAATGTAAATTTAACTTTTTATATTTTAGATTTTATTTACAATGTGCATATAAAAGTATAATACATAAATCCAGAGTCCTGTACTGTAACATAATAAATTAATTGCTTGAAGGTAATTTCATTTTACAAACAGAAGAGCAGAGTTAAAAAGTAAATAAAAATAAATATATAATTAAAGTTGTTTTTTTTTAAATACAACACACTGAAATTCAAGACTGTTTTTTCTTGACTTCATTCTTGCAAACTAATAAAAATGTATTTGAAATTCATTGTTTGGACTGTTTTACTCTCCACTAATAAGGCTCCATATATACAGTACATATATATATATATAAATATAAAGTTAAATTATGGTGCCAAAGAAAGGTGACACAGTGTTCCTGTCTCTGTTAGTTTTATTATTTTTCCTCATAAATGTAGTTCATTGTTAAACTTACACACATGCTGATTTATTACAAATAAGGCATTCAATGCCGATCAGATCTTCAAAGACCTTTCTGATTTCGACATCAAAGTTTTTAGCTACAAATCTGACTTCACCGTAGCTACAGTATACACGGGTGGCCCCTCAGTGTGACAGTGGAGCTAAAGAGGGAGCCCCTCAACACAGGAGAAAGAGGTCAGCCACAGCCAAAGAGTAAAAAGACTTGCAGTAGAAGGCCGGGTAGCAGAGCTGGGACTCTTCTCCGTTTCAGTAGTCACGGCTTTTGCCCATCACTACCGGATGTGTTTCTTTCATACGTCCAAAGGTTATGTATTTAAGTGGATGTGCTTCAACTGTTTACAAGCTCTAAAACAACTGCTCACTCACTGAGACTTACTGAGACTTGACTGTGTGATTTAACTTGTGACAAGGCTCTCAACTTACCTTGGTACAATATGTTTAGATCAAAGCTATAACCAATGCAATAAACATAACAGTAGCGAGGTGTATTTCTTCAATAACACATGGTGCACAGATGCTGAAGTTCTAAGAAGAAGCTTTATGTCTGACAATTAATTGCAAACCATTTTACCTGACCAGAGAACTCACATCTGCCATTCTAATTGGAGTTTACGGTATGTGCCGTCTCAATCAAATACCACTATTGCAATGCAGCATTTAGCTGCGGTTAATAAATATCTGTAGGCTACAGTTATTATCTTGGGTGCTTTAATAACTACATCTTGGTATATGACCTTCCCAAATATGAACAGTTGGCGAAATGTACAGCTGGAGAGAAAGAAAACTCTGGATCAGTGTTATAGCACTATTTGAGCTGCATATCTTGCCATTTCAATGGCACCTTTGGCCATCTACGGCCATGCAATAACATTTCTTGTCCCTTTTTATAGACAGAAATTGAAATCAGCTAAACCAGAAACAAGAACAGTGCATAAGTGAATTATTGAGGCTATGGAGAGACTACAGGACAGACTGGATTCTACTCTCTAGGAAGTATTCGTTGTTTCTTATGGATTAGGCAAATATGCAGACTTCCAACATAAGTTTTTGTCAAGAATCAATTATCAGATACAAAAATTAAAGAGGATGATTACCAAAGTGGATGCAGAAATGTCTCCAAAAAGGCTAACTAAAAGCTAAGGCATTAAGGATGCCAAAAGCAAATACCAAGGCCAAGCTGGAATAGAATTTCTCCACAAATGATTGTTTGTTTGCCTGGTATGCTTTAAAATCAATCACTAGTTACAAAAGCAAGCCCCAAACTGTAACCTGCAGAATCCCACTTTTCACTCTGAATCACTTGCTCCCCTTATTTTTCCATTTAGCCATTAAAAATGCAAGTAAAGTGTGCTAATCAATGTTGATTTGTGCCCAGTTTTACCAGTCATGGGGAGGGTTACTGGCAAGAAAGGATGTTAGCCAACTGACAGCAACATTATCATTGTTTTGCAATTTCCCTCATGTTTCAGATAAGAATGTCCAAACTGACAAGAACCAGAAAGATTATCTAGCCACAAATGATATGTGATGATATGAATTAGAAATGACAGTATATCTTGATTATTGCCTTATAATTCTTTAAAAAAAATTTTTGCTTGTTTTCCATTTAGTTATATTGTGCTCTAACTGTCATAAGAAGAGGAGAAATTAGACAAACGAGAAGAGACCATTCAGTCCATCTAGCCCATTTGTTCAGCTAATAGCTAAGCTCTCCCAATATCTCATCCTGATTATTTTTAAAGGTTGTCAAGGTTTCTGTTTTAATTGCATGTCTTGGTAGTTTGTTCCAGAGCCCCACTGTGTGTTTAACGTAGGCAGGCCAAATGTGCTATTTGTTTCAAAAGACCAAATGCTAGATTTTTGTCTTTGAAAATATAAATGAGTACAAAAATCAGGTAAAACATTATCATTTCTGGATCACACCAATTTATTTGTTGCTAGATCTCTTTGTCCACAGTCTGATGTTGCGCCCACTGTGGTATTATTAAGGAGGGCTGTGAAGGGTTGTCACTAGAAGGCAATCAAGTGTAGGTGTATTGGCAGATAATAAACTTTATAGGCTTTTATTATTTTGAGGTGTTGTCAGTAAATGTTTGTGAAGTAGGTTTGTTTGGTGAGTGAAGCAGAGTTATTATAAAATAAAGCCATTTTGCTGGAAACCCTCTTATATCTTTTCATCATGAAAAACTCACATGCCTAAACTTATATGCCAACTAAAATGTTGCAATCATGATATTCAGGAAAAAAAGGATCTGTTCTTTATGGGTAACCCACATAATTAGACAACTTGTTCACTGGTGACCAGCACTCTTCAGATGCCAATCACTTCCTATGCAGCACCGCAATTTATAAAAAAGATGTACTGAGATGTATCCTTGTGAACGTAAGAGAAGCTGCTTAGAGTTTTATGTTCTGTGGTGTAAGTTAATCAAAAAATATATTTTTCCCCTAAAAACTTTGTGTTTTGGTTGCCACTGAGAAACCATGTGGAAATTTGTAAAGCTGTTTTGTCGCTTTAGAAGATTTTTGTTTTGCTTTTTTTGCCTGCACAGGAGTAAAAACAGCTGAGTGTTTAGGGTAGCATTTTACAAAATTTACTTGTACTTGTTGTTATTATTTATAATCAAACTTGAGTCGGCGAGGCAGAGCAGTAGCTGACACCGACACCTCTGTAAGTAAGGAACTGCCGTCATTGCGATGAATAATTATAAGTAACAGAAATGATGATTCCTTATGGGGAAAAAAACAACAGTGATAAAGAGAAGGGCAGGCAGCTAGCATTAAGGCAGCAATCAGGCCCAAACAGCTATAAAAGCAAACAAGACAGTAAGAGATTAAGGAAGAATAGGAGACTATTACGGGATCTTAAGGGGCCAGAAGAAGTAAAACAACTCAAGGAAGTTATTTAATTTAATGCTTAAATGTTTTAGTTTTACCATTTAAGTAAAATCACTAATTAGCAGCACATTTTAAAAATTGCAGTGGGTTAATAAAGAATTGAAAAAGAAGCTTCAAAGGAAAAAAATAGCTGTATAACGCATATAAGACTAATAACTCCAATGTGTATCGTAGGGCATATGAGAACATGAGGACAACCATTAAGAAGGATATTGGGAAGGCTAAAAGGCAGTTAGAAAGGAATATAGCAGGCAGGATAAATGATGACCCAAAGAAATTTATTTCATTATTTTAGTAGTAAAAGGACAGTCAAGGAAGAAGTGAAGTGCATCAGGAATAGTAAAGGGGAAATAAAAAAATACAGACAGTGAAATAGCAGATGCTGTAAACTCACATTTTTCTGAGATCTTCACATGTGAGGAAGTAGATAACCTCCTAGTGGTAAATGGGACTATTTAAACCATTGACATTTAATATTTTGCACTTTATATTCATTTTAGATTTATATGCATATAGACTTACATGTAGTGTGACTTTATTGTACTATATGGTAGTGGATGCAATGTTCTAAGTTTGTATATTTGTTTCTGTTTTCTGATGCTTACATGTATTATTTTGCTTTTCTCAGTTTCAACAATTATATTATGTAAAGTATCAAATAAATCTTTCACATTTCATATTTGTGTTCAATCATTTTTTTACTCTACATTAGGCCTACATTTTTTGCAGTACTCTTTCAAAGTCAGTTAAGATTTTGATAAAAGTATAAAAAAAAAATTTGTGCCTAAATCTTAAAACAGTGCTGAAAGGTTTTTATTCATTTGTCACACTGTTGAAGTGATTGACTTTGTATGTTTTGACACACGTGAAAAAGGTTCTGATTGTTTTAGTGTCTTTTGCACAGGTGAGTCTGTGTTATGAGTAGTGTCAATCAGCGAATTTCACCAAACCATTATTCGCAGCAAATTTGCTGCATTCACCCTTGTTCGTCAAATTATTTACTGATAATTAGGCTGGATTAGGAGATTTTTTTCTTAATACCAGCGCCCCATGATACTTTGCAAGTTTAGTGCAATGTCCTCAGTCAACTTTGATGGGACCACCCCCCGGGTATATAATGCTGATCATTTGCATTACAAACTCTGTGAAATGAGTTATGTGTGATTGTAGACAAATGTGCAGGTCAATCTTCGAGTTCCACGTCAACGTAAGAGAAGAAGGTGCGTGCCCTATGCATGGTGTGGTCTATGGCCGGCTTGTCATCACAGCCAATACCCCCAGGCCGCAAGATGGAGCTCTCCCTGCAGCATGGAGGTGCCCCGGATACCAGCAGGGAATCATGGACTTTGAAGTTTTCCCCTACAAACCTGCTGGATACCCCAGAGGCCAACAGAGGATGCTGCATGGAGGCATAAAGTCATATGTGCCCTATAATCTGGAAGTGCGTCATAGGCAGAGCGACAGCAGAAGTGACGTACTTCCGGGATGAAGAAAAGGACTTTTTATCTGACCCGGAAGTGATAAGGATCACATGAGCTGAGGACTGGAACACTTCCGGGTCAGGGACTTTAAAAGGACTGTGACAGCTCCCAGACGGTGAGCTGAGCTGGGTGGAAGGGTGGCAATGCGTCTGGGAGTTGGAGGATTGGTTTATTGTATTTGTGATTATTGATTTGTTTATGAGTATTGGGGAGGAGAGGGTGCTTTGTGCACTTTATTGTCCTAATAAATCAAGTATTTGGACTTTTACCTGGTGTCTGACGAGCGGTCTGAGGGTTCAAGGGGTCAAGAGAGACCCTATCTGTCACAATGGATAATAAATAGCCACACGGCGCGGCAAGAGTGTAAGCAAACCTTGAAGGAGCATGATGTTCCCCGCAACAGAGGAGTCTCTTTGAAATAATAATACTAATGAAAATTTATTACAATTTACAAGACATTTCTATCTTTTTGATAGAATAAAAAGTGCAAAATAAATAAAATAAATACAAGCTGTTACCAGAACCATGCTAAAACTGTATCTAAAGTTGATAAATTGAATGCTATGAGTCATTAACTAGAAAGTTTGGTCCAGGTTTTTTCAGCACAGTTTAGAGAATCTTCAGTGTGACTTCAATAGATAGAACAAGCCAGTGGTTTCCATCATGACATACCACTTTGAATTTTCTGCCTTTAAAAGACCTACATATTTTTTCTGACTTTTGACTATGATTGTGGCATTTCTGCTTTGTTATGATGAAAAATGTGATTGTGCATCTCTGTGTTCTTACTTCTTTGATCTCACAGAGGCACGGTTGTTCAGTGGTTGTCACTTTTTGGCCACAATAATGAAACATAACATATAAATAATGAGTTATCTCTGCTTGTGAAGTTGTAATGTATTATAAATAACAGTTATGATTATAAAATGTTAATTGTGTCAATTGGCAAGTATCCAAAGTGCATGGACCGCTGCATAGGGTATGTCCACCTACTTTATCAGATGCAGCTGACGTCTTTGAATTGGCAACCGTCAACAGGGTTTGTGAGTGACTGTGAAGATGCTTTTAAATGGACCCGACATTATCAAACACTAAACAGTAAAACCGTCTGATTGAGAAATGTTTAAAGCCATTAAGCAAATACAAGCTGTTACCGGAACCATGCTAAAACTGTATCTAAAGTTGATAAATTGAATGCTATGAGTCATTAACTAGAAAGTTTGGTCCAGGTTTTTTTGCCAATGTGCAGATCAATCTTTGAATGCTATGTCAATATAGGAGAAGGAGGCAGGTGCGTAATGAATGCATAATAATTAGCCACGTGCAGATAAAAAACAAACTTTGAAGGCGCCTGACACCACTCCCAAACACAGGAGACTCTGTGAAATAATAATAATAATGAAAGGTTTATTAGTATTTACAACACATTTCTATCTTTTTGAAAGAATAAAAAGTGCAAAGCATCAGCACAGTTTGGAGAGCCTTCAGTGCAACTGCAAAAAACAGAACAAGCCATGACATGCCAATTTGAATTTTTTGTCTTTAAAATAACAACATAATTTTTTCTGACTTTTGACTTTGATTTCGGCATTTCTGATTAGTTTTAATAAAATCTATGGTTGTGGGTCTCTGACTGCATACTTTCTTCTTTGATATCACGGAAGCACATTGGTGCAGTGGCTGTCACTGCTGCCGCACAGCTCAGGTCACCTTTTTAGCTACATCAGTTCGGTGTAGTTGGCAGACGTTTCCCTAGGCCCTCAGGGACACTTTAAAGACAACTGCACCATTATAATCTAGTCAAATCTAGTTCAGTTAGTCTTTCCCCATTGACTTTAATGCAGTTTGCCAAGTTTGATAAATATTGCAAACATTTTTGTGATTTCGTGGAACTCATGGCAAAGCGAACTGGACAATGTTTGCTCATCACTATTTACCAGCATCACACATGACATCCATTTACTTTACAATCACAAAAACTGGATGTCTCTGAGGCTGTTCTCCTGATCAGTGGGCAAATGGGGATACAGATGAAAGGTAAAAGGAAAATTTTGGGGAATTCCTTACTCAGGTAACATGTGCCCCACAAAAAAAGACAATACTGGAAGCACCTGGTTAGGATGGCTCCATTACTATGCTGGAGGTCATTGTCTAGTAGTCTAGAATTTCCATTTTCCATTTGCATTGCTACTGTTAGAATTGTTTTTCCTTTGCAATTTTCTACCTTTCCCATTAAAAATGTATAAATATATATATTGTAAATACAGTAATGATGCTCAGTGTTGCGTCACGTGGCTTTATCATTGAGTTGTCAGCAGTATGAACTGGTATCCCATCATTCAAATTAGCAGTTTCAGTGCCACTTGCAAAGGATTCTATAAAAAGAGCAAGTCTAGTAAAGTGGAAAGATCTCCAGCTTTGCCTGGCTAAAGTGAGTTGTTCTTCTAAGGTTAATGTGCTACCTAAAAGAGCAGTCATATGAGCAAGAATCATTTCAGTCAGCACTGGCAGTCACCACTAAGTGCTACAAAATTATACATATTATATAATTCTGTAACATACTGTAAATATAAAGAGATTAAATGGTATTTTTGAATTCTCCATTGAAAGTTTTTGTGCTGCCTACACAATTGTTAGAAATGCCATATTCCCATCTGATAAATGGAAGTGTGTTATATACTGTAAACATATGTTTAAATTTAAAAAGAGAGTAATGTATATTATACTTTTTAGGGTTCTAATTCTATTTCCTAGACAGTTTTGACAACCTAAAGGAAACACATTGAGTGCTAAGGTGAGGTCCAAGGTGTACAGCCGGGAGGTGTACGTTATGGTAATGATGTGACATACTGTGATGTTCAGTTCAGGGATGTGGGGGCTCAGGGCCAAATATCCTAATAATTGCTAGTTTAGGCACCTTAGTGATAAATATTCTCAAACTAATTTTCACTTTATTCCAGAAGGTACATATTAGATGTGCAGAGCAGAATTGTCAAAAGAGTATATTCCTCAGAGTCTCTTTGTTATTCTTTGAGTCATCACCATTATAAATACATGTGGTGAAACGGTATGCGATACTGGTACCAAACTCCACAGCTTTAAGATACTTTTAGAAAATTGAAATAGCAAAAATCTTAAAAATATATATAGAATTGACTTGCCCATTGTATGAAAATATACCTTGCTCCAAATTCTACAGTTCATTTGCTGTTAATATGGCTCAACTTGTAATTTTTACAAGAATAATTCTTGCAGTATGTGGAAACCTTGGTCTGATCATCTCCATTTCACATATTTATACATTTTCTGATTATATCATTGGAGTATTTAATATGCCTGTTCACCTTCTTTGAACAACAGAAGTTCAGCTTATTATGTTTTTTATTTATTATTTTACTACCCAAGCCAAAGAATAGAAAGGGAAATATGAACAGCAAATACAAGCTTCTTTATCGCAAGTAGTTACTAGTGTATACTCACATAGACACCCATAGAACTAAATCCTGGTCCTGTGCCTCATGTAAACTGCCTTCTTCAGTACTGTAGTGTAATATACTGTAGAAAGAAAAAAATGAATACCAAATTCAGAACAAAGAAAAACAGAAGAAGGATCCAACCTGCGAACGCTGCAATCAAGTCCCAGCCAAACTGGGTCACATGTTTTTGGACCTGCATCAAATTAACATCATTCTGGACCAAGATTTTTAATTACCTTTCAGACAGCTTTGGTCTTACAATCCCTCCTAACCCATTAACAGCTGTGTTTGGGGTTCTTCCAGATGGGTTTAAAGTGGAGAAAGACAAACAAACTGTGATTGCATTCACCACACTTTTGGCACGCAGACTTATTCTGCTAAACTGGAAGAATCCTAACTCTCCTCTTTTAAGTCAGTGGGAAACCGATGTTTTATACTATTTGAAATTGGAAAAAATCAAATACTCAGTTAGAGGATCTGTACAGATTTTTTTCAAAACATGGCAGGATCTAATCAGTAATATTTTAGAATAAGTTCTTAAAGCACAGAGGAAGCAATTATTTCTGTATTTCTTCTCCATTCATCTCTATTGGCTTATCAAACTCATCAATTTAGGTATGTTTACAAGCCTTAAGTTTTACTCCGTTGGCCATGCTGTCTCTTTCAGGGGTGGGGGTCGACTTGTTCTCAATCCTACTTTTTGTAAAAATTGATTGATTTGTATGGAATGATTGCAATAAAATTAATAGAATTTCAAAAAAAAGAAAGAAAAACAGAAGAAGTGTACATTTGATTTTTGTTAAGTTATTGTTTTCGGAGTTCACAGAGAAAAAGATATGTTATGAACAGTGAGAGATAAGGAAAAGGCTTGAAGGATTGAGAGGTGGAACCCAAGGTGTACAATTTAAAGAATTATGTACATCAATTATGTCGACCTAATTGTCTCAGAATGCATCTTGTTTTAAAATAAATATTGGGCTGTAAAGCAACTTTTAAATAAACTGTGGTGCCGGCAGCACTCATGAACATGCAAATAACTGCTGTGCAGCTTCAGTTGCAAATGGAGAAGAGAAAAGAAGATTTGGACAAGGACAAGGATTTTGCAGATATTTTGACCTAAAACATGACTTGGTTGGGTTAAAAATGTAAGTGTTTGTAAGGATTAATATTATACATTAAAAAATTGCATTGAGATTTGTAGGTTGCTGTTATGAAAATGCAGTTTTAATGAAGTTGCACTGTTGTGAATGAAAGTCGGATCCTTCATTAAAAGTTGCAATTGTTCTGTGGTGTTTTGGTAGAGAACTGGTAAATTAATCTCTAAAGAAACTGATAAAACTTGAAACTGAAAGAAGGTTTAACATGAGAAATAAGTTGCTTTGCCGACTCATTTTGTAAACCAAAGAAAAAGTACTTACATTTATTACTTGCTCTTGGTTTTTTTTTATCTTAAAGCTATTAAAAGAAAGTTATTTCGGGGGGTTTCTGAACAAAAGAATAAAAGAATCTAATTTTTGTTTATCCTTTTAATTAGTTCTTGGTATGACATTAAGCTGCATCCAGTCGTTCAAATGGTCATCCAACATGCAGGGAAAATTTGGGGTTGGTGGCAGGATTGGCATATTTCCACTTCCATCACTGGAACTCAAACCACACATTCACCAAACAATTGCCTTTGCAACATCTCCCTTCTCCCATACTGGAATTTCTTTATACACTTTTAATAGCGTGTTGCAAGTGTCAACAACTTCATCACTGCAGTGTTTAAATTTTATTATTTGTTGATGCCCTTTAGCTTTGCAAAATTAGGCTTTAATTTTCTTGTACATTTTGTGTGTGCTTCATTTATTAAAATACTAGCAAAATACCCGTGCTTCGCAGCGGCGAAGTACTGCCTTAAAATTTTTATTAAGAAGAAAATTTAACCTTTTTAAACTGAGGGAAAATATGCCAATAATTATTTGTTAAGGATCTCTTTGTATACCATGTTGTCAGTTCAGCCCTCCGGTTGTAACATGACCAAGTTGTGCGCTGAGCTTACTCTTGAGCATGCAACTTACAGTTGGCCATGTGAACAGTAATCTTGTCTCAAATCTCACAGCTTGGATTGCTGCTGTCATAATCGGTTTGAGTTTCATGGTTTGTTTCAATTACGATAGTATTTGCAGGATTTGTTGTGTTGAAGTGACATTCGGCATCTGTCAAGCATTGTAAGCACACAACCGGTTTCATCGATAAAATCACATCCAGCTTTTGAGAGTTTAAACACTCATAAACATCAAAGTGTCCACTACTGAAATCGTCACCTGTGAATCTAAGATGTTTAAGAGGCATTGGCGGTTGTCGAAAGGTGTAAAATATTTGGCCATTTCGGTACACTTGAAAGCGACAACCGAACAATTCAGCGGCAGCCATCAACTCACATGCAGAACCATAGGTGAAGGGCTTAAGCATTTCACTCTTCTAGTGCTCCTGTGTAGTATAATTATCTCCTGTACCGTCATTAGTCCACACGTTGAACCTGTCCCAGTCATTCAATACATAAGACACAATGTTCCTCCGGATATCAAGAGTGAGCCTGATATGGCCGTGCAATATGTAACAAAGAGAATGGAAAAGGTAGGTGCCATCTCCGGGCATGGAAATCACTCAGTAAGTGACAGTTCTTTGATCGATAGTGATCACCTCGATAGACATGGTAATGGGGGTTGGAATGATAAAGGAAATGGGTACCTGAGCAATGTAAAGTAAGTCTAAAATACCTATACAATAACTATAATTGTAATAAACAAACAATAAAACAGCGGAGAAGCCGTGGATTAAACAAAAAGGCTGTAGTTATCAGTAGGGAGACGTGAATCCCGTGGCAAAGCAAGGAAGGGAATGTAGTGACCGGAGCGACGGACAGTCATATAGGCAGGCAGCCAAAAACGTGGGAGGCGTTGGGATGGGGGACCCAACGCCACCTCACACAGTGACTGAGCTGCAGGCTATTGACGTATATATGTGCGTAAGTAGGATTCAGTTAGCGTTGGGAACCCATGTACCAAATTTCTTGAAGATGGACCCATAAGTAAGAAAGACTGTTGAAAAGTTCAATATGGTGGCCGACAGTGGCATCATACCACCGAAATAAGTACGTACATTGGTTTCGGTTAGTGCAGGGAAGCCGCCTATAAAATTTCGAGAAGATCGGGCCATAAATAAGAAAGTTCAACATGGCAGACGTTGTTGACCATTATGACCATTACGCGTAGAATTTCGAAATGAAACCTGCTTAACTTTTGTAAGTAAGCTGTAAGGAATGAGCCTGCCAAATTTCAGCCTTCTACCTACACGGGAAGTTGGAGAATTAGTGACGTTGGAAAGTTCAATATGGCGGCTGACAGTGGCGTCATACCACCGAAATAAGTACGTACATTGGTTTCGGTTAGCTCAGGGAAACCACCTACCAAATTTCGTGAAGATGGGGCCGTAAATAAGAAAGTTCAACATGGCGGACGTTGTTGACCGTTATGACCGTTACGCGTAGAATTTTTAAATGAAACCTGCTAAATTTTTGTAAGTAAGCTGTAAGGAATGAGCCTGCCAAATTTCAGCCTTCTACCTGCACGGGAAGTTTGAGAATTAGTGACGTTGGAAAGTTCAATATGGCGGCCAACAGTGGTGTCATGCCAACGAAATAAGTACGTACATCGGTTTCCGTTAAAAGTTTAATATGGCGGCCGACAGTGGCATCATACCACCGAAATAAGTACCAAATTTCAGCCTTCTACCTACACGGGAAGTTGGAGAATTAGTGACGTTTAAAAGTTCAATATGGCGGCTGACAGTGGCGTCATACCACCGAAATAAGTATGTACATTGGTTTCGGTTAGCGCAGGGAAGCCGCCTACCAAATTTCGTGAAGATGGGGCCATGAATAAGAAAGTTCAATATGGCGGA
Source organism: Polypterus bichir lapradei (assembly GCA_026402145.1). Classification (NCBI taxonomy): domain Eukaryota; kingdom Metazoa; phylum Chordata; class Cladistia; order Polypteriformes; family Polypteridae; genus Polypterus; species Polypterus bichir. The sequence goes on along the minus strand of JANRMT010062791.1, from coordinate 106,066,834 downwards.
CGTTGTTGACCGTTATGACCATTACGCATAGAATTTCGAAATGAAACCTGCTTAACTTTTGTAAGTAAGCTGTAAGGAATGGGCCTGCCAAATTTCAGCCTTCTACCTACACGGGAAGTTGGAGAATTTGTGACGTTTGGAAAATTCAATATGGCGGCCGACAGTGGCGTCATACCACCGAAATAAGTACGTACATCGGTTTTGGTTAGCGCAGGGTAGCCACCTACCAAATTTCGTGAAGACGGGGTCATTCTTCTACCTACATGGGAAGTTGGAAAATTGGTGACGTTGGAAAGTTCAATATGGCGGCCGACAGTGGCGTCATACCATCGAAATAAGTACATACATCGGTTTCGGTTAGCGCAGGGAAGCCGCCTACCAAATTTCGTGAAGATGGGGCCATAAATAAGAAAGTTCAACATGGCGGACGTTGTCGACCGTTATGACCGTTACGTGTAGAATTTCGAAATGAAACCTGCTTAACTTTTGTAAGTAAGCTGTAAGGAATAAGCCTGCCAAATTTCAGCCTTCTACCTACACGGGAAGTTGGAGAATTAGTGATGAGTCAGTGAGTGAGTGAGTGAGTGAGTGAGTGAGTGAGTGAGGGCTTTGCCTTTTATTAGTATAGATTTACTACTCTGATATTTTACATGCCGTCATTATTTCATTATTTAATTTGCACTACTACTTCTCAAGCGCTGCTACCTCTCAGTAAGGAGACCTGGGTTTGCTCCCCGAGTCCTCCCTGTGTGGAGTTTGCATGTTCTCCCCGTGTCTGCGTGGGTTTCCTCTGGGTGCTCTGGTTTCCTCCCATAGTCCAAAGACATGTAGGTTAGGTGAATTGGTGATCCTAAATTGTCTCTAGTGTGTGCTTGGTGTGTGTGTGCCCTGTGGTGGTCTGGCACCCTGCCCGGGGTTTGTTTCCTGTCTTGTGTCCTGAGTTGGCTAGGATTGGCTCCGGCAGACCCCCGTGACCCTGTAGTTAGGATATAGCTGAGTTGGATAATGGATGGATGGATACTACTTCTCAAAGGGTCCCTGTTTTAATCTGCTACTTTCAAATGTTTTGGTGACACATCTTAAATTGATTCGACTTCTCACCAGCCTTCAAGAAATGATCTGCAGAGCTTGGTGAGAAACTAGTAAAAGAGCAATAGTAAAACTCTTGCCTTTTCTGCAGAAAATAATATGGAGATGTTACCATTTTGATATTTGTGTTAAATTTAAATAAATCACACTTGTCAATTATTGGTTGAATTGTTAACTGATATAAGATTAGTCATGTTTGTTTTATTTGTTTACATTAGATTTTTTCTTTTATACACAAAGGTTTAACTGATGTATTTCATGCGTTTCATGTGTTTTTTTCCTTTAACTGATATTTTCATTTAATTGGTTAACTGATGGGTTGATTCTTGATTTCTATAAGATGAAGTTAGTTCAGGACAATAAATAATAGCTAAGCAAGAGGACACAGGAGAAAGAAAACAAAAGATGAGGGTGTTGTGAGTGGGAAGCATACAGAAAGGGAAGTGCTACTGGGGTGTTTGAGATTTTTTTCTTTTTTTAGTAATACTGTCTATAGTTTTCATTTGTTTTAATCATTAAGATTTTATATTTTTGTTCAATTTGAAAATTATACAAACTTGGGGACATTATTTGATGTTTTTCTGTTAACTGATAAAAGGATTCTGGCTGGCAAAGTGAACTGTGCATTGGAAATTCAACATGCTTGGAGTCTTTGTGTTATGCCATGGAGAAAGGTGGAGGAGAGAATTGAAGTGAAACCTGGCTGGAAGGGAATTGGAGTGAAACCTGCCTGGTAGTTTCTACATTAATCTAATTGCCTTGTGAAGTAAGAACCTGATCACGGATATTGGTGAATGGTTCCTTTGGTATGTGGGCTCTTTCCAACTCCTAAATGAAATGTTTTCTTTTCACAGATTGGTGGGCCTGGTGATAGCTTTGAAGAGAAAGGAGTAACTGTAACAGCGTCAGCCTCATATCATGTTGAAAATTTGTGCTAGTCTTTTTATATTTTAATATTTTGTTGTTTTTTATAAGATTGTATATGGGAAATCCACAGTTTCATTGTGTGGAACCTGAGAAAGAACCGGCTTTGAAAACAAAATATTGCTTAAGTAGTAGAGTCCTAGTGCTCAACATGTTATCACTAGCTAGCATAATTGGCCTATTTGGCATTAACGTTGTGGGTTACAGAAGCACAACATTACAACAAAACTCTTATTGTAGAGTATTTTGCTTTTTACTAATAATTGCTAATAAATACTGAAGCAGTGTTCTGGCCCTCTGCAGTGAAACCCTACAGTTTTGAAGGTTTTTGGCTTTAAAATGTTTGGCTTTAAAGTGTTGTGTTGGGGTTCTGGTGAATTAGGTCATGATATATATAGAGAATGTCCAGATCTGCTTGTAGGCAAATGTTTAGAGTAATGAAAGAGATAAAAAAGGGCCATAACTGGGTGATGTGTGAGAGTGCAGTATAAAGTGCTGGTGATGGACTGGGAGATCAGAATCATCAGGAGAATAAAAGCAGAACAAGCAGCACCAAGGATGAAGTGATGGAGATTAAAAGTGGAAGGGCTTAAGAATGGGTTTAGGGAGAAAGCTTTAAATGCAGTGCAGTCATTTGAGAGTGTGGAGGAATTATGGAAGAAGAATAGCACATTTGTATTAAGACATCAATTGCTTGAAATTAGCGCAGAATGCAGCAGCCAGAATCATAACTAGAAAAAGACAATTTGAGCACATTCAACCAGTTTTAGCGTCATTACATTGGTTACCCATGTCATTCAAAATTTACTTTAAAATACTACTGATGGTTTTTAAAGCCTTAAAACATTCTTGCTTTATCCTATATTTTGGAATGCCTGTCCCCTACATTACCAGTTGTAACCTTAGATCTTCAAATGGAGGTCTGTTTATAATTTCAAGAGCCAAACTTAAAAGAAGTGGTGAGGCAGCCTTTTGCTTTTATGCACCTGAAATCTGGAATACTTTACCAATAAAAATTTGCCAGGCTAATATTGTGGAACATTTTTAAAAAACTGCTAAAAAACTCATTATTTCAGTATGGCTTTTTCATAGCAACATTTAGATGTATCCCTAATAGTCTGAACCACCACCTGATTTAAACTGTCCATGAGACCAACTTCATCAAATTCTTATCATGTGAAGCATGAAAACTAAGAGGTTTGATTTAGAACATCTGTGTGAGGAAGAATGCCCATTGCGGGGACTTTTGGCCATGGAACCCCTGAAGATTTTTTTTCTCCAGCCTAACTGGATTTTTTTTCAGACCTCTTGGCCATCTAACCTTACCTTTTATTTTTGTTCTTTAATATTATTGCCTAATCTAATTTTTTTTCTTTTCTTGTAATTTTCTATTTGCCATCTTGTAAAACACTTTGCTACATTGTTGTTTGAAAATGTAATATATAAATAAATGTTGTTAAGAGTAGGTGAAGAGGTGTTAGGTAGGATGGCAGGAGGGAGCCCAACTGGGGAGAAAGAGACCTAGTGGTGGAATATAGATGTGCAGGATGTGATAAAGTCTTAAAAAGAGACAAAGAAGACATGTTATCAATCAGGGAGGGAGGAAGGTAAGATACATGTATAGGCAGATAAAGAAGAAGGCAAAGAAGGCAGTGGCAAAAGCAAGGCACATGCTTTGGAAGTGGTATATGGAAAAAGTAGAGAAAAAGAGGGAAAGAGAATGCTTTTTAGAATAGCAAAGGATAGGAACAAGGCAGGGAAGGATTTTAGTCAGATATAGCAGATGAAAGATGAGTGAAGAATGGTCTTAAGTGAGTATGATAGGATTAAGTACAGATGGAAGAGATACTTTGAAAAGCTGTTGAATGTAGAAAATCCATCCATCCATCCATCCATCCATTTTCCAACCCACTAAATCCGAACACAGGGTCACGGGTGTCTGCTGGAGCCAATCCCAGCCAACACAGGGCACAAGGCAGGAACCAATCCTGGGCCGGGTGCCAACCTACCGCAGGACAATGTAGAAAATCCAATGGTGTTATTTGGTGAGGAAGTCCCAAATGAAGTGTTAGTACTAAGAATAAGGAGGGAGCAAGTAAAGGAGGCACTGAAAAGAATGAATAATGGAAAGGCTGCACGATTAGAGAAAATAACAGTAGAAGTGTGGAAGAGTTTAGGAGGAGAGAGAGTAGATGTATTGTGGAATCTAATGTAGGAGATCTGTGAACAGAAGAGGAGTGGAGGAACAGTTTGATTTTACCAGTTTATAAGAAGAAGGGTGATATTAAGGACTGTGGAAACTATAAAGTGATAAAGCCAATGTTATACTCAGTGAATTTTTGGGAAAGACTTATAGAGAGAATGCTTAAGGAAGAGACTTGCACAAGGGAGGATCAGTTTGGTTTTATGCTAAGGAGAGGAACAACTGATAGAGAAGCATAGAGAAAAACCAAAAGGGCCGCATGTGGTGTTTATTTGATTTTAGATATGCACTGTATTAGCACTAGAATAAGTAACCATAGACTAACTAAAAACCTGGACAAAGCAGTAAAAATACCATTTTACCTACAGATGTGCACTGTATTAAAGCAATAACAGATTATAGATTAAATAAAAAATCTCCACAAAACGGCATTAACAATAATAAGCTTTTTACTATTTCAAGCAGCTGCAACACTCCGTTTAAGCTCTGCTCTTCCGAAAACCTTAAATATGGCTCTGCTAAATATTAGAACATTAACTAGGAAGACCTTTTAAATTAATGATCTTATCAGTGATAGGAAAATAGACTCTCTCTCACAAATGAAACATGACTCGGCTCAAATTGCGCTGCAGTATTAACTGAAGGAGCACCTCCGAATTACAGGTTTGCTCATTTGGTTCACTAACAGAAGAAAGGAGGCAGTTTAGTGAATATTTACTCGTGCCAATTAAATGGCAAAACTACTTGATTTGGTAAATTCATGCCTTTTAAGTACAGTATATAGCCATTGTTATTCAAGGAGTCTCCCAGTCTGTCATACTAACCATTTATAGGTCTTCAAAATATAATGCAGCATTTATTGAGGATTTCTCAGATTTAATATCTATAAGAACAACAAACTGTGACAGGTTCCTAATTGTAGGTGACTTTAATTTTCATGTGGGAAACCAGTGTAACCCAAAAGCAAGAGAATTCCTGAACATATTGCAGTCTTTTGATCTCAGCCAGCATGTCAGCCAGCCCACACGTAACGGTAGACACACGTTAGATTTAATAAATTCACAAGGTTTAAAAGTCGACATGAAGCAGGGTATGGATGTTCGTATTTCTACCATTTTTGCATATTATTCAATGTAGAATTACTGATAACTACAACTAATAAACAGCGTATTTTTAAAAACATTATTTTGATACATCTGCATTTTAGTGTTTGTTAATATTCTAAACAATCAGTCGGGTTTTAGTGCTAACATCAATTGTGCAAATAGTGTTAATAGTAAGGTGGAAAATTTTACAGTAATGCTAAAGGAAGAGCTGCAGTAGATATAGTGGCCCCAGAAAAGACAGTTAAGAAATTCTCCAGCACTATCATACCACAGAAGGCTTAGAGTGTCTGATTTAAAGATAACATCGGCTAAAGCATAGCATAAATGGAGAAAAACTAAACTGATAGTCCTCTATGAAATATCGAAGGCAAAATAAATGAATATAATAAAGCAGTCCACCTTGAGAGGCAAGCCTATTTGTCTAAAATTATAAATTATAATGCTAGTAATACAAGAGTTTTATTTTCAATTATTGATCATGTTTTGAACCCAGCTCACTGAGTGAACGCCTCCATAAAATTGCTAGTAAAACATTTGCCATATTTTTTAAACACAAAATAAATGATATTAGAAATAATATAGTACAACCCCTCAACGTTCATCAGTTTAAATCCCAGCCTGCTCTTTTAATGGAATAGATCAACCAGAACTACACACAACCCTCCACCTGCATCCTTGACCCAGTACCAACAAGCTCCGATGTCCTTATTGATAATGAACTTGACATACTAAACTCATTATTAGACAGGGGTCTTCCCTGAATGTCTAAAGACTGCAGTTGTTAAACCCCTGCTCAAGAAAGACAAATTTAGACCAATTTCTAACCTGCCTTTCTTAAGTAAAATTCTAGAAAAGAATGGTTATTAAGAAACTTAGCACTGGATGGTGAACAGTTCCGAATTCTTCCAAGGGATGCAGGCAAAGAATGGTATGGGCATTTGTGTCAGTAATGTGCTCTTGCAAGTCAGGAGTTTTGTGGAACTGTAATACACTGTATCGTCAAACATTTTAGGAGGAACACCTCTACTTCAAACAACAGAGGCATCTTGAAATAACTTTGATATTTTAATACAGGTAATATCTAAAGTGACTTTTATTTGCAAAGTAGTGATCGAAATAACATTAATTAACTCTTGCTCCCAAAATACCTGAAACTTTGTGTGTCAGTATCTTTTTCTGTCTTTATTAATGATATATTTTAAAAGCAAGGATTGGATGAAATAAAAGTGATATTGCGCTTGATTAAAAACTTTTGACTGGTAATATAAATACAATTTCATCCAAGTTCACATGCAATGAAATGCTTAAAAGAAATTATTTTTACAGTGTCTTATGTCAAATCTCAGGTATACTGTAGGCTCTATGGAGAGCAGGTTTATTACAACTCAATTAGAACCTGACAACAAAAACTACAATAACGTTCTTTACAGCATATTTCACAGCAAACACTGAATTTGCAATAAATACCTCTTCATAAATACACGTACACAATTGAGAATCTCAGTATATTGCTATTTATACCTTTTCTATTTAGTCTGACAAGTCACGCATGGGCATCTGAGTACCATCAGAGTCTGGTAATGCATGCAGTATCACCCTAACTACATCATCACTTTTTTCCCTTTACAGTACCAAGAAAGCGGCCATTGAAGGCAATTGAGCACTTTTGACAATGCTCCAGGAACCTCTACTATTTCCTGTCATACTCTTTGAAAACTGACAACCCCTGGAGGAGCAGCATCAGTTGAGAAGCAGACCTCCATTATGATGGATGTCCTTCATAGTGATCAGCTTAACAGAGCATTGAAAAAAGAGCAGCCAAGCAGGCTACCGAGAACTGTGTGCCAGTTCTCTGTTATTGTACTAGCACATGCCTGTTTTAGTTCTATTTCTTGGACTCTTGTATTAAATGGGGTGGCCCAGTTGGTTCCCCAACATTTCCTGCAGACTCATCTGCCCATTTGCCCCTTCATACCTACAGTACATTTGGAAATAAATGATGGAATACTGGAAGTAGAAACTACAAACTAATCTGGGGACAAATAAAGGCATTCCTGCCTGACTGCTGCACCTCTACCAGTTCCCTTGGGTCAGCTGTAGGGTCATAATCTGATAGCCTTTGTTCACTCATATACCCCCCTTGCCTAGTACATCTTCCAGTATCAGTGGCTCAATCTTCCCACCATTCCATGCAGCTACTTTAATGGTGTGTTCACTCCCAAACTCTGTCTTTCCTCCCCAACCACAACTAGTACATTCATTTCTCTGCCTTCAGTGCTAGCTCTCTTGCAGCCTTTCATAATTTTGACCCACTCATGCCGGCACCACATAGAAGTTGAATGATTGCTGTGCTCATGAAACCCCTGCATAGAATTTCCACCTGGAAATTGCTTAAATTCCAACCACCTTCTTGGCATTCTGCTACCAGATCTGAGTACTTTGATCTTTTACACTCATACACCACTGGCATTTCCTACACCCAGGCTATGGCTAGGTCAGTAATAAGGACATATTTTGCAGCTGTTGACTATATCACAATTTCTGGCCTGTGGGTAGTTTTGTGATCTCAGTTTAAAAAAAAACAGTTACCTCCCAAGGTCTGAGCAAATTTCTCCTGCTTTGCTAGGGGTAAGAAGGGATGTTGGTTTTCTTGCTGCAATCTCCCCTACACAACCCCCCCCAGGTAACAAATTGCTTGTACTTGTGCTTTATGGCATCTAAAGTGGCAGTTGTCTTCACTTCCAAGCCACTGGCAGATGTTCTAGTAGCAATGTAAGGTATCATATCTTATGAGGAAGCTGAGCCTTGCTTGCAAGATTTTCCAGATGTTTGCCCAACTAACTTATCTGCTTATGATGGTTTTCCACCTCCTCAGAGTTCCCTGGCAGCTCTGCAACTTGGTTTTGACAATGTAGAACTCTTGTTCCACTCTCATGATCTCCTCCACAACCATGTTCTTACTTTGCTTCCTTTGTGGCTTTAAAACAACTCTGCACAGGCTGTCCCAATACCAATTGGATTTCCTAAGCTCTAGCATGGGGCAGGCATTTTCTTGCTTGTATTTGGTGCTGATGGATTTTACCAGAAGCTGCAGCTCATTCTTCCGATACAGCCCCAATCCAATGCTGTCTATTCTGTTGACTGCTGATATGGGGATTTCACATCTCTTCAGTGGCCACATCACTTTTTGGTACCACCACACTTTATACTTCCCAGGAAGGTGGCTCTGATAGATGCTTGCCAAGCAGCCTGAGAGCTTTTTCTGTGCCAATCTCCTAAAGGGTTTGTCAGGGAAGCCTGTTGAGTACTGTTTCCCAGGGTGTTGGATGAGCTATTTTGCAAACAGTTTGGGCACTTCCTACAAAACACATAGTTTTTTTGGACTCTTTGCTAAAAGAAAGCTTTTGCAATTTGAATGGCTTGATCTTCATTCAATCATCCACATCACTTCTGACAGAAGGGGGCTTCTCTCCTGATGGTAAAATAAGGCCTGTCTGGCTCCAATGAGGATTACTCTAAAGACAGCCACAAAGAGACTTGGTGAGATTGGACATCCCATGGTGACGTCCACTTCCTCTTGTTGCCATTCTGTTGGGAATCCTTCTAGTGCAAAGCATATATGGAAGCTGTTGAATTATTTGGCTATGATCTTGCTAAAACTGAAAAGCTCCATTCTAAAGTTGATCAACTTTTGCAGTACTGAGCCATATGCGTGGGATGGCTGGAATCAATGATTATTGTATATAGAGGAAAACAACAAAAAATGTTGGCTTTAAATTGCCTTCTACTTTGTCCATATTTTGGATTAAAAACAACCACAGATTTCCTGATGAATTAACAACAATTAGTAACAACAGGTGCACAAAGTAAAGCCTGTATAGAAGAGACAGGTTCATAATATTCTGCTTCCTTCCATACTGTATCCTCTAAATATGAGTATTTGTGACCTAGTAATAAAATTAGCCATATTGTGCCATGCACCCCTTGTTCTCTATCTTTCCTATACTAATGCACACTTTTTTAATGGTATTTTTGTATCAAAAATAAATAAAGTAACAATAATATCTATTTTTTATATAAAGGTTTGTTTATTAAAATATATGTATGGGGATATCCTTAAAAAGCTATAGGAACATTGGAAGAATATTTATTTTCACAACTTAAATTGTCACAGCTAACAAGAAATGAATAAATAACCATCTATTGCAGTTTTTCTCCATTGCTTAGACACATTCCTTGAAAATAAGCTCAATTTCCCAAAACTCTAAACACAGTTTCATAACTCTACTCCCCCCAACTTCAAATTTCCTGTTCAAAACCAAACTTTCTTCTAAAACCATGTAATCTTATATCAGAACCAAACTTTGCCTTCAGACCAAGGTTATTATAGTTTTGCCTTTTTATATTAGTTTTTATTTCTATATTTTTTCTGAACTTCAGCTTAGTTTTAGTTTTTTTTTCCTGAAATTCAGCTTAGTTTTAGTTTTCCTTCATTGTGTATTTTTAGTTTTATGTAAAACATAATTCTGGATTATTTGCACAATATCAGGTATTTTGAGCTGTGAATATAAACTAAAACAAACATAAATTAATAAATACAGAATAAATACAAAAACACATTAGTATGTTTAGTTTTTCACCAGTTGGCAGACTCTCTTCCCCTACCTACCTGTAGTTCACTAGAGACATTGCCAACTCAGGAATTTTACAAGGTTTGTATCGCTTTGTTGTTAAACAACTTTTTTAAAGCTAAAGTGATTATCAATAACAATATACTGATCTTGTGTGGTGACCTAGTCAGTTTCTCGATCAATGTCGTTTTATTTTCAGAAAGAATTTCTCCTGTGCGAAGTAGCAGGTGAACTATTATCAGCAAATCGCGGACACCTGAGAAATAAACTGAATCATTACTCACTTGTGATTTTTCTGTCCATACGCTAAAGATTTTGTTGACCAGCTCATTCCGATTTCAGGCGTTTGAATTACATCTTGATATACAACAAGCGCAAAGAAAGAAGGCACAGTAAATTGATTTCTATTTCACACACTTTATTCGCCTTTATTCAGTTTGCTTTGTCACCACAAATGCTGTGTGAACACCCACCCTCTGTCACCAGCAGCGGTTGACTGGATGAATATATGCGGATGGCTTATGGTGGATTACTGTCTGTTTTAGAGATGAAAGATACAAGGGTTAAAGACTAATGGCAAGAATATTCATTCAAAAATGAAAACTAAAAATATTTTTCAAAAATATTTTGAGCACATTTATCTTTTTGCATAGTTTGCATGACAGCATGCATAGTTGCTGGTATATACATTAAAACCTTGCAGTCATAGTGTTTGCTTGGAAAAGAACATTGATTCATGCTGGTGTTCAAGTACTCCTCGTTGCAACTGTCGGAATCTTACCATCAGAAGGCACATACTGCAGATTTTATTGGAACTGAGAGCAAATACCAAAATCTTACCACTTTCCAATAACTTATTCTGTGGACTTAATTAAACATAATTGACTGTCAGCCACAGATCTCCTGTTAGTTGTCTGCGAGTGGTAGTTTTTTCAAACTTAAAGTAAAAGAAACTAAAAATGTGCACTGCTTCCTTTGAAGGTGCAGTTAGGTAGTTTGCAGATTTGTCAAGCTCAAGTAGACACCACAGCTTCAAATGCATTCAGTGATTAGAATGAAGAAAAAAAAAACACAGCCAAAGGAGGTAGAATTATTTTTAATCATTATATTTTACTTTGGGTAATATTTTGAAGCAGGATGATCTAATGGTGCAGTGTCTAGCATTTTTACCTAAGAGTTCCAGAGGCTTCAGGTTAATGTTATATGTTCGAGGTAGTGTATTAGTGTAGGATGATTGTTCTGCATGAACATGTTAAGCAGCTAAAGACAAAGGTACTGTCATGTACATGCGAGTAGGAAATGTTGTATGGACCAAGCAAAGGTAATTCCATGCCAGGCCAGGGGGTAGTGGGGTACACTAAACCTTCATCTGAAGAAGTTCACTTCTGGTTCCCCTACGTCACTTCCAGTCTGACTACTTAAAACTGCCATCTTTACAAACCCTCATCAGTTCATGTCTGGACTCCAACAGAGATACTTCTGTTTAAACCCAAACCCACTGCAGCCAGGAATAATATATGGGTGGCTGCCCCAAACCTTTCATTTCACAGTACATATCAAATTTTATGCCTCTGCTAGAGATATGAAGGACCAAACTTAATCTATATTTCCTGAATGAAAAAATGCAGTTCTGGTAATATACTGTAATTAATACAGTGGTACCTCGGTATACATCCTTAATCTGTTCCAGATCCTTTGACTTATACCAAACAGGACGTATACCAAACAAATTTTTTCTATAAGAAATAATGGGAAAATGATTAATCCGTTCCCATGAAAAAAAAAATCCTATTGTTATTGGCATATTATACATTGATGGGGTTGTATAAAATAATTTAAACACTGCTTAATACTAAAATACATAAATACAAAAGCAATTAGATGAAATAAATGAACATTTAACCTGAATTTACTTTTTAATAACGTCTTTGTTTTTCGCAATCGTAGATACCGTCATTCTTGGCATACGGTATGCAGCAGCCATGTCCCGGATACACATGCCACCTTCATACTTTTCAACAATCAATTCAAATTTACGCGAAAACACACAAAATCCCATGAAAATTCACAGAGTTATAGCGTGGGTTGTTCACTGAATGCTAGCAACTGACGTACTGACGCTCATGGGCAGTCGTGGCTTTGTCTCGAGAGAGGTAAACAAGGGTAGTGTAGTGTTCTCTAGATTGAAGTGGCGGCACACTCAGAATCACATTTCGAATGCTGTTTATTTTGAACCATGTTTAACCAACTCTCCATACAGCGTGCCTTCTAAACCACACCCCTCCCTCCGGCAGTCATACGTCTCAAAAGACGCAGACCATAGCAATCAACACCCGAACCTAAAGCAATGGACAAAAGCATCATTGAACAATCATATACAACAGGCGTACTGACGCTCGTGGGCAGTCGTGGATTTGTCTCGAGAGAGGTAAACAAGGGTAGCAATGAGTCATATTCCAGACAAAGGTCATATACCAAGCCAAATTTTTCATGTCCAAACAGGACGTATACCAAGTTGGACTTATTCCAAAGCAGACGTATACTGAGGTACCACTGTATGAGATTTCAATTTTAAGTTCTAAATCTAATATAATCCCAAGGTTTATTACCTCAGATTATTTACTTATTTCTGTTTTTTGTAGTTTTTTAAAAATGTCCACACTTTTTTTTGTTGTGACCTCTGATGCCCCATGCCATAAACACAAAACCCGGCTGGGGTGTATAGTAGTTCCCAATGTTGCTAGATTAACTTATGCACCAATTATAAACAAATGTTTTGGGCCTATGAGCTCCTAAGAAACTGATGTCAAAAGGTCCACTCCTTTTTTATGTCCCAATACCAGACACTAGGTCCCTGCTCTCTGTGTCTGCTCAGCATACGTTCAGTTCTTCTCTTTGCAGCAGACTGAGGGTGGACCACAACAAGGGTGAGGGTGACTCTCTACTCAAGGTGCCACTACCCCAAATGGATATTCTATACCACATTAATGTAAGACAACTCTTAATTGACTGGTGCGTGGATGTATTCTGAGTTCAAACTTGCTAAACGACAGTGAGGTACACAAGCAGGAGAGACTGTACATAAACCAAGGTGTTAGTCTCGCTTAACTGGTCATTAACGCTCAGCAGACCTACTTTATACATGTGAAACCTTAAACCCTCTAAATGCAGTAAAGGTGCAACCAAACTAAGAGAGACACATGTACAAAGAATCACAATGTGCAATCTTCCTCCTTTTGTGCCCATCACAATCTCTCTGGGGACACTCCATCCGTTGATAGAACAGGAAATGAACAAAAAAATACATCAACTTATTACCTTGAAGTTTCAGTAAATAAAGCAAATGAACTAGAACACATATTGTGAAAATAATAATTGGTGAGTTGGATGAATGTTCAGTTTTTATAAGTTTCTCTTTCCATATGTAATATAAAGTTAAACTTGCGAGAACATTTGCTCCTTCCTTTAAGGTTTCAGTTGTTACAGCCCTGCTATGGGGCTGCTTTAGACCAGTGTTTATCAATCTTTATTTCCATCGGAACCAGTTATAGCAAAAAGAGTCCCTGGGTCCACCTTGGTAAAGCAAGCGCAATTAGAAAAGTGGTTGGTGGGAATGATTTGCCTTAAACACATGTGATGAAGACCATAGAGTGGCTGCTGCTTCACCACCTGAGGCCACAGGTCCGCCATGCCCTCGACCCTCTGCAGTTTGCATAGCAGGAGAAGGTGGGAGTGGAGGATGCCATCATCTATATGCTACGCCGATCCCTCTCCCACCTGGACAGAGGCAGTGGTGCTGTAAAAATTATGTTTTTGGACTTCTCTAGTGCCTCCAACACCATCCAACCTTTGCTCCTTAGGGACAAGCTGACTGAGATGGGAGTAGACTCACATCTGGTGGCATTGGACTGTCTTACAGAAAGACCTCTGTATGTGCGTCTTGGGAACTGCAGGTCTGACATTGTGGTCAGCAACACAGGAGTGCCGCAGGGGACTGTACTTTCTCCGGTACTGTTCAGCCTATATACATCAGACTTCCAATACGATTCGGAGTCCTGCCACGTGCAAAAGTTCAGTACAAAAGTTCGCTGATGACACTGCTATTGTGGGCTGCATCAGGAGTTGGCAGAAGGAGGAGTACAGGAAGCTAATCAAAGACTTTGTTAAATGGTGTGACTCAAACCACTTACACCTGAACACCAGCAAGACCAAGGAACTGGTGGTGGATTTTAGGAGGCCCAGGCCCCTCATGGACCCCGTGATCATCAGAGGAGACTGTGTGCAGAGGGTACAGACCTATAAATACCTAGGAGTACAGCTGGATGACAAATTGGACTGGACTGCCAATACTGATGCTCTGTGTAAGAAAGGTCAGAGCCGACTATACTTTCTTAGAAGGTTGGCGTCCTTCAACATCTGCAATAAGATGCTGCAGCTGTTCTACCAGACGGTTGTGGCGAGTGCCCTCTTCTACGCGATGGTGTGCTGCGGAGGCAGCATAAAGAAGAAGGAAGTCTCACGTCTGGTCAAACTTGTTAAGAAGGCAGGCTATATTGTAGGAATAAAGCTGGACAGTTTAACATCTGTAGCAGAGCAACGGACACTAAACAAACTCCTGTCAATCATGAAGAATCCACTGCATCCACTTAACAGTGTCATCTCCAGGCAGAGGAGTAGCTTCAGTGACAGACTTTTGTCACTGTCTTGCTCCACTGACAGACTGAGGAGATCGTTCCTCCACCACAGTATGCGACTCTTCAATTCCACCCAGGGGAGTAAATGCTAACATTATTCAAAGTTATTGTCTGTTTTTACATGCATTTTTATTACTCTTTAATTTAATTTTTTTTTTTTGAATCCGTATACTGCTGCTGGATTATTTGAATTTCCTCTTGGGATTAATAAAGTATCTATCTATCTATCTATCTAAAGAAAATTGTGCAGTCAGAAATGAAGAAGTGGTGACGTTTAACACAGTACTGTCGATCGCTATGACGAATCAGGATCTTGAAATATTTAGAGATATCTTGAAATATTTAAAAATATCTTTAAATGTTTTCAAGATATCTTTAAATATTTTACAGACACCTCTAAATGATAATTTGGCTTGCCAAAGTGTGTGTGTGTGTGTCTGTTTGTATCAAACACGCAGTTTAAAGTAGTGTATTTCAACCACTGGGTCATGAATGGTTGTCCTTGGCTCGTAAAAAGACCCTAAAAAAACAAAAGTTGCTTTAGCTACTGGGTCACTGTGACTATGGCAAGCACAATTATCATTTAGAGTTATCGTTAAAACATTTAAAGATATCTTGCATACACAGGTTCTCAGAAGTGAGCTGTGGGACAACAAACACCATATGCATCGAAGTGTGCAGGCACAGAGAAACTTGTAAATCAGACATACCCTTTTAACAGTCTAGTAGAGAAGATATCTTCCAAAATCTTTTAAAAGTTAGCCCCAAAAGCATAACATTTCTTTGGCAATTTCTTTAGAAGAAATATAATTCTTAAGTATATGCCTCTTTATAAGAGAAAGACAGAACAAAACTAAGTCAACTTAGATTTATCATGTGTGTTGTACACATAGCTAATTTAAAGTTATGAACTTAACAATGCACATCTCAGGAAATAAAACCAGAAATCACATAAGAAAAACAGAGGAAAAGTGTGAATATTTCATAAGGATAATAATCCTCTATTTCTTTTAGTTAACTTTTACATGTAATTTTATGTTTTATAGAAAATACTATATGAATATATGAGTCTTAAGCAAATATTGCAATATTCTACAACAGCCTAAAGTTTTGAATCTCTTCTGTGTAAGACTGGAAAAATAAAATGAGAAATATGGCAAGCCAAATTAATATTTAGGGTTATCTCAAAATGCTTTTTAAGGTATCTTAAAATGCATTTTAGATATCTCAAATAGATTTCAAATGAAATAATACACTGTACATTTTGAGATATCTGAAATGCATTACAAGATATCCTAAAATGGGCTTCTGCATATTTCAAGATACCTCAAATACCTTTCAATATATTTCAAATCACTTCCTGTAAAATTTCCCATTTTCTCAGTGGGACTTCCTGTAAAGGAAATTATTTTAAGATATATCAAAATAAGCTTCAGATATCTTAAAAAGTAAATTACACTTTAAGATATCTGAAATTCATTTTGAGATATCTCTAAATGTTAATTTGGCTTGCCAGGGAGAAAGGCAGCAAAAAAATGAATTATATGCAAAGCATATTGCTATTAGCGACATTATCCACTAGATGGCAAATTTGTGCCATTTGTGCCTTGCAAACATAAATTCGGCTATTCCCATCCGTTATATGAGTACTTAAGGAGCATACAGTATTTGCACATGTAAAGGCATCATGCTTTGTAAACCTAATTTTAGAAAACAAGTAGATGTATAAATGTGATCCCAAGTGTAAAGGAAATGAGTTTCCATTACTATTTTCTGCTACATAAATATGTCAGTTTCAGCCAGACTTAAGTAACACTTTATCCATTTCATTTTAGTAATACTGTACTGGCTAGTGATCTTAGGGGTTTTTACATTTTGTATAATAATGCAATGCGTGCCACTTCCCCATACTATTAGTATAATCGATGTACGATTCTGTAAATCTTTGTATCATGCAGCGAGGTCCCACGGCAATGGCACTGTGGTGCGATTTCAAATTGCATTTATTTTACAATAGCCACTTCTCATACAAAACATTGCAGCTCAGTTTATAACTGGGAATGCCAATGGTGAATCATCATCTGTCACCGGAATTTTCTCACACCCTAAACACTAATCTTAAAAGTTTAAAAAACTCGCGGCATATAGGTCGCTGCATAAATCACAATGAGTGCAATTCCGGACCAAAAGCTAAGTTTATTCATTCACGCTGCTCTGGTCTTAAAACATACGGTGACCATTCCATTACAACGGCTCGTTTGGCACATCACTATATTCAATAACTTTTTTAACCATTCCATTGATTACTGAAATTTGCTCCGTGTATGTAATAAAAACGTAACAGTCCAAAGTTGGCTCCGTACTACACGCACGCACCTATTTTTCCACACCTCACGCTGCCATTCTGCCAACTATGTTGAAGCAAGGATTGATGGGTAATGGGAAAAACCTCATCCGGGCTACCAAGGTGACGGACTAGAGCAAGATCCGGGAGAAAGGGGAATTCGGGTGGCATTCTTAAACGGGGTCTTAATTCTAACTGTAAAAAACACCTCGACCACCGAGATTAGAATTTAACTGTATGCACTTCTGCGTTTCTTCCATCTGGGGCACAACAGACCTTGTAAGTAAGATCTAATGCTATATGTGCGATCTTTTTCTTCCAACTCTTGTCTCCTTTCCACTTTAATCCTTCGCCCACTGGCAAGAAGAAACATTGCGATTCTAACGCTCTTACTGGTGGTAATACTGCAGTGGTTTATTGGGACACAATATGACGAGGGTTACCTTTCAGAAAGTTTACTTGTCATGTTTAGTATATATACATAGTCGGTCTCAAATCCCAGACACGCCTTCGTTGGGCCCATGAGGCCTGAGTAAACACTGGAGCCTGGGAAAAGCGTAAGGGAACTGCCGGAGAGGGAAGTGCGTTAGTGAGCCTGCATGTAATGTCCCTTTTTGTTTTTGCAGCTTTCCAATTTAACGAAAAGTTAGGAATGGTTATGGTGTCAGGGTGAATCATATAAAGTCAGCTGATTTTATTGCTTTGGCACAATGGTATAGCCTCAAAACTAAGGAGGGCTATCTCTAGTGCAACATACAGAAGCACTACCTGTTTTGACGTAACTGGTCGGATTGATCATTGGTGGTTCATTCATGTCAGCCTTAGTGGTGAGCGAAAACCGGAATTTAAAAGTTTTCACATTTGCATGTGCTCCTCTAACTATTCCGTCATTTTTATGCAGGTTATTTTTGGCAGTCTAGTAGGGAATTCACGTGTTTAAAGCGTCGGTATAACGACAAGCGGCAATTTGATAGTAGTGTTTTGAGTATGGGTTGAGCTTGTAATTGGGTAACATGATTGTCTGTCGGCACGGCAACCAGGATAGACCAGGGTTCACGTCACAGATGCTTTCTTCGTGCTTATGTTTTCTCTTAGGACCTGTTTGACATCTGAAAGAGTGCGTTACTGTATATAGCGATGTTCAGAGGATCACATTGCTGACTTTAGAATTAAATGTAATGCCACTTACAAGACTGGAATATAAACATTATAGCGACAGTCCCATTTCCAAGTGAATAGACAACCGCCAGCTTTCAGCTGGGAGAGTTCTGTGTAGGATTTATTCGCAATCGGGAGTTTGCATATTCTATACATGGGTTTCTTTCCATAGTCCAAAGACATATAGTTTGGGTAGACTGGTATTACTAAATTGGCTCAAGTGTGTGCTTGTGTTTAAGTGTATTCATCCTGCAATGGGTTGATGGTCTGCCCAGGTGGCGTTCTTGCCTTGCGCCTGATGTTTGCTCCAGATTCCTAGCGACCCTGCTCAGGATAAGCCGGTTTTAAAAAGGGATGGATAGCTAAAAAGAAAGAACAAGTTGGTTTCTCCGTGATTAATTGCACGATCTTACAATATCTATATCCACAACAAATAAACTAACTGTAGTAGAGCTGAAAGATGTCGCCATCCTCCAAGCGTTTCCGTCTGTGACAGATTTTTTGCTATTGTTGTTGCTTTTAAATCTGTGGCCTCCTTGTGTTTTAATTAAATCAGGTCACAGTGACATACAGTTTTGAAAGTACACGTTTTGTATTTTTCAAGTCAAAGTTGTCATTTAACAGTAATGGAACATATTAATTTGCCACTTGAAATTAAACTCAGCAAAAAAAGAAACGTCCCTTTTTCAGGACTGTGTATTTCAA
>JANRMT010062791.1:106034395-106044980 GCA_026402145.1 Polypterus bichir lapradei | reverse complement strand
TTAGTGTTCATACAAATATTTACACATTAAGTCTACTGAAAGTAAAAACAGTTGAAAGTCAGAGGACGTTTCTTTTTTTGCTGAGTATATATTCTAAAGTGAAGCATTTTTTATCAATTAAAAAAATAACTTGTCTGTTCTTGCAGTTTACAATGGGGTTTAGGGCGCATAGGTCTATGGGTGATAGAGAAAGCCTTAAAAATGACCAAATATGGCCATTTTTCAAGCCAAAAATGTTACTGAGTTTTGATCCATGTCTTGCGATTACTTGCATATTGTAAAATAGAATATCCATGTCATTTTAAGAAGGAAAAATGCCAAAAAGAAAACCATTGTTAAATTCAGCCATTTTAAAAGGAGACTATGCACTTTACTACCTTGTTCGTCTTACTCTGTGGCAGTGCAGCACCCTTCATGGCTAGTGTGGAATGGATTCAGCTCAGAAAGTCATTGGCAAGTGCCCTTTATTGACATTGTGTGTTGATGCCCAGATGTGTATTGGTATCGTAAATTCTGTAGGCAACCATTATAGGCATCCTTCTTGCTTAACCAGGGTAGGGTCACGGTATAGCCAGTGTCCATCCCAGTGGCACACTTTGGTAGTTGGCTGTTCAACAGAGTTGCGTTTCACGCTTACTTACACATATATATATATGTGTAAGTAAGCGTTGTTAAATTGAAAGCTAAAAACAGACTAAAGTATATTTTCATATGGCTCTAATACAGAATTTCAGAAAACTGACTTGGATTGTTTAGTGAAGTTGTGTTCAGGTTTTTTGTTTTTTTTTTTATTAGAAAAAAACAAACGGCTGCCAGTTCATGGCTATGTTGAGGAATTTGAAGAAACACACAATCATCAGTTCTTTAAAATGTTTATAGTGGGCTGAATGCTTTTAAATGTGAATTTGAAAAGTAAAAAATCTGTGACACACACAAATTATAAATAATGCTCAAGGGTAACTTCAGCATTATGAAAATCATCTATAGAAGGCCACCATCTACAGTATATAACTCTGAAAAGAAGGGTATTTCAGCAGAAAAATTAGGACATTCCATACACTGTTAAAAATAAAGGTGCCAGAGCGGTTTTTCAGTGAGATGCTATAGGGGAACCATTTTTGGTTCCCAGAAAACACATCATTATGAATGTTATAGCAAGAACCTTTTATTTAGATCAATAACAGCTTCCACAAATAACCATGAGTAGATAAAATACCTGAGGGTTCCTGATTTTTAAAGGACAATAACACAGACTAATTACAGATCTGTTAGTATTTTGTCCACATATTGGGAACCTTTTCAAAGCCAAAATAATCAATTCCAATATATAGGACCTTTCTCAAAATGAAATGGTTCTTTGAAAAGCAGTGGGTCTACGAGAAAAAAACATGATCCTGTAAAGTGCATAGAAACCATTTTTTTGAAGTGTATGATCCCATAATTCACTTTTTCTTTCTCTTATGGGCTTTTTGAAATTTGCATTTAGAAAAGCAGACATGTTCACTGGGAAGCTAATAATAGTCATAGTTATTCTTGCACTCACTCCAATTCAGAGGAGCAGAGAGCAAGAGCCTATCCTGGTAGTCCTGGTCACAATGCATAAAAAGAGCCTGGTTAGGGAATCAGACCATCACAGGTTTCACTCACACCCCCACACCCCCACTCATATTCACATTGGTTTTTGACCTTACTAAGAACAATTTCATACCTCCCCCCTTCCCTCCCAATTTCAAAAATGAATTTTGAACCCTGATATGTGATGATGAGCATATGACCTGTTGGTGTAATCTTGATTAACAAATTACATAATATTGTTAAAAATGAATTTGAATGGACTTTAAGTAATTTTTATAAATGTGTTATGTAAATATGTGAACTGCTGTGACAAATATTAAGAGCTGTGTTAGACTGTGCTGTCAGAGTAGCTGTTCTGGTTTCAGGGCTGACAGTTAATGGACTACAAACATGGCTGACAACCAACTACAGTAC
Organism: Polypterus bichir lapradei; assembly: GCA_026402145.1. Taxonomy (NCBI): domain Eukaryota; kingdom Metazoa; phylum Chordata; class Cladistia; order Polypteriformes; family Polypteridae; genus Polypterus; species Polypterus bichir. Next base: position 106,042,991 of record JANRMT010062791.1, on the reverse strand, counting down.
ATCCATACGCACCTATTTTTAAATAAAAGTAAATTTTTTCAGTAATGAAAACGGTTTGTGATACTTTAACTTAAATTTTTGCATCATTTTTTATGCAGAATGAGGACATGAATCTTTTATAGGAAAATTTTATCATTGCATTTTTCCTCTGTGATTAATCAAGGTGCATATTTTTAACGATTAAAGTTTATCAATTAATAAAAGAGGGTCAAATATGTATCTATCTATTTTTGACACCCACTTACCTAGAGCCCCTCCCAGCAAGCATTTTGTGCAAGGCTCTTACAGTTCCTGGACAGGGCAGCAGTCCATTGCAGGGTGAACCCTCTCATACACAAATACACACACACACACACACACAGTAGGGCCAGTTTAGCCTTGAAAGTCCACCTAAATTGCATGTGTTTGGACTGTAAAAGGAAACTGGAGCACGTGGAGGAAACCCAGTGGACTTTGGGAGAACATGGTAACTTCATGTAGGAAGCACCTGGGATGTGAACCCCAGTTTTCTTGTTGCCAGATAGCATAATCAACTATTGATAATGAAATATGATCAAAGTTTTCCATACCAAGTCTTTAGGATTTACACTGTAATATATTTTTATTTTCTTGTTGGGGGAAAAAACCTGATATTGAAGGCTGAGTTGTATTATAGGCTGCAGGTTTTCATCTCTGGCTGTCATAAATATGGATACATTTAATTAGAGATTTTCAGTAAAAATCTGCCTGATAGCCATCAGAGTTTGCAGCTTTTCCACTTTGGGGTGAGTTTCTAGTATCTAAGCTTTTGGAGATTGTTAAAGGTTTGTCTAGCTCATTTATAAATAATACTTGGGGTTGTGATGTGTTAATTTTTATTATTTTTTAATTGGAGCATAATTTGTATTATAAAGAGTAGTGTATTTAAGAATGCTTAAAATATGATCTTTTAACAATTTTGAATCTGGCTGCTTTGTGAATTCCTGCAATGCATGGTATTCCAAAATAGTTTCTTGTGTATTTGATAGGGTAGCATCTTTTTTGCATTTTGTCTATGCTTATAATACTGTAAGTACTGTGTGATTTAAGTTAACAGTTTCCCTATTGGTGTTGCAGCTACTAAACTGAAAATTCTTTTTAAAGCGTTATTTTTTTCTTGATAGAAATCTTCAATATAAGAATATTTAATATTCATTGTTGAATATGGAGATATGATTAGTTTATTCTGTTCTTGCTTTTGTGCTTATTTTTGTGTGAAACACAGGATATTTTTGCCACCCTTAGTTATGATTTAGGTGTTCCTCACTGAGGTCTGGAGATTTGGTTTTGCAGACATGATTTTAATAAAATATTAAAATGCTAAAAAACAGCTGGTCATCTTTTGGCTTGCATCTCTTTATTGTTTGGCTCTCAGTTATGGAAAAAAACAGTTAGGAGGACAGTTATGATTAAGGCAGAAGAAGGCTATTAAATAGCAGTAACTGGTTACTAATTAAGGAAGTGGCTAGAATAAAAACCTTCAGCAACTTTAACCATCCAGGATTTGAGTTTGACTCCACTTGGTTTAAACAAGCTAAAACTGTCAATTAAGGTTTTGCAGAGTTTTGCCAATGAATGTTTACGTGCTACTTGAAATGCATTCCACAACTTGTTAAACTGAATGGCATTCTTATGCACTGTATATCAAGTAACATTGCATCTGAAGTACTGATTTTTTTTACAAAGACCAGAGGAGGTAAGCAAAATGGTGCAGTGCCAGTTGAATTCAAACTTGTATGAATAGTGGCTTTTTATCTATTTCTGTTTATTGACTTTTTTGATTGAACCTTCAAAATATTATTAGGTGTGTATTGATCTTTTGTAAATGTTTGGCAATATCTAAGTTTATATCATGTTTTTTTTACTTTGCTGGTTATTAATGTCATGTCTTGTGTTGCATTTTTCCCTCCTTCTCTCTCACCAGATGCATCAGTTTAATAGCACATAGAATAGGAAGAGGAGCACTGTTTGTCTGTTCCCTCCTAGTCTGTCTACACCAGCTGGTCTGTAACTGTTTAAAAGCACCTTTTGTTGAAGTGGTCAATTTACATGCTTCTTTAATGAAGAGAGGAGAGAAACCCGATGGATTTAGACAGATGAGGCCCAAAACCTTCCCAGCAAGTAACTACACTGGCAATAGCCAGCAGATGTTGCAAGAGATTCGGGAAGGTCTGCGTAATCTGTCTCGAATCTCTGATGTGGCAAAGATGGACCAGGGCTCTGCGAAATACGTGATAGATGACCAAAGACAGCAGGGCAGGGGCAGCAACCACAAGTTTGGCACCTATCAGAAAGCGTTACAGGAGATACGTGACTCACTGCTCCCATTTGCAAATGAGCAGAGCTCTTCAGCCCGGGGTTGCTCAGAAGTCAATCGGCAGATGATGCATGATTTACAAGCTGCAGGATTTGAAGAGGTGAGCTCCTCTATTATTAACTTACTTTGATTATTGCATGTTCCCAATATATGTTTCCCTTTATAACTATTAAACCCATGAATTTTTGCTGGTTGTGCCGTCTGAAGTGGTCACTTTTTCAGGTTTACATACATTTTTGTATACAATGAAACACTGTATAAATTCAGACAAAAAGGGTTCTTGGGAATTTGATTATGAAACTAACCTATTAGAAGACTGACTTATTCTGTTGTATGGGTTAGGTCACCAAAAAAATGTTGGGGAGGTGGAATGGCAGAGAGTTTTATAGTCCCTTGCAAACTAATTCAGATCCTTGCTGTGATCACCTGTTTTATGAAATTATAAAATACTTTATTATTTAATTGAACTTGAAGATTTGTGATGTGAGATCTTGAAATTGTTATTATTATCTTAGAAGTATTAGGAGGCTTTGCCCCCTGCTCGCTTTGCTCGCAAACCTCCTATTTGCTCGATCAGCTGCTGTACCGCATGATCTGCATCTCACGCGGCATTTCGAACATTTAAAAGCCTGTACAGCAGCTGTCCTTTTGTCTCACTGCCTTGTCTTTCTTCTCCCCCAGACATCCTCTGCTCCTGTTGGGGGTCCCGCTCCCAAGGTGCTCCCCTATGAAAAGGAAGATTTTCTATTTTTTAAATTGAGAGACGTAAATGTCCCCTCCGACTACACACGGTGCTCGATTCACTCCTGAAAGAGACTTGTTTATTTGAAGTGTTTGAATAACATTTCTGTCTCTAAAATCTCCTGTGTATCTGCAACTCTGTTACTCAAGCGTGACACTGTATGTAGATTTCACTTTCACCAAACAACAAATCTTTTAATTCTTGGGGATACACCCTTTCATTGGGAAGAAACACTACTTTTTCCTGATGGCAACACGAATTAGACAAGCTACAAGTCTCTGACTGAAAGTTTAAATCTGAACATTATATTCAATCTCTTTTTGTTGTTCCGTTATTTCACCGAGTAATAATTTCCATTTCTTTGCGCTAGTGCGATCTTTACTATCATTTTTTTTGAGACTTCCAAATTTTCCATTATCTTTAACCTGCTCTGTATGTGTATCACACTAACGTTTTTGAATTCTTTACGACGTTCTACTTTGTCATCGACTCTTTGTCTTTTATTTCCGGCCCCGGTTAAATTAAGGTCAGTGTTCACGACTCCACCATAAGAAAGAGACTGGGCAAAAACGGCCTGCATGGCAGATTTCCAAGACGCAAACCACTGTTAAGCAAAAAGAACATTAGGGCTCGTCTCAATTTTGCTAAGAAACATCTCAATGATTGCCAAGACTTTTGGGAAAATACCTTGTGGACTGATGAGACAAAAGTTGAACTTTTTGGAAGGCAAATGTCCCGTTACATCTGGCGTAAAAGGAACACAGCATTTCAGAAAAAGAACATCATACCAACAGTAAAATATGGTGGTGGTAGTGTGATGGTCTGGGGTTGTTTTGCTGCTTCAGGACCTGGAAGGTTTGCTGTGATAGATGGAACCATGAATTCTACTGTCTACCAAAAAATCCTGAAGGAGAATGTCCGGCCATCTGTTTGTCAACTCAAGCTGAAGCGATCTTGGGTGCTGCAACAGGACAATGACCCAAAACACACCAGCAAATCCACCTCTGAATGGCTGAAGAAAAACAAAATGAAGACTTTGGAGTGGCCTAGTCAAAGTCCTCACCTGAATCCAATTGAGATGCTATGGCATGACCTTAAAAAGGCGGTTCATGCTAGAAAACTCTCAAATAAAGCTGAATTACAACAATTCTGCAAAGATGAGTGGGCCAAAATTCCTCCAGAGCGCTGCAAAAGACTCATTGCAAGTTATCGCAAATGCTTGATTGCAGTTATTGCTGCTAAGGGTGGCCCAACCAGTTATTAGGTTCAGGGGGCAATTACTTTTTCACACAGGGCCATGTAGGTTTGGATTTTTTTTCTCCCTAAATAATAAAAACCATCATTTAAAAACTGCATTTTGTGTTTACTTGTGTTATATTTGACTAATGGTTAAATGTGTTTGATGATCAGAAACATTTTGTGTGACAAACATGCAAAAGAATAAGAAATCAGGAAGGGGGCAAATAGTTTTTCACACCACTGTATAATAGAGAGATTATTTTTATTTTCTTATAAGTGTTATTATTCTTGTATTATTATTTTAAGTGAAAATTAGTAATTAATGGTAAAACTTGAAAGGCCAGCATGGTAATGAAAGAGCTGAAGCTGCAGTTTGCCTGAGCTAGGATGAGTGTGATTTCTCTGTTGCATACTGTTTTGTTGATTTTAAGCTGTGTACATTTTGTCCTTCATAATATTGTTCAAAATCATGCAGGCATATTGTTGTAATTTTACTGCACACAAAATGGCAAAAATGGACGCAGGTCTGTAAATATCCAAACTGGACTAGTACTCCCCTGGCCTTGAACCTCAGAACTGCTTTGTTTTAGGCAGTCTGACAACAGCAGTTGTATAGGACTGTACAGGCTCACAGTGGAGATCAGAAGTTAGCAGTTCAAAAAACTGTTAATTTTCCAAAATGTATGAGAAAATTTCCTTCAAGGGAAAGTAAACTGTAAAAACCTTTGGCATGAAGAGTAAAAGCAATAAAGAATCTTTTATATATAAACAAATGATTTATTCCGTTCCTTACTCCCTATTCTTGCCCAGCTCTGGAAAACATGGTCTTGAAAATGGATGAATGGGTGGATTTATTTATCCAGTACGTATCCAATAATACTCACAATAATACATCCCTTCACAAACTTCAATGCCAATTTGTATGGCCCAGTTATTTGTTTTGAACAAATAGGCAGAGGGAGTTTCTCCAGCTCATCATCATTATGTTCTGCTCCAATATTCTATTTTAAAGGAACAGTGCATATAACTATAAATGTGTTAAAACAATGTAAATGTAATACACACAAAACTAATTTGAATATTATTGTTTACTAATTATAACACAAAAGATGACCAGATCATTACAAAAAATTATATTTAATAAACACCAACAAATAAAATTAAAAGAAAACTTTACTTGAGCCAGGAGCAGAACCCATGGCAAACCGTAACACATGTTTACTGATCTCCCTGAACATGAAAAATGTTTGTATGTTGTGCGATGTACTGGAGTCTTGTGGATCAGGTGAAGGAGTTAAAGTATATTATTTGGGTTTGCTCATTTTGTGTAGCGTTGTTTATGAATTTAGGGCTAAATTTCAATAGATACAGTGTTTAAAACAAGTAAATCAATTAAATGTATAAATGTGTGGTATCAAACAGCGTTTTTAATGGCAACAAGTTATTCTTGATCAGTTGTACTCTTATAGTCAATATAATATCAACTTTATTCTTTTAGCAGATTTAACCTTCCTTTACAAAAGAAAAAATAGCTGATACGGAGAAGTGTGTCAAATAGATCTTCTTGAGAATCCAGGAAAGAGAGAGACTGGAAAGTTTTATACACTTTTATTAATCATTTTTTAAGTGTGTTAAATATAATGAATGCCTTATTTATATCAAAATTGAAACCTGAAAATCTTAAATTTATCTAATCAGCATTGTCTTACCTGTTCAATGTTGTAAATTTTTTTTAAATTGCCTTCTTGCATTCACACATTACTTTTAAGAACAGATTATTTGTATTTTTGTTTGTATAGTAGCATTTATCATCTGTGTAAACATGTAAAAAGGGTATTCCTTTTCAAATACCAGCTGCTTTGTGGATGTAAGACTTGTAGTATCCCAGTACCAACACCAGAAGCTTTCAACATAATGCAGCTACCAGTACTGCATGGAATACCAGTTCATAGCAGAACACACTCGCTCACTCAGTCTCAGCCATTTTGGAATCATTAGTTAAGCTAGCACACATTTTTGGGAGAATGGTTTCAGTACTAAACCAGAGTACGTGGAATTAAGTCTAAACTTGCACAGGGAAAAAAATGCACATTCCACATAGGTAGTAGTAGAGCATGGGGTTTTAACACAGGAGGCTTGAGTCCAAGAGGAAACCGCACTAACCACTAAGTCATCATGTAGAAGTAGTTTTGTAGTTCATGTTTGAATATAGATTAGTGATAGGATGGCAACCTATCCATGCTTATTTCTTACCTTGTGCCCAGTGCTGCTAGGTTGGGCTCTGGACCCATGTCACCCAGAATTGGATTGAGCAAGTTTAATAAGATCATGTTAAAAGCTATGTTACTTTTGAATTTAAGCAGGTTTTGCTAAAGAATGAGATCAGGCTTAATTGGAGCAAAATAACAGCAACTTTGAGATGCATGATATACAAATTTATAAAGTTTCTTGGCATTTTGCAACTGACGGTATATACTCTTGCTTCTATATTTAAAGTAAATTAAGAATTTGTGCCATTTTGTATTTCATCATTTACGCAGCATTTTATATTAAGAAAACAAGAGACAGTGTAAGACAGTTTAGCTAAATTCAATACAGCAAGAATCCAGACAAAAACTGTACACTACCCACCCACCCCAAAACATCATTAATAGAGCTATATTAGTAGTCTAATGTAGTTCATCACATATATTAAGATAATGGATTTAGTTGAATTATGGTACACTTTGCAGTAATTAATGGAAGTATTTTATAGATGGCTGTGTACCGTTCCTTATCTGAAATTGTAATGAAGATTTCCTTCCAATGAAGAAGGTTTGTCAGGTTGTATATAGAAAAAAAATATATAATCGTGAAAGATTATATTTCAGATGTATTACATTATCAGTATCCTCATTTTCACTACATTTCCATATACGGTTTCTAGCATTTCTTAAATATGTTAGTTAATTCTTTGTGCACCCATAATTTCTGCAAGGTACTCCGGTTTCCTCTCAAAGTCTCAAGACATTCAGGTTAGGTGAATTGACAATCCTAAATTAGTGCTAGTGTGTGTGCGTGTGCATGTGCACGCACGCCCTGCAATGGACTGGCGCCCTGTCCAGGGTTTGTTCCCTATCTTGCACCTTATGGTAGCTGGGATAGGCTCCAGCACACCCCCACAACCCTGTTCAGGACAAAGTGAGTTAGAAACATGTCTGACTGTGCCAAAAATTTTACTGTCATAAAAAAATAAGAAATTTAACAAATGAGAAGAGACCATTCAGTCCATCAAGACAGTTTATTTAATTAATAGCTTTAGCTGTCCTGATATCTCATCCACATTTTTCTTAAAGGTTACCAAGGTTTCTGCGTCAACTGCTTGTCTCTGAAGTTTGCTCCAGAGTCTCACAACACTTTATTGAAAGAAGTGCTTCCTGGCTTTAGTTTTAAATACACTTCCACTTAATGTCCACTGTGGTCCTTGAGTGTGTGAGTCACCCTTAAGATGAAGGAATGTTGCTGATCAACTTTATCAATGCCTTTGATGATTTTTAGTACCTGGATTAAGTCCCCATGCAGTCTCCTCTGCTCAAGACTAAACAGGTTTAATTCTCTGAGTTTGTCAGAGTAGGACATTGACTTAAGTCCTGGGATGCACCTGGCTGCTCCCCTCTGCACAGCTTCAAGTGCATCTATGTCTTTCTTGCACTGTAGGGACCAGAACTGCATACAATACTCCAGATGTGGTCTTACTAGTGCATTATATAGTTTGAACATAAAGTCCCTTGAATTAAATTCAACAGTTTTTATGATATAACCTAACATTTTATTAGCCTTTTTAAGTGCTTCTGTGCATTGCTTAGTTGATGAAAATGTTGCATTAACATAAACCCCTAAATCTTTTAAGGAGTTTGCTTTCTGTGTGACAGTGTCTCTTGTATTACGGTTTTTCTCAATTGCTAAAACACAATTTCTGAAACCTTGCTCCATTTTCTGAAACCATTAAATGCAAAACCTTATCTTCAAGCACTATTTACAAAACCTCTGACTCCTCTTGCAAAATGAAACTTTCGCCTAAAAACAGTTTTACCTGTGTTCAAAATCAAGCACTGCTCTCAAATCAAAAACAAAGTGATCAAAATGATATACACTATCAAGCAGTCAGTAAACAATACAACAAAAAACAGAAAACACATTGTTCAAAACATATATACTCAGCAAAAAAAGAAATGTCCTCTGACTTTCAACTGTTTTTACTTTCAGTAAACTTAATGTGTAAATATTTGTATGAACACTAA